>WAAE01026227.1:0-82131 GCA_013400495.1 Nicator chloris
CCACACTTTTTATGCCCTAGAGACAATTATGGACAATGTAGTTAAAGCTCTGCCTTTCAGGATGGGTGACCCACTGTCCCCAGCGTGTTAATCTCTGTTTGCACATGTTTGAATTGTCCTTACTTTGCAGTTGATGGAAATACTGAAATGTTGTTCTTTTAGGAAGATGTAGAAAGAGGTGGAAGTGAATGAAAATAAAAAAGGGAAATCCTGTTCCTTCATCTGTTAAGATGTATTTACTGTTATGCTTCTTGTTACTCATTTGATCAAAACAAAAAGCTCTTTCATAAATGGTAGTCTTACTTGAAGAAAACATTCAAAATATTTTGCAGTGTGTTGGAATTTGAAACATTCTTTTGCTATATGGAGAAGGGTAGACCTTATCATATTTCTTCAATTAAATCTGAATGCAAACTTTTAAGAAGGAAAAAATTACCTATTCAGTGCTGTCAGTGACTTTAGTTGGAAAAACAGATTGTGAAAGAAGTAATGCTTTCACTGACTTCAGTCGATGAAGCCAGGTCCTTTGAGAAACACCAGCAAGGCCCTTATCTCTATTCAGAGGTAAGTTGATGTCTGTGTAATGCTGATGATTCTAGGTCTGATTATATAGGCCTAGATTGGCTGCATATTGCTTACAAGCTGTTTTTAAATCTCTGCTCAATCCTGCTGGCAGGAGGCAGAAGGTCCAGCCTGACCATTATTCATCCATCCATTTTTATTCTTCGTGACAGGAGTTTTTGTAACAGACGCTCAGTGATGTGTTGCAGCATTTGGACATTGTCACCTGAAGGTAAACAGAAAAATACACCATTTAGATTTCCCTGTGGACCTCAGAGTTTATCCTGCAGCACCAAAACCCCAACGCTGCTGCCTCTGTCTCGCTCCAGTGTCAGAGCTTGTTTCGTTATCCAGGGCTGCTGCTGGACATGCAACTGGATGCTTGTGTCTGGTAGGACTAAGGAGAACAAACAAGAGTTTTTATAGCATTCAAGATGAAGGATGAAACTACACAAATTTCATATTTCTGCTGTCTGTTTTAAGTGACTGAAGTACTGCAGCTGAAGGCAGGAGATGCAATTTTCAAGTTCACCAAGGGAGATTTTTTAAAATTTATAAGTAAATAGTCTTGTAACCATGATCATGGTAATGTGAGAGAAAAGGTTTCAAGGGAGGAGTAATTGTTTATATTAGACTGACAAGAAGATTATGTATTTTTTCTAACTATACTCATCTAATAAAACACACCCCTCTTTTTACAAACATGCACACACACAAATATAAAGTGCACACACAACACACACAAGAGTTAGGCCTCTACATTAGAACACTATATATTTAAATGCTGTTTAAATTGTTTCAAATGTATAGTTTTACATATAATGTGAGATGCTGAAAAGTTCAGGTTTTAATTTACATTTTAATTAATCCTTAATACTTTTCTCAAGTACTTTGGAAAGGCTTTCTCCTTTCTACTTTGCTTGTGTCCAACACAGAAAATGCCTTATGTTCATCTGCCTCAGGGAGGGCACTTTTTTCTTAAATTCTCACTGAATACTCTATTGAGGATCTGCCTATTGCTAAAGCATTTTCTTTTCTCTTTCTTGAACAGAAAAATGACAAAAATTTTGCCTTCCATTGTAAACATTTCACTTTTAAAGTCAAAGAACGCATAATAATTTTGTGTGGGCATATATAATAATATATATAATATGTTGATATATAAACTATAACATATTATTATATTACTAATCATTAAAATATAATTTCAAACTATATCCCTTAGGAAAATACTGTGGTTGCAAGCTTCTGATTATCTGTAGAAACTTTCCATTGCAATTGTAACTCACTATGGCACAGGAAAAGCAGAACTAGAAGTGTTGTTGAAGGAATTCAGTGCTTGGAAAACACAGCACATAAGAGGGAGAACAGTGGCTAAAGTGAAAAAAGCTAAGCTAGACCAGTAAAAATTCATCTGGACTTCCACTTCCAGTACTTTGTGCTGCACTTCACAATTTCCTGCTGGAAGAGTAAATACATGATACAAATTTCACTCTTAATGCATTTACTGTAGTGGAAATATTGAGAGATTTCATGAACAGGGGAGGTGCATTCAAGGCAGTCCTGTGATAAAAATGGCTCCTTTTACCTTTTGGTTTATCAAGTTTACTCTTTTGGTTTGGTTAGGTTTGGTTTTTTTCTCTTTTTTTTTTTTCCTTTAAACTTGAAATACAGAATTGCCGGGAAAGCAAAGCAAACAGCTGTTAGAATGCTCTTTGTTCTCCAGTTCTGTTTGTAGTCTCTAAAAGAGAACAATCTTGCAAGCTTGATGCTTTTTCCATATATTATGTAGGCTGCCAGAGCTTTTTTCTTGTGTTGTGGTTGTGATGTTTGTATCATCTCTGTACCCTTGGTTGAAAAACTGCTTTCTCTGTAATAGTCTGTGTAAGTTGTTTTACAGCCATCCAGATTCTCTCTGGTGAGGATCTTTGTTTGTCCAGATCTTGGGAGATTTGAAAGGGGAGCAGGATGATCACAAAGTGTGGTGATGGTAGAGATGACAGGATGACTTTCCTGTCAGCAGTACAGGGTGTTTCCTTTAGGTTTCCTGTCCATACTGCAGAGTGTAGGTTAAACACTCACAGGAAGGACTGATATTAACAACTTGCATTTCTAAATCACCTGAAGCACCTCATATAAAACATAAAAATACAGTTTTTCCATACCACCTGCATAGGTGATCCTTCTAGCATTTCTGTTGGAGATATTGGAGCTCATAAGATAAGAGTTTTTAGCCAAGCTCCACAGAAACTCAATAAAAAATCTGGAGCAGGAACTTTGGCATTCTGAGCCATTCCTTAGCTTACAATATTTGTGTGTGATTAAACCAGAATCCTCACAGCAAATTGAAGTGATGGGCTTTGGGTGATCTCTGCATTTACAAGTCTGTCTCCTTTCAATGTCTGCTGCAGAGTTTGGAGGTGCCTCTTTGTGCATACTCCACTAGGTTACAGTTATTTGTTCTTGATGTAGTTATTTCTTAGCTACTTTCTCTTATGCATAAACTGGTTGTTGTTTGCTCACTGCCCATCATCACTTAGGAGCTGATGCCTTCATCTCTTGACATGCTAGTTTTTTAGCTCAAAAAAAAAAAAGAGTTTGGTCTCAAATTTGTGTTTCCACAACAAAACCAGGGATTATTTTGTATATTTATTGTTGCATTAGCTGTCAGATAAAGCCATGTGAAAGCTTCTTACAATTGCTCCTTTTCCATGCTCCAGCTCTACCTTTTCCTAGAGCTGCAGGTGTCTCTGCTGGAAGCAACAATGGCTACTGAGAGAGAAATCAGGATAAGCAGAAGGGGCTCCTCACTGGGTTGAAGAGGAGATGGGGCTGGATGTTGTGCCTGTGATAACTTTATTGCTGGGGCTGACAATTGTTGGCAGGTCTGTAAAGAGAACTGACTGAGTGCCTCTGGTGTCGCTCGCTGCTGCCTCCACACACTGCAGCCATGCAGTAAATGTGCTCTTTGATCTCCTGAAGCCCCAGGCTGTGTGCCAAACCCAGGCCTAGCAGAGTATTCCTGCCTCCCTTCTTCTGGCTGTGCTGCTTCAAGCCTGCTGCTCTTGGTACGAGTCAGGGGCTCTTACCCTGATTTATGGACGTATGCAGAGAATTGTTATCTCCAGCACATAAATTCATTATAACTATTAAACTAAGCTGAAATTGAACCTGTTGACCTGGAAGTGAATGGCTCCATAACATTTCATTAATCCTCTGAGATGTTTAATTCCTGCTAATTTGATATTTCAGATACGATCTTCTCTACAGATATAATGGCTTAATTAGTATACATTACATGATGTCTCTTCACAGTACAGCGTGTACAGTATTTATCCACTAGAAAAGTAATTCAGTAGAGCTCAATTACAATACATTGACTAGAGCATAAAAGTTGAAAAGAATATGTGCAGTAGTCATTATATTTTAAGCATAAACATTTTTCAAGCAGTCTTCTGTTTGTTGATATCTATTGCCTTCTAAAAATGATGGTCCTAAAAATTTTGTTACAGCTTATTAAAATATTGACTGAGAGGACTTTTTGATCACGCCACCAAAATCCATGCTCTAGAAATCTATTTTGTAGCATTCAGCTTGCAAATCTTTTTACTGGAGTCACCTGTTTCAGAGCAAGTCTGTGTGACAGTTCAGGACAGTGGTGCCAGCTGGGATGGCAGGGGACAAGCAAAGAGAAGGGTGATGGATCTTTGGAATGTGGTCATTTTGCTGCTTCCTTCCTGTGGAAAGTCAGTGGAGGCACAGCTGTGAGGAAGCTCTTGAGTAGTACCTGAATTTAGTTCAACCCAACCACTCCCCCTCTGACAACTCTCTGCAATCTAAGACTTGAGTTAATTAAATTTATCTCTTTTTCCCTTTTAACATTGATCTATATATTGTATATTTGAACTCTAGAGAATCGGAGCGCCTTACTCCTACCTGGGATGCATTGCTAGATTTATTCCTTGCGTATCTGGAATAAGTAACGAAGGAGTAAATGCTGAGGGAATAACGCAGTGTGACTTTTCAGTCACCAGGGGGCGGCTGGGCTGCCCGAGCCGGGCTCGGGCCGATGGATGCAACACCTGCGGCTTCAGGCCGGATTCAGTAAATTATCCTGGCGATTTTCCCTCAGTGTTAAGGGCAGTGACTCCTCCCTAGAGAGAACTCGAGACATCGGGAGGGGAAAATGAACGTATTAGGCTAGGATGTTCTTATTCTCTAGATTTCTCTTTTTAGAGGATGAAGGATAATGGAGAGAATAAGAGGTCAGCCAGACCTACTTGCTCAGGAGGGATGAAATGCGGGGACTCCGATTTTGTTCTCTGGTCTCAATGCTCGGTGTTCTCTCTCTCTTCCCTCCCCCCGTTCCATGTGAGGTATTTCTTGAACTGAGAGGCTGAAGGGCAGTAATTGATCTTGGTGTTTCAAGGAGCTGAAAATGTATCTCTTAGATTTCAGACACTGCCCGATATATGAAGAGCATCTTCAAATTCTGAGCTTTGTTTCTGTGTTTTGTTTAAGCACTTAAACAAAATGGCAGACGATCCTCAAAGTGCTCAAGACCTCAGCTAGCACCCTGTCTGATGGGGTTTTACCCTCTCCTTGCTGTATCCTCAGCTTTATCACCTTCCCTTTATTACATTGATCATCCAGATGAGGCTACACTGCTTTATTTCATCATCTTTTCATCCAAAAAGCTAGAAGGAAACAAAACCCTTGAGAAGCAACAGGGTTTAATTTCCACTGTCTCAATGAGGCCTCTTTCCTGTTCACATTGAAATCCCTGGCAAAAGTCCCAGTAGTTAGATCTGGATTTCTCTCTCCTTAAAACAATATTCTTTCTTTTGTGCTTTATCCTCTGCTTGCCAGAATCAGCTGACTATGAGCTCCTGCACAGATGACATCTTATCTGCAGTCAGCAGGAAGGAGGCATGAATTAGGGCTTAGAAGAAAATCTTCAATAATTAGCCACAGAGGAAGGAAAACATCCAAAAAAAGTGTACAGAAGGAATTGACTTATTTCATTTGACTGGGCTGGAAAGTTCAGCTGTAATGATAGTGGTTAAATTAATTATGTTGATTTGGTGACAAGTAAACTAGCATGTCCCCAAATGATGTGTATTATTTTTGAACCCAGATGAAGTAACTGCACACTGCTGGTGATGTGTGTCAGAGTCACAGATATCAGGTATTCCTCATGTGGACTTTTCACCCCATGCTCCTTCAGGGTGTGATTCACGATGGCACAATTTGGTCACACACAATCCTTAAGCCAGATTTTGGATAAGTGCAAGGCTTTAGTGTTTTCTCTGATATGTTTATTATTGTGAATAAGAACAGTTTTAGGTGCTGTAGTGGCTTGTGATCTCTGTCATGAAAAGACACATTCTGCTGTAGCTGAAGTGTGTGCTGGGGCTATGCTGAGAGTGCTGCCCATCTTCAGCAGTGACTGCTGACAGGAATGGTCCTGCATCATCACTCCCACACCTGTTACAGCTCTGTTCTGCCTCAGCTGCAGTGACCAGAGGTGTTTGTGGGCATAGCAAGCATCACACACATCACATCACACGTGTCCCTGTATGGAAGTAGAGAACTTCTCATGGCTGTCTTGGGGTGTAGAACTTCAATATGCTCCGGCTTCAATTCCTTGTGGCTTTTTGGTCTCTCTTGTTGTTCTGGCTAACTGTTTTCTTAGTAACTTCTGATGTGTTGACTTCTTTCTTTGTTGCCAGCTTTGTGGGAGTGAGGATCCACTGAAATAACCTTTCCATGAGGCTGTGGAAACCATTGACACCTGCAGACCTCTTGATTTTGTCTGTGAGCAGGTCCCAGTCTATCAGGCTGTCTCTGAAGAAATCTCCATCTCTTAACTTTGTACTTCCAGTTTTGTCACTTTAATGTCTCATAGTGCCTGTGGGACGTATATGTCAAGAGGCATCACATCTTGAAGGATGTTTCTGATCCTTCATGATCTAGGACTTTAGAAGGAGGACCTTGAATTTGATAGGGATAAAAAAAGACAGCCAATAAAATGAGCACAGCATTAGCAGAGAGCAATATTCAGAAGGTTCTCATGCATTGATATTGGATAACACTGATCATTTTCCTGAACAATACCAGATTTGAGTGTCTTTAAAGTTTCCCTTTTATTGCCACTGAGGTGGAGTCAGGCTGTAACTCATTGCCTGCAGCAGTCAGGCATGGGTGTGAAGGGAGGTGGGTGCTGATAAGCAGAAAGGTCACACCAAGATGCCATAACAAAAGCACAGTTATTTTTTGAGGAAAAAACCCAACGCAATATTTATACCAATTTTGCTTATTTTATTCCACTAATAACACATTTTTGCCATGTATAACTTTGTCTGTGTAGAAGCACTCTGCTCTAATGGCCTACAAATTTTCATATGTCAAAAAAAAAAAAATTCCTTACAGTCATTTGGACTTGGCATGATTTTTATAGAGTGTGTACACAATTCTGCCTCCTGGAATAAAACACATGTGTTTAATCCTCTACTGCAGGAGCTGTAGGCACAGGTTTTCCTCTCTACCACTAGGCAGAGCTGCTTTGTGATCTCTGCCTTCCTCTGAGGCTTCTTCCTCCTAACCTTTTCTCTTATACCCTGCTTTTGTACTTCAAACTTGGCTGCTTGTGAAAACTGTAAAGATAAATCCAGATTATTGGTCTGTCTGATACTCTGGTCTGCCTCTGTTTCCAAATAACAAGAAAAGCTTTGACAGCTGAGAGCCCAGGTGAGCTGAGGTGACTTAACCCAAGGCATGTGGCAGTGGCTGCAAGTAATGCATGGCATCTTGAACTCTGCCTGCAGAGACTTTCACCCCAGGTGCTGAGGCATCAGTGACTCTGAATGTGCAATCTATTAGCATGTTTCACTGTAACTGTCTAATGAGTTGCAGGAATCCAGCCTGGAGGTCAGGGATGAAAGGCTTGTGTTGGAGCAGCTTAGTGAACCTGATTCCCCCATCTTTAGGAGGTCAGAAAACTCCTCCACCAAGAGAATGACCTTTGCCAGGTCACAGGGACTGATGGGCAGCTTTCTGAAGAAATCCCAATTCTGAAACCAGTCTTGGAAGCAGAGAGGAGTGATTTCATGTTTTCAATGAGAAAAGGGTATTCTGTATCTTTGTTAGTTTCCTAACCCAGGAAATCCTGCATCTCTTAAAATTGTGTTGAATAATATGGAATAGAACATTCTCAGGTTAGTGCTGATAGGTTTGGATTGCAGTCCTTCCTTGAATTCAATGGGATCATGCTTTTAATCTGCTCCAGTCCATCAGGGTGACTCTAGTGAAAAGGGAATAGGAAAAATGCAACAAAAAACCTGTCAATACTGAGACAATTTAATTACAGTATTTTGCTTCTACAAGAATTGCCTACACTGAGAATACAAAAATAAAAATCAACCCCAAAATCCTTGGCAAAATACAGCTTCCACAGGCTTCCTGGTGCTTCAGACACCCTGGTGCAAAGGTACATCATGAAGCTGTGTGTGATTTATAGAAAGGAAAGAGTAAAATATAAAAAAGAGTCTGTCTATAACTGTCATCCTCACAGGTGGGCTTCAAAGACCCAAAACTAGTCACCTCAGAAACTTAAAATCTTCCAGAATTCTCTCCTTTAATATAAACATTTTTTTAAAAAACCTCAGTATTGTGGTTAATTATTTCATTTAAATGTGTGGATTTGTACACTGTGTGTGGAACACAAAAGTGAAGGGTCTGAGGTCTCTCCAAGCAGGAGGTTTGAGGTTTTTGCTCTTTCAAAGCCAATTAGATTTTGGCCAAAGCTTTGTGGTAGAAGCAGAACCAAGTCCTCCACCCCTCCTCATTTCATAGGTGCCATGTAGTTGGGGCTCTGTTCCCTCTACTTCCTTTGATTTACACTGTCATGTAGACAAATCAAAGCCTACCCTTTATTTATTGCAGCTTGCAAGAGTGTGCTATAGACTTAATTCAGGATATGGACTCAAATCCTTCCCTGAAGCAGAGCAGAGTACTTTGTCATTTGCAAACACTTGGAAGCACAGTGCTTCAGAGTTCCTGTAAACAAGAATAAATTCAAGGAAAATTTTAAATTACATGTGTAGTTTGAATGAATACATTGGAACCAGAGTAGCACACAGCAAGACGAATCTATCCATCATGGGCATTTAGTGCAGAGCCTGTATTTGCTTTTCTTTGCTATTCACATAGATTCGATCAACATCGCACTTCTGTCATTCGCTAAATACATGGGCTCTGCTCGGCGGGACACCAGCTCATCAGTTACCCAGTGAGCAGCCTGTCACAGGGCCAGCACAGGCCATTTGTAACTGTCACATCCCCCCAGATCAGAATCTTCCCAGAGCCTGATCCATCCAGGCCTTGGAAACAGGCTTGCTGTACCTGAGAGCAGCCTTGCTGCTTTGAGCAACGGTGCTGGGCCTGGTGTGAGAGGTGTGGTTGGAAAGTCTGCCTCTCTCCAAGTTGGATGGTAGGCACCAGTCTGTAGCTCTGGTTTTTGCTTTATTTTTCCATCAATATCCAAGAATACTGGAACTCACTTCAACTAACTGATTTTGGAATTCTCTCTTTAAAGTAGCAATTGGCTGTGGTTTTTAGGAGAAAGGAAAAGGCATACTTATGCCTTAAGTACTTAAGGCATAGAAATCATGTTACAAACATGGGCTGATGTCTAGGCAAACCCAGCCACAAGTGCTAAGAAAGCTGCTCTACCTGGAGTGAATCCAGAGGTTTTGTCAAGCTCTTTCAGGTGCCAAACAACTGTGAGTTACAAGGTGCAGGTTTTTTATGGCTCATCATTTTCTTCCATATTTCTTAGCTATAAAGCTAAGACTTTACGTCCTTTTCTGAGACTGTTTTATACCTTCAGCTTCATTTTTTTCTACACCTTAGTAAGTTCCTTAAATACAGTCAGAATGATAATTTGCAGCCCTAACAGGTTTGGATCTTTTTTCCCCCCCACAGTTCAGTGCTTTCAGCTCCAGCTGTGTTTCCTTGTGCATTTCTTCTTAGTTCTTTGCAGTAAAGTTGAGGAGTTTCATAATGATGATGCTGGACAACAAAGCAGAGTGTTAACATTATTTTAGTCTCCGGTATCCTCAAAACTGCTGTAACCTGGATCATGTCTTTGATCCCTAATCTAGACAGAGTTCGCTTTCATGTCTTTTTAAGATTATGGTTTTTATTAAAAAAGTAGCTGATGCATTTAACTTCAACAGAGTAGGAATTGTGTAGTGGCTGCATGTAGTTCTAAGCCAAAATTTCCCTGGGATTTTGTAGTAAGGCCAGTTGCTATAGACTAAGTGCTCTTTAGGACCTGCTAAAATAAGCCTGGATATTTGGATTACAGATTCCCTGAAGATTATTGACATTATAGGTTTGGTAGATCATAACACTTCTTTGGGAACATTTGTATTATGTCACTGCAGTAATGAGTGTCAATAAAAGAATCAGGGTGACTTAGGACATTTCACTCATATATCTCTCCATTCCTCCCTTTTGTCACTACAGCAAACAGAAGGGAATTTTTTCCCCCCTTCTTGTTCCTGGGAGAATGCTGATAAATCTCAGGTTCTTCTTCAAAAAATTATTATAAAACATTTTTGTGTCTTGTACACCTGTTTCTGATTAATTCATTTAAGGTTTGTGATCGTATGGGGAATTGGTGTCTCCTCGCATTTTTGTTGTTATCACATATATGAACACAGTGAGCAATGGGTGCACTGCAGTGGGAGGATGTCCATGCTCTGGATCTACCTGCTTATGTCCTTTTTCCAGCTGGAGATTTTGCCTGGGTAGACCTTAACACCTCCAGATGTCTGGAGGACTCTCCAGAACCTCTCCTGAAACATGGCTGCTAAAAAGCCAAGTTTTTCTTCTATTTCTTAGCCCTTGCTTAGGGCAGCTGCAGGATGTGCTTCACGAGTGCATCAGCGCTGTTAGTCTCAGCAGCACAGGAACAGGCAGGTCTGTATTAGGAATCCCAGCACTCCTTGCAGACATCCAGATGCAATCTGCTGTTTCCAAGGGAGATCCTGTCACAGCCCAGCAGATCCCACTAATGCAGGACGGTTCTGATAATCAGACTGAGGGTTCTTATCCTCCATTTTGTGCCATTACCCCTCAATAGCTCCCCTAAGGACTAAAACTTGCTTTTTGCTCTTGCACACCCTTCAGATACTTGATGATGACACAGCATTTTGCCTTCCCCCTGCCTGCCCTGAATCCAGCCTTGATTCACACTGAATCCCAACACACCCATATCATTTATGCTTTCACATTTTAGTTTCCAGTGAGTTTGTAAACATCTTTGTTTGACAGTGCCAGGATACTCATAATTGTGTAGATTCTGTATCATTGAGTTGTTTCAGTGACATTTCCCACTTAGAAGGGAAATGCCAGACTCCATAGTGTCTTTGCTTTTCACAGTTTAGGTCAAACCCTGCCTGCACACTAACATACTTGGCTGCATGTTAATTTTGGTTAATAGCTATTCAGTAAAACAATGCATCCAGCTCAAGATATATGGCACAAATTAAGCTGAATGCCCAAACAAATTCAGCAACAGACCCTGGCCTCAGCGGGCTCTTTAAGTCCAGTGTAACATCTATTTACATTGTTTTATTTCTCTCTCAAACTGTAACTTGCTCCCTGTGGGGTTACATTGACTCAGTTTCATTTTCACATTGTACTGGCACCACGATAGTCTTGCATTTAAATAGTCTCATTTCATTTTGATATCATGATGTCACCTCTACAGAGGTGTTTTGAGGCTGCCTGGAGAATTCAGAGCTAATGCCCAGGCAGGGCCGTCAGCTGACACATGGCTGTGCTGCACAGCAAGCTCAGCTTCCATTTCCCAGCCCAGCCCTTTCTCTGGACTGATCACAAAATGGATTTTTATATCCTTTGAGCCCAGATCCCCCTGTCACTGGCACAAAGTGTATATGTGTATGGGAAATACGGCCTCTGGGAAAGGTGATGGTTTTGGTCATGTGCAGGTCAGCAGCAGCTGGGACAGGACATAGGCAGGGCAGGTTCTCATGTCACTCTTGCTCCATGGCTGGAGCCAGTGCAGAATTTGCTGTTGTGTCTTGTCATAGCCAAAGCTACCTGCAAAAATCCCATTTTGGAGGGAAGTGTGAATCCATCCCCTAGATGCAGTGGATGTCTCTGTCCTCCCATCTGGCTGTGCTGGAGCCAAGAACAACCAGACTTGAGTGAGCAGATGCCCCGAGCCCTCTGAGAAACACACACAGAGTTCCTGCAGTGCCCCTGTGCCCTGAGTACCTCAGTAACACAGAGCACCTCCAGCTGTAAATGCCAACATCCCAATGGCAATCCCTGTACATCTGTCTGCACTCAGCATTTCACAAACAGCTCGCAAATGGTGTCCTGCCACATGGAAGTTTGTGCTAGACCACCCTCTCCCAGCCCAGCCTGGGCCACCGGGGAAGGAGGGATCCAAGTTTCCACTGTCCATAGCCTGTCTCCATGGCCAGGACACAGCTCTGTGACTTTATCCCACACCCTCAGCTCCAACAAGCCTCTTCATGGCAGCAGCAGAGCCTGTACTTTAGGTCAAAGGGTTTTTTATTTATAGAGCTGCCATTAAATCAGTCTAACACAGTCATGCAGTATTTATGGCAAGATTAGATACACGACTGCATCCAAGGCAGAGAGAGATTTTCACTTCTTGATGGAAACCCTGGCTTTAATGTGTGTTTCTTTCCCTACTGCTATAAGATTTCCAGGGAAAAAGTCAATCAAGCTCTTTGACTCTGAAGGTGAAGTCTTTGTGGTTAGTGTTTTTCTTTTAATTATTTTGTTTAAAAATAAATGAGTTCTGCTGCTTTTGAGCTTGAGGGTTGGTGCCTTGATTTTAATTCTCTGCAAAAGCAGCGAGACTACTTGGCGTGAACGTACAAAAGCAATTCTGAGAGGCTGCTGGGTTTAGGCATTTCTAGAATGATGCAAGAATAAGACCATTTGTTAGATCTACCTCTGGGATCCAGTGCCTATATGCATTTGTCAAAGAACACAATATTGAATGCTTCATTTTCCAAACACTGGGCTAAGATAAATTATATCTGGATGTTGAGCCTTCCTGACATAAATCAGTGGCATATCAATAATAGGATTCAGCTTTTAAAGTAAATGTGCTAAGATCCTAGTGGGAAATAGGCTGCATATCATGGACTTGTGCAAGGAGTATTTTCAGTGGAGCCTGCTTTTTATTCTGGCCCATGGACTAATGGGAAAGTAAGTGCAGAGAGACACAAACTAAAAGGGATTGGGATGATGCTTTGGAACAAGCCTGGCTGACTGATGAAGCACTGAGGGCATTCAGAAGCCCATGCAAGTGCTTTAAGATTAGAGATGAAGAAATGATGCTTTTGAAAGGTTGCATGAGGCTTGGAAGTTAAAGCGAATGGGGAAGGAGGACAAACAATATAAGGGACTGATTATTTGCTGCACTAGTCTTTGACTTGAGAGGCCCAGGGTCAAATCTACTTCTAAGTCTTAAATTACAATTAGTTTGGTGGTTTGATTCCAGACTTCACTTTTCAGATCAGGCCCAAGTGCAGTTCTGAAATCTGTTTTTTACGACTGACATTTTATATTGATTTTAAAGTACTTTTGCTCACTTCTGAGGTCCTCAGTAACATTTTCAGGGACTGTCTTTCAAGGCTGACTTTTCCCCCATGCTTTCCAAAGAGTATCTGCTAATTCTCTGTGACATTCTTATTCATCACAACCTGGAAATAGTAAAGGCTTGAGCTTCATGCCCTGTGGCTTTAAAAACATCATTCTCCTTAATGAGAAAATACTGAATCTGCTTTTTACCTCTTTGAATTAGAAAGTAAATTCTCCCAGGACTCTAAAACACAATATACAAGGTATTTAGCTACGAGAGCCAGGAATTGCTCAACTCCTTATTTATCCCTGACTCAGATATCCAGGACACAGAGAAGAGTGGGATTATTTTACCTTCCATGTACACCACACGTCAGCAGCAGGTGCACAGTTCCTGCACTGGCTTGATGTGATAAACATGCTAAAAGGGAGAATAGTGAATAAAGGGGAGAAAAAAGGCTGCACCCCAAATGGCAGACGGAGCAAGGATAAAAGAAATGAGAAATGAGCAAGTGGAAACGAAAGAAAGGTGAATTTCAGCAAAGACTGAAATGTGTGACAGATGAACGTGCACTGCAGTGGGCAAACCCTCCAGTAATACAAATGACCAAAACCCAAAACCTCATGAACTCATGTACTGGGTTCCCTTTTGCTTCCTTAGAGACTATCAAAGAAATAGATTTGCTATCCCACCCTTTCACCCCAGAGAGTGGAAGCAGCCCCAGAATCATAGCCAAGAATTCTGGGTTAATTTCATTGCTTTTTCACAGGTTTCCTAGTGACAGATCCAGGCAATCAAGTTCCTGTAGCTGTGCTCAGGTCCAGCAACAGTAAGTGATGTCATTGCTTCCTTACCTCTAAAGGATAGGAAACCCATGTTTTGTGATTGCTGTGGCCAGGGACCACAGGGTCCTTGGTGCTATCATG
This sequence comes from Nicator chloris, assembly GCA_013400495.1. Taxonomy (NCBI): domain Eukaryota; kingdom Metazoa; phylum Chordata; class Aves; order Passeriformes; family Pycnonotidae; genus Nicator; species Nicator chloris. Next base: position 14,146 of record WAAE01026227.1, read on the forward strand.
GGATTAGTCTCTATTTGCTTGCAACTTTATGTTCTTATCACTCAAAACAAGAGAAGGTAAAAATATTTTGGGAGGAATACGCTGGGACATTTCAGCTTGAAATATTGTCATTGTCACAGGAACCTCCTCTCTCAACTCATACTTGAAAAGGCTTTTTTCCCCCATCTGCTCCATGCAAATATTCAGTCTGGACTCACTGATTCCTAAACCCCATGTTTCATTGTAAATTAATATTTTACTGTGCCACATAACGTGAATTAATGCTGGCCCTCTGTGACTCTACTTTTATTTATGCTCTCCAGGGCTTAGTGGCTTATGGGATTATAGAGTTAAACTCAGCTAAGTGAAAAAAAGGAGAGTGAGAAGTCATACTTTTACTACTACTGAGAAATGTTTATACAGCTGCATGTTTCTACTTCTTTCCCAGTAAACATTGTTTTATTCATGCTTATTATAATGTATTCCTGGGTGATAATTCATACAATGCAAGGCATCTCTCTTCCCTTTTGTATTTAATTATATTTATATTATTTGTTTACTGGTGGCAAATGCTTCCATGGATGAAAGCAGATAAAAGGAATAGATGAATCAATAGATGAATAGACGAATCAATCACAGAAAGAAAAACATGTATTAGCAACAATCTGCTGGCTTTTAAAAACTGGGGCAAGCAAGAATGTGATACTTTCTGGTTACTCTGACTACTGTCACTGTACAAGAATTCAGGACAGACAACAGACCTTATCTTTGCCTCCAAAACTTTCTGTACAGAGCAGACCTGTTGGGTTGGCTGCCACGAGGTCAGACTGAGAGACCAAAGGCTGCTTAGCCCTCTGCAAAGATCAAAAATGCAACCTGGAATGCTTGGGTGGCCAAATATTCTTGGCTTAAGTCTTCTCTAGAGCAACAGACTTCTCAACAAATATTGTGAATACAGTGTTCACACCGTCAGAAAGTTGAACTTTTTACAGATCCTTAAAATCTTGGCCACTGCAGCTTCTCTTTAATACTTTGACCCATTAAATCTAATGGTGGGGGGAAGAAGTTCCTTTGATATCTGTTATTGATTGGTCCTTACTGGTGAATAATAACTTTCTTAAATAGAAACATTTAGAACATTCAGAGCAAATTCTTCTTTCACTGACACCAATATAAATCCAGAGGCATGTGGATGGATTTCAGATTTATGCTGGTGCAACTGAAAGCAAAATTTTGCCCTCAGTCTTTAACAACCCATTAGGAATAAATAGCTTTTTAGGTAATGAAAATGTAACCTTTTTGTTAACAGCTTCATGATGATATATACAAGTGCTACATTGCCTTGAAAATTGGAGAATTTACTTGCTTTCTTAAAACATGGACCTATTGTAGTTGTTCCACAGGAAAATAACGGAGCCATAAAACCCAGACACCCAAAACGTGCTCACAGCATTTAAGAATAAGCAAAATGCAACTGTAAGCAACTAAGCTCTATTCAAAACTATCTGAAAACTGAACCATGAAAAATATGCTACTGTTGAGTTCTCAGGGCCAAATGGGGACATGGCAGTGAGGAAGAGAAGTTTCAGAGTGATCTAACTGCAGCCTTCCAGTACCTAAAGGAGTCTACAAGGCAGCCTGGCAGATCCATGAGATGGCCACTGCCAGGTGCTGGTTAATTCCCTTAGGAAATGGTAAACCTGCCCCTCGTGGTAGACTGTGCTTCAATAAATCTACAAGGGTTTGAAACTATCAAATGTGATTCACAAGCTGTACTTTGATTCCCCAAGTTGTCACAAACAGCACACAAAACTGGTGTGTGGGTCTGTTCCTGGCTAGAGCACATCATGTTGCCTTTGTGTTGCTTTGATTTCCTCACTGTTGCTGCCTTTTTTTGCTTTGAAGTTCTTTGCTTTGGGGATGAATTCCTGCTCTGTATTTGGAACGCTCAGTCAAAAACGACCTGAAAATCTGGTGCTTCTGTACTATGAATCACAATCGGATAGTATTTTGGAGAAACTAAAACCAATATATTTCTGCAGGGGAAAAGAGTTTCTGTTTGCTTTGATTTGTTGGCAGTTCCAATTAACTTCTTTGTGTTGGTTTGAGAAACCGAGCTCCGATATCCACAGTGGAGTAAAACTCTGTGTTTGGCCTCTAAACCAAGTGCAATCATAGACCAGGACAGTGTGGAACACTTCTTACAAGTGTTTTTGGAGTGTGGTGTTTAAAGGAAAGGCATGCACTTGACTGTGTATCCACAGACTAGGTGAGACTGTTATATTAACTACCTTTAAAGCAGTTTTTAGCCAACTATTTAATGCTCACCTCTGGCAACGCACCTGATGTTCAAACATTGAAGATGCCTTGCATGTGTTTCCATGGGGTTTCAGTCTTTGTGACTTTTGCTTTCCCTTTGCCACTGCTTTATTAGGAATGGAGACAGATAACTCAAAAAGCAATGTTGTCCATTTCTCAAAATCTGCTTATTAGGTTTAAGTCAAACATTTCTGCTTTCTATTGTATTTACAAAAGCAATATTAATAAATATTGACAAAGCTAAATAGTCTCTGGGAAGAAGTAGCCTTGAATTGCTGTGCAAACATGCTTTAAAAATTACCTACAGACAATAGTGCTGTATTAAAATAATAATCCAAATGAGAGTGCTTGCTTGAATACTACTTGTTTTGCTTCCCTTTACATCCAGGAATAATGACGGATCTTGTGCTGGTTTTGAATGAAAATATCAATTGGGGAGTGGATTTACATAATAAAATTAATAGAGCATAGAAAGCTTTCAGCATCGCTTTCTGATTTTCCTCTGTGTGTCACAGAAGTTATATTTAAAAAGACAGATGATTGCAAGTTTGTTTAGGAGAACAAATCCTCTGGGCTGCATGTATGAGATCGTATGACAGCTGGCCCAGCTCACAGAACACTCAGGTTCCTTTTCTGTTCCTATAAAGAAAATCTGTAATTGTGCAGAGTGCCACATGTGGGGCAAAATGTCATCACTTATACATTTTTTCATATTTACTTGCCTGCTGCTCTCCATGTAAAATGCCCTTCTTAGTTATTCTCTCTGAAGTGCACTCACCACAGAGGAGATGGAATCAGACATCTGTTATGCAGTCCAATCCCAGATTTTATTTCTTTGCACTTACAAAGAGAAGATTTTGCAGGAAAATACTTTCCCATGTTTACACCCTGAACAACCAGTGGTTAAACATTTTATGGTTGTCTGTGTCTGAGCTTTCTGTTACAGGAGAGTAACAGAAGAGAAACACCAGGGGGAAAGGGGAAGGGGAAGAGTCGTTTCTGCGTCTGAGCTGCTGGTTCATCACACCCAGAACCCTTCATTTATTCACCCCTGAATCTCAGTCCTCCTTCTGGAGAAAGCTCTAAAAGTGATGTCTGGTCCCATAGCCCAAATCTGTCTTACATCCATGCCTGTGATTCTGCCGGTTTTGGATTGGTGCTGAGCTGCTGTCCATCACCTGCTCCAGGCTCTCCAGATGGGGATATGAGGGGACCTTTCTGCACCTCTTGGAGACTGAGCCTCTCACACTGGCAGTCACTTCACTGGCTGCTTTGTGAACCTGTTTTAAGGCTTCTAAAAATTCAGTTTGAGCTAAGACCAAAGAGGAATTTACTAATTTTGAGGTAGGGACAAGTTTGCAATTAGCTACTAATGGAAATTTCATGGTGCTCTAAGGGTGATGGATAAATGAAGGTTCAGGATAAAAAATAAATGTTTCAGGGTCTGTAGAAGAGTGGAAAGTGGTTTCCCTGATCTCACTCTCTGTTGTGATAAATCACAGGCTATTTTTGGTTGGCTTCATTGTTTTCAATCGTGTCAACAAGAACCTACCCAATACTTGAATCTGTTGTTGTTATTTTTACATATAAATTCCATTTCATAACAGCAATAATACTTTCCAGGCAGCTCATTTGAGGATGATTGCTCTACTTCAGAGGTAGTAAAACTCACTGTGTCTCATTATACAACTCAAGGTGTGTGAAGCAGACAATTGCCTATAAACATGCTGCCTGATGGGTGTTAATGCTGCATTATATTTACTGTTTTCTTTTCATGGCTTCAGGTAGCATGATAAACCTTTTCCCCAGGAATAAAATTTGGAAAATCTTTCCCTTTTTCTTGCCAGAGCATTCTTCCTAGGCCGGCAGTAAATGTGCCTCAGATATTCTCTAAAAATTGAAAAGAACATCCTCATCTTCACACTTTGGCAAGAGGTTTTACAGCATAAGAAAAATGCCTGATTTGTTGTTTGTGTGAGCAAGAGTGTCTTTGCAGAAATGTACAATTTATGCCAGTGTTTTAACTTGTATGTTTAAATTAGGCACCAAACTCTGGTTAATTTCCCAAATAATGTCCCAATTTACATCAGCACTTAAGCATGTGCTGAAGTGTTTTCCTGAAAAGACAAGTGATTTTGCAGTAATTCAGAAATAGGATGATCATTGGGATTCTTTTGATCAGCCCCAGAGAAACCAGAGATGTTCAGCTAAAAAAACAGTCCCCTGCTCATGTGGCTTGATTTGGAATTAGATGTGTGCATGAAGACATTAATGGCTGAACATTTTGGCCATTATGTGCTTACCAGTGACAGTCTTAATTATTATAATTATTTCTGCAAAACCCCCAAATACTTCCCTGCTTCTTCCCACCCTGCAGCTGCTATAAGAGGTTGTCATCAAGAGGTTCAGTGTCTATGCGTCTTTGGAAATGGAAAGGTTCCCCGGCAGATGAAAATCAAAAACCTCATACATTTTATTCTTGTTTAGAGGGTCCATCTGATGCTGTCTGCTATTGTAAACATATATTTAGTAAGAAGAATACAACTATTGCTGGCCAGGTGTTTTCCCTTTCACATCACAGAAAATTTGCACCAAGGATTTAAGGAAACTGAGGCAGATTGTTACATGAGACATTCATGTCATGACAGATTTTCAGTGGTTCTGACATTTTGTGGTTGGGGTCCTCCAGCCAGAATGCAGATGCTGTCACACAGAACATTGTGGAGCCCTGAGATATCCTCTGTTCATTTTTATGAGCAGAAGTCTCAGGCCTTTACATCACGTGTACTTTTACATCTCACACTTTCCTAACAGTAATATGATGATTGGTTTTAATGGAGTACTTGGGAAAATGGGGCTAGGAATGATTTCCTGAGTTCCTGAGCCCTACTTGTTGCTGCCTTTGGCAAGCATGAGCTGTAATCCCATTCACAAATAGTTAGGTAGTCTTGCCTCCACTGGTGTTATTCCAGAATCTTGGTCTTCTCATGAAGAACAGAACCAAACTTCCTCATTCTGCTGGTGGCTGATTCATGCCAATAATTTTGGGGCTAATAATGCCCTTTCATTCCATTCTTGCTGCTAATGCCCTTTTGCTTCATGCTTCTTCTTTGAGGTATTTTGTCTTACTGAGGTATTTAGGAAAAGCATTTCTACCCCTTTGACTATTTAATAAAGCACTTTTGGATCCATCCCCTTAGTGAATCTCTCCAACTTGGTCCCTCTTTTCCTCAGCCATGATCTATAGGTAGCTGAATTACCTCTTGCCGTTTTTTTCATCTGCTCCTTTCCAGCAGAACTTTTCAGTGAGACAAATCCTACAATCTAAACCTCATCTGGTCACTTTCTACTGAAACTTAAATAATGGAAATGTCAATAACATACTATTTAAAATCTATTCTACTTAATCTCCCAGAGTGGTGTGTTGGCAGATTGTGAATGTCACACTACTGATGAGCAAAGGACTTGGATAACTATGAGCTTCTAATCAAGAAATTAATCTAAAATTGTATATCTGCGTAAGAAATGCTGGCACAGGAGGCTGAAGTGTTCACTAAAAGCAGTTGGGTCTAAAGTGATTACTAAAGCAATTCAGGGTCTCAGGGACTCTACAGACTGGAGATCTCTGCAGTGATTCAGCCCTTGTACATCTGTTTGATCCTTTCCTGCTGCAGTGCCCCCTAACAGAGCAGGGTTGCAGCATCCTCCTCTGGTTTGGGCTCACTGAGCCTCGGGGAGACCCAGGGATTGCCCCACTGGCTGAAAACTGTCCCTTTGGATTGGGCTGTGTCCTCTGTGTGCCAGTCCTCTCAATGAACCTGCCAAGGAAGAAGTCCTGAAGCTGTGGATGCTCACATTCCTCAGAACTGGTGTCTCCAGGTACCTGCAGATTCAGATGGACACCACCACATCAATTGCATTTGGAACAGATTATCAGGCCTTCAACTTGTAAAACATGTTAGATTCCAGCCAGCCACTCAGTAATGTTATTCCAGGGTTTTACAGTTTATCCTAGTGATTTGAATAATAAGCAGAGTAACAGTTTATTCTAACCATTTGAACTGCACATCAGCGAGGTAACTGGGAATTTATTAATAAATCTTAGAGCTTACACATTACATTTCAAAGAGACTCACAGACAGGAGGTAATTAATAACCTGGTGCCCCTGATCTGTCTATAAACTTCAGTTCCTGTCACACACCTTAGTTCCTGTGAAGTGCAGATATGATGGCTGAGATTAAAGCACAACTTTGCAGATCTCAGATGTCTCTGTGTGTAAATAGAGGATTTTGGTCTTGCAAGAGGTGAAGCAGAGCACTCAAGCTGCAAGTGATTATCCTCTCTCTGGCCAGCAAGCAAAGGGAATGTCCCTTAGTAGTTTAGTGTGTGAGTGATGCCTGCCGTAAGCAGTTTATTTCCCACTGACTGGAGAGGGACAGGCTCCTGCCACAGGGGCCTACAAAACCCACCATGGGGTGCTGAAGTTACAAATTGGCACTGAGTCTTCAAAGGCCCAAACACAAATTATGAATCTTTCTGTGCATGTACTTATCAGCACCTTCCACTACCCCAGCTTGCTCCAGTCCCTGTTCAAACTGGCCTTGGACACTTCCAGGGATGGGGCAGCCACAGCTTCCCTGGGCACCCTGTGCCAGGGCCTCCCCACCTGCACAGCCAAGAATTGCTTCCTAACATCCATCCTAACCCTGCTCTCTGTCAGTTTAAATATTTCCATGAGAGATATCTCCTGACACTGTTACTGGCATCAATAGTTTGTAGTCAAAGGGTCAGAGATTCAGGCCTACTATTTTAATAGTTTATTGTTTTCCCAATTGTGTCAGGATTTCCATATCAGAGGTTAAATCCTATCAGTAGGACTCATAGGCTTCCTGATGACCATCTGAATGTGGGTTGTCCTTTCTGTGATTAAAGAATCCCCTTACTGCACTGAACACTCTGTGCAGTCACTTGGTGTAAATAGTCATGTTTAAAGATAAGAGAAGTAATCTACCAAAGATCACACAGGACAACTGTGAAACAAGAGAGAAATGGTAACCTGGAGTGTTGGCTTGGCAGAAAGATTCAGTTTTACCTGTTCCATAAAATAATATAAATAAGTAAACCAAGGTTAATGAAAAAGCATTCCAAACCACAGGTGAAATATGTAGTTTGAGGGTACCTTTGACTATCATAGATGGGATTAAAACCATCTTTTAAAAATGTTATTAAATAGCTTTACACACTTGATTTCTTAAGTGCAGAAGGAAATGTCATTCTTGCAGCCTCTGCTTTTTCATCTGATTATTGCTAATGCAAATTACCAGGAGGAAATGCATAAATCTGCACTGCAGTGCTTGAAGTTTGTGCAAACAGCAATTTTTTTTTTTGCAAATATATTATCAGTTTCAGCCCTGTAATGCAGAACGCTACTTTCTTACTGAAAGACTTCCCAAATCTCGGCTTGTTACAGATAGAATATCAAAATTTTATTTCTTAAAAACTGTGCAACTATTTTGGATTTTGTAAGGTTCTTTCTGAGAGCGTAGAACAACAGAAGTTAATCTCAGTAAGGGGTTTGAGAAGATGGAAGCTGTACTTGGAGGGAAAGTTTCACTCCTGATCAGAAAGGGTAAAGATAAAACACTCAGCAAAACTTTAAATAATGGATCGTTTTCCTCCTCTCTTGTAACAGGATAAAATTAGAAAAGAACATAATGTGGGAAGAGGAAAAAGGAAACAAAGCTGTAGAATTACTGAGCAAATCCTCTCTTGCATTTCAGAGGGAGGATTGGAGAGAGAAGTTGACATTTTAATATTTTGTAAATTATTCTGCAACGTTTCCTGATGAATCTAATCTGGCCCCTCTTCCAAACGGATATTTCATCCAAGAATATTTGGGCAAATATATTATTAAGCTGGTAATTTAGTTTTAGCAAGTTTCATGTTTCAGTAAATTTAAAAAAAAGGCAGCCTAATTTCCAGAGTTAAAGGGATTTGGCTCATTATTCCCCATGAACAGAGAGAAATTGTTTAACCAGCAGAACTCTGGACTGATTTTCATCCTGTATCTCAGTACTGAATGTTGTTTACACCGAAAGATGCAAGAGGGAGAGTGGGTGCTCATGAGGCAGGAGAAAGATGAAAAGAAGTTTTTGATTGTCAAACTAACATTCCTACACCCCTGATATCTCCAGTAATGACTCTTGATTGTTTTCTAGGCCATTTTGGGAAAATTTCTGATTAAATACAAGTGAAGTGCCTAAATCCTTCTCATCATTACACTTCAGATGATTTTAATGAAGGGAAGAACCAAGCCCATCCACTTGGTTGCCTCTTGGCCAGTAGCATTTACAATATTTCTGAGAGTGGCAGCACATTTTATAATCCTGAGGAGCCTGATCCAGCCTGTAAGCTGTACAGCTGCTGGCAAGGGGAAGAAAGTGGGGGAATTCTGTTCATCCAGGTCATTTTGAAGTGTTGATGAACATCAATTCAAGCCATAATGAGTGCCTCAGTCTGTTGCTTTTGATTGAAATCTAAAATTAGCTGTGTCTGTGAGAATATCTACTGCCTTACTTTTGTATAAATCAAAGTTTAATATTCATTTATAAACACTCATCTACATATGCTGAGAAAATTTACTTATAAACAATAGAGAAAATTCATCATCATTACAATCTCACCAGCTTTATCTGAAATTAAGTTCTGAATCTCAGCTTAAACTCAAGCAGACAATTTCTCTGCAGAAACAATCTTTGCTACTTAGAGTTAGCAACACTGCCTTTCAAGTGTTGGTGTTGATGCAGGAAATGGAAATATTCCCTTTCATTTTCTTTTGTTATCAAGTTACCTGGCACTTGACAAGCTGCTGTGACTTGGCTCTTTGGGACAGCTACTGAAATGGTTGGGTGAGGAGGGAAGTGGGAATTGTATTTTGGATATGCAGGGGGTTTTTTGGTAGATGTGTTTCATTGGCTGGTAGCTGAATGTAGGACACAGTAATGATAGACCCCATATTTTCTGATTTAGGGTTATCAATATGCTGGCTGTGTAGAGACCTTTGGGGCTCTTCAAGGGGAATTGGAAACCTATCAGCTGACAATGGGGAAAATGTATTAAAAATTGCTGAAAGATTTAAAATCAATCTGTTTTGCACTGACTTAACTTGTGGCTAGAAAAGCTGTCCTCCTTTAATTACAGAGCAAGCTCAATTATTCTAAGGCCTGGCCGTATAGTGTTTGCTTGATTTCACCACTTCTGATGGCAAAAAGTTAGGAATTAGGCACTAACAAACAGAGTGGACTGAAGGATTTTCTCCAGCATTGGACTGAGCTCAGTACATGACATCAGGTTTTGTGTACCCAGTCAAACACATTCACTATTACAAAGCAATCAGTCATTTAATTACTGATGAAAGCAAACAGAAAGTTCTCGAACATATCCAGGGCACATTAGTCTTTTCTTCTGTCTGTTCCTTCTTTTGTCTTTCTTTCAGGCTTCTGTCCAGAGCCAGACACCCCGGATGTCTTCTCTGCCTGGCACATACTCTTTATTTATATTGTAGTCCTAACACTGTTAATGTGCTCAATAATTTATAAGACAGCTGACCTCAACATTAGGTGAGCTATTGGACAAACATCAGGGAGTGTTACATTCAGTTTAGGCCCTGGAAATTGGAAACCCCTCTGAGCCCACACACTACAGAAAGTGCAAAAAATGCATAGAGGGAAGAAGCATCCCTGGGCTTCTGCACAGCCTTGGGGTCTGTCCTTAAACATTGGAGTCACACACTCAGGTGGGTGGACCCATTTTTGTCCTATTGTCTCCTCTTTCACTTCTGTGGCTAAAGGTATAATCTTTGCACACAAACCCTGTTTAAGTACTCTGTTACTAAGGAAACAAACTTGTCAAGTATGGACCATGTGGGAATAATGGTGATTTATTTAGAAAAGGAAAGGTTTGTCATTTTAAGCTCACTACTACAAAATTGCTTTTTGATTACCTTCAAGCTTATTGCATTGTCTTGTCACAATAAACTATGGGAACAAGTGGAAAGGTTAATAATTGTGGGCTTTGTTCTTGTCAGTTATTCTGAAGAGATCTTACGGGACCTGCACCTTTAGCTCAAACAGAACAAATTTCAGCAGGACTGGAGCAGGATCCTGGAGTCCCTTTTTTCTCTTGTTTTTATTATCCTTTTATTTCCTGTCTGCTTCCAAAGCCTGCCCAGCTGAGATGTGCAGATTTGTGGACAGTGACAAGGGTGGACTCTGTTACACTGCTGAGGGGGGGAGGCTCTTTACACAGTTTTTCCAGAGAGGGGAAGGAAAAGGATCTGAGCAGGAGAGGGGAAAGGGCAGGAGATTTGAGAGTGCTTTGTAAGGTCTCAACTTTAATACATCCGAGCCTCGTCACTGAAGGTTCCTTGTTTGCTGGGAAACATCAGGGGTTTATTTTATTTTACTTTATTTTCAGGAAATCCATTGAGGTCCTGATAATCAGATAAAAACCAATCTAAACAACTTCAGTGTTCTTTGAGCTATGTCTAAGGTGCTTTCTCTCAGGAAAAATTAAATTAAATCAAGAACTTTCTCCTGGAAAAGCAGATCATTTTCCTGCCCAGGGGTGTGTTCACCAGGAAGTTCTGTTCCACCATGAGCTGCCTAAAATTCTTTAGATTATTAGGGGTAAATTATTTGAGGAAGAATAGAGCAAGAGGTTCAAATTATTGAGTTTAGGGATTCTTAAAGGAATGATTTGCATCAACAAATCACACTAAATATTTTCACAATATGACAACAATTTAGTATAATGGAAACTTTTTCAGTTGGCAGTTCATTAGAGCATAGCTGGATTTAGGGTAAAGTTTTGAGGAGAAACAAAACTATTATGCACTTTTGAAAATGAATAGTTTTAGGGGTTTTTAGTGTGAAATGATGACTCCTTTTGGAGTTTCTATTGAAGCAAGAATATTTGAAAACGAAATGTTTCCCAGGGCTGAGGGAATTTATTCTCTTATATGATTCACATCTTGACTTTCTGTTGTTATCTGGATTAGCAAAACTAAAAAACCTTGAAGTATTTCCCAACACACCTTTTGGAGATGTTGCCACTTTCAGTAGCAGCAGTCTTTCCTGCTTTCCAGAAAACCCTGAAGGCTGACTGGAAAAGTTAAAAAATCCTAGCTAATATCTGTCTACTGTCTTTTCCCATGGGCAATTACTCACCTCACATTTTGCTAGAAAATTAATAATACAGTAGTAAAGGATGCAGCATGAAGTATTTATGGCAAATTAAAACTCATCTCCAGGACAACTTAGGTAATGGGGACATGGGCTACACCTGTTCTCACTGGAGTGAACTTGGGAGGAGTTATTTATCAGTGGAAGTTATTTCTATTAGCTACAAGTATGAATGCAGAATAAATCAATCACACCATAACAGGAGTTTTACGTGTCCATGATGACCAATTCTGCATTGTTTGCTGCATTAGGTTGAGGCTGGGTAGTGCTTGTGTTTAATGAGTGGGTTCTTGCCCCTGTGTTGTGCAATCTACAGGAAGGCATCGAGCTGAAGGTGTGGGATTGGGTGCACTGAGATTTGGGCAGTGTTTTATGCAACAGCAATGTCAGACACAGATATATCTTTATTTGTACTTTGGGAAGGACTGGAAGTGTTCAAGGAGGTTCTGTAGTCAGCCAGCTGCCCTGTTCTGCAGCTCTTTTTCGCCTACTATTCAGGATTTACATTTCTAAAAAAGAGCTTAAAAATATGATCATTTGACTCAATCTTTTGCACTTTTGTATGTCTCTCTTCTGACACCAGACTCCAGGCCTGGGTGTTCGAGTGTGTTTCAATTGTCTTTCAATTCCAAAGAAAGATTTGTTTGCCTCATATTCTATCTAGAGGTGGCCTCATCTTCCAGAGAGGAATCTCTTCAGCCTTCAGCCATGTTCCCATAGCCTAGGAAGAGCAGCTCAGCTGCAGAGCTTCTTTTAAGGAGAATTTCCAAGCAAAAGGCCCTGTAGTTTTATTAGAGGATACCAGTGAATTGTTGAATAATGAATTGTTTGTTTGTTTATTCTAAATGCTGTAGAACGTGTTTTTATTTTAGTGTTTGGATGTTAAACACACTTTGGTGATCAAATGCTAAATCTTGTAACTTTGCTTCAAAATGCACTGACAGAAGTGATGATCAGTGATGAAGATTTTACTGTCATGCTTGTGAGCCACACTATAAAAGCAGCTTGCTGCTATCAGTCTGCCTGCCCTTCAGCCTGCTCAATCAATACCTGTATAAATATCTGCTCCCAGGATATGAACACAGGGCACTGCACTGCTCACTGCTGGAGCCAGTGCCAGCGAGCCATCACAGCAGGGTGAGGACACTGGCTTTCAGAAAAAGCCACCAAGGCAGAGAGTCTTGAACCATTTATACATTTTCACCAAGGAAATGGCCCTTTGCACTTCCCCACGGCCCTTCTTACAAGCACAGAAGCCACTCTCATCAAAAGCCAGAGCACATTTCAATAAGAGAACACGCTACAAAGGATTAATGTTACACACTTTGATGAAGAAACTCCTATTTCTAATCTTCATTTAGTGCCACAGTGATTGATTTCCTCCCTGGCAGTGCTCTGGAATCTATCTGTGTTGCCTACAGCTCCCACTGCTCTGATCTCTTCAGGTGACCTTGCAGCTTGATTAGGTCCTGCTGGGTGTGTGTTAGACCTCCTCAGCAGAGCTGCACCTGGACATGTGATCACAGCTGAATTCCAGCTGTAAGAAACACCCAACAATGCCACATCATGCAGGGAACAGACTTGTTTGGGTTCCTGTTGCTGTAGTTACCATGTCTAAAGGAAAAAAAAAAGCCATGGGAAAGCCTGGCTGGAGTTGAGCAGAATGTGCCATTGCTTAAAAGAGACTTCATTGTAAGGATGAAAGTGGATCTGTGAGCCCCCAGTGATTCCATCAGTCCGAGAGGCACTGCTGAAAGGGGCAGGTGTCCAAAACTGAGAACCCTGGAGATTCCTGTACTGCATTTTCATTTCTGCATTGAATTCATTCTGCAGGAAAGAGCACAAGGAAAAGGCAACATTTCTACTGAAAATTTCCTGCCTCATAATGGAATCACAACATGTTTTGGGTTGGCAGGGAATTAAAGATAAACTAATTCCACACCCCTGTCATGGGCAGGGACACCTTCCACTAAACCAGGTTGCTCCAAGCCCCATCCAACCTGGTCAAGCTTCTCTTTAGCATGGGACCAAGGATGTGCTGTCTTCAGATTTGTCATTAAGGTCTTCTTCCACCTTTTTGGATTCCCCTGGGAGTTGCTGGATGGAAACAGCTGCATAGAACAATTCACCTCACTCGTTTTGAGACTCTGAAGAGCTTTGGGGAGACCCCTATTCTCTCTTCACTAAATAGCCTTGGCAGCTCACTTAGACGTGCTGCCCTAAAATATGAGGTGTGATACATCCCCCTGAGGTGCCCTTGCCAGCTGGCCAGCCCGCAGCTCACCAGCAGGGGCCAAACCCTGCCCCAGGCTGTTGGGTTCATGCCTTGCTCAGAGGGGCACTGTGGCTCCAGGAAGCTGCTTTGCAGTTTCTCTGACAGCACTAATGCCGTTTGCACTCTGCCCATGTAGCTTAAATAGTCAAGGATTAATTCTTCTTCTCTAATTTGACATTTAAGTTCCTTGTTCATGCAGTAAAGTTCCATGCTTGAACCCTGTGCCTCTTCAGAAGCTGATACAACACTACATTGTGTATAAAATCCCAGGAAATGTAGTTGGGAGCAATGTTTTTCCTGCACCATGACCAACTATACCTAGAATTATAGAGATGCTATCAGCATTAGAATATGATCACTGCTCAGAGCCCTGAATACCACAGCCATACAAAGGCTTTGGGACTGAATCCCCATGGGAGGGTGGCAGGAAGCTCAGCTGCGATGTGTAGGATTATAGCTTACCTGCTTTAAAAATATATGTTCTTTTCAAATTTCTCTGGTTTTCAGAGTCATAAATTACTTTCAAGCCTTTGTAACATTAAAATTGTTACCTGAAGACCAGGAATGATTTATTGCAGGATAAAAAGAAGTCCATCTCCACGACATGAGCCTCTGTAAATATCTTAGATGTAATTCCATAAAGGTAGATGGCATCATTTCAATTTTTCTCTGCTCAAGTGGCAGTAGCCCAGCAGACTGAACAAAAGGCAGGAGGCAGGATATCTTAGAAATAAATCCAATTAAATTTCTGTACGTGGATTGATTATATTTTATTCACCCAGACATAAACCAGATTCTAGATAATCAAACCTTTGGCTTGTTGCACTATATTCGATCGTTCCCAACAAGTTGTTTTGTGGCAGGCACAGTGTACATGAGCTGATTTTGTAACCCATTTTGCTTTCCTCCCAAGCCAGGCTGGAGTAAATAGGAAAGGTTTGGGCTTGCTGAAAGGCGTTTTGGTAAGATTATCTGTCCTGCAGCCCTCTGTGCCTGTTGTTCAGGGACACCAGGGTACCACAAACAATAAGGTTCATGTTAGGATGCCTCAATTTGGTTTCAATAATCAGTAGCTTTGATATCTAATATTTTAGAAAAGATTTAGCGAATGTTCTCAGGGGGAACACCAAGATGAAATTCCGGGCTTTGCTGTTGCTTTTTCTCTCTTGCTGGTTCAATACTTTGCAGTAATAGACTTGCTTTAGGTAAGAGAGTCACATTGGAGCTGAAATCAGAACATTTTTTGTGGTGGGAGGAGGGGTGGAGGGCAGGGGTGAGGAGGACTGGCAAAGCTGGAAATGCAGTTCTAAATCATGTGTGATGGTCAGAAAGGACAGATCATAAAGATCTTAATTTCCAGATGGGTTTGTAGGATGTCTTTTGTGATGACAGCTGATTAGCAGGATGACGCAGATTGACACCAATCTATCTGCTGTTTCATGAAGAATTTTCCTGAGGTTTTTAACCCTATGTCTGCTGAAGGTCAGTCTTGGTTTTAATGTAACTTTGCAAGAAATCTTGAAACAGCTGTTACCTATTTCCTAAGCCTCACACTTTTTTCCCTTATCTCCTCTGTCTCTCCTTGCCAAAAATATTCACCTTTTCTAAGTGGTACCGTTTTTCTTTGAAAATACACAGGGCATTCTCATTTTGGAAATCATCCCTTTTAATGTTATTTTAATGTCTTCCCTATATTTCTCCTCTTCAAGCACGGAGCAAAAGTCCTCCACTGTTTTGGGACAAAGCAGTGAGCTTTCCCTGGGTGCTGAGTGGAGTCAGCACATAAATAAACACAACAGGCTCATTAGTGGGGGCTGTCAACTGTCAGTAACGGCTGAGAGTTGCAGCTTTGTATATAATAACCTACTTTATTAAGCAAGGGTGAGTTAGGATGCAAGGGCTATTCCCTGGGCTGCTTAAAAAGTGCCAGGACATCTTTCGTTTCCAGCTGGAAGAACCACGAGAGAGTAGCAGGAGGAATCTCAGTTTAAACACCTCATTTGAAGGTCAGAACCTCTAACAGTGTAGCAGAAGCACATTGCAGTGTCAGCATTGGTTATGAGCCTAGGGCCTGATGTAGGGCTCAAAACCATGACCTTCTACACCAGAGGCAAGAATGTTACCAACTGAGCCCATCTGACATTAATTAAACCCTCATTAAAAAGGAGGGCTCTTTTCCTGGGCTGAAATGTGATTTCCTCTGCAAGGTTTTGTCATGCATATTTTATTACGAATTTTAGCATGTGGACTATAGACCCTGTTCTGATCTTTTGGAATCACTGCACACGGCATATGTTTCATGCAGATGGGAAACAAAAAAGGGAGAGAAATATCCATATTCATTTGTTCTGGTGTGTAGGATAGGTGGCTGTGGAATGACATTCAGGAGCAGCTGAAAGGGAGAAGTTTAGGATGTATTACCACATGGGAAATATTCCACAGGACATGAACACACAAACTCTGCAAGACTGAACTTACATGTGGGACCTCAGGATTATCCAGAGGTTGAAAATCACCTGGCAAGAGAGTCTGGGAAAAGTCCCAAGCCCATCCTGTTTATTCTCATGAGCTCCTCAGGGAAGCAGAGTTACTCACAGGCCTGTTTTACCTGCCCTGTAACACATTTTCTCCTTTAAACCAGCCAAGACTTACAGCAAGTACAGGAAAGCAGCAAGGGAGAGTTCAATGTTAACAGTGTCTTCATTTGTAACATTATCTGAATGATTTATCAGAATTACTGAGGCTCTTTCTAATCTAGTGCTGCAGGGATTGGCTGTTTGGGTACTTTATAGGAGCTTGGATGCCTGGGCCAGTCTTAGTTTTGCCATTAATTCTGTATTTAATCCAATTTCTCCATCAGTAAGAAAGGGGGAAGGTGTTGAAACAAATCCACAGCCATGCAGTGCTTTAGAGTTACTGCCCAATATTCCAGAATTGCAATGCAGCCCAGTGGAGCATCCTTCCCTCCTGCTTGGGCAGCAGGTACAGGATTTCAAGCTTTGACTCGGGGACTCCGACCCAGCTGAGCCACAGGAATTCCTTCCAGCAGAGGCCAGCACTTCCTCCAGCTCTGCTCAGTGTTTGCTGCTTAGCTGGGAGCAGGCTGAGAAGAAAGCTCCTATGCCCGTGATGTTTTGGTGTCTGAAGCACCTGTCTGAAGTACAGGTGCCGAATAAATACAAAATCAAATTTCACTCTCTCAGACAAGAATCCCTTTGACAGCACTGACCTCATCAATCTGTCTTTTGCTCAAATTTTTTTTTACACATTGCCCCTCCTAATCACAGCTTTTCAAGTTCAGATACTTTTATATTTTCCTCCCTTTTAATGACACACTTACAATTCTTTCTTTCTAGTAGGCAATGTACAGCCAAACCTCTGCTCCTGTCTCTTTTTCTGAGAAGACAAGATTCATCACTCAGGATTTCTTGACCCTCTGAGGAAAGAAGCTGATCTTTCTTCCTTGCTCAGTGGGAATCCCTAATGCCAAGACACACTTCACTGGGAAATCAATATAAATAAAAAGCAGTGAAATGTCTTTGTTGTGAAGCAAGCCCTTTGCATTGCTCGTGAGTTTGTGCACAGGGCACATCCCAATCTGCAGCCTAACTGAGCAAGGAGCAACATTGATTCAGAGTCCATCTTACTTCCCTTCCTCTCCTGCACATCGATTCAGCCCAATTCCCCCCTCTCAGCTTGTCCCCTTTGGTCAATTGATTAATCATCAATATTACTCACCAAAGACAGCTACAATTAAACAGACATTAGATGACTTCCCCTCACGTTTAATAAGGCTGAGCTCAATCAGACACACAACACTCTTCTTCCTCAAAATATTTTAACCAATATCCAGAAAATAAAATGCTCTAAATCCAGCACCTGCTGCAAAGCCCTGAGAAGCTGAATGGTTGGACACTTTGTTAAGCACTGACTTTCCTCATCTGGCACCTTTGTGCTATTGACAGTTCATCCGTGAGCTGCTGTGACTGAGATGTGTCTGTACCTCAAAGCAGCCCACAGGAATTGTCTTATAATGTAAAGGAGCTGGTTCATATACAGACAGAAATGTGTTTTATTGATCAGAGAAAGGAGAATATCCACGGGAAAACTTAAAATCTGTGAGAGGGTTGGCTGTAAACCAGTAACATCAGCCCCTCAGCTGCTGTATCTTGACTTAGCTGGCTAAGACTCCTCAGATCGTGTTGTTTCATTTGGTGGGCTTCCCCTGGTCCTGTCTTATGGTACTTCTCAAGTCTGAGCGAGATTTACTTGCCTTTCTTCCCCCAAACCCTGTGAGTTTCCTCAGTGGGATTCTGAGCAGTTCAGCCCCAGGGTGATGTAGTGCTCTGTGAAGGGAGGTCCCATATTACATTTCCATAAGAATAAGTACAAATCTCAAGTCTTGACTTTGCACGAATTCATGTATAGATCATAAAATGCCACATTTTACCCTCTGCCCATGATCAAATTGAGATATTTTACCTTTACCTGGGTGCAAACACCTATGGCAGGTCAGGGCAGTGGAGGAGGAGACATGTTTTGTACTTGGAGCGTATCTGGTGTTCCACAGACTCACAGGTGGTTCAGGATAAAACAGTAAAACCAGCACTCCTCTGTAGGTGCTGAAACGGAGCCTGTTTTACTGAAGAGAGAGTAGGATTTTTCTGTTAAACCATGGCATCAATTGATACTGAAATACTTGAATAAACTCAGAGAAATAGAAAGAAAGAAATTATAGATGGGAAGCAATAGAGAGACTTGTCATTAACACAGTCTGATGAAAGTTTCCTTTCTTGTATGAATTCATCATCCAAAGATTCAATGTTTCTATAAATTTCCTGCCTGGCAAGTTTTCCATCCCCAGATTTCTAAGAGGGTTGAAGCCCTAGAACATACATTTAGTGCCTGCCGACAGGTCCCTAATTATGGTTTGATTAATCACAGCAGTGCCTGCACCTGTCTGTGCAAAATATCTTCATTTCTGCTTTGTGACCCGTGCAGGATCTGGGGAACACCCAGCTTGGTTTGCTTCCCTGCTGTCAGCTCTGCTCCTGCCCTGGCCACAAAGAATTATTTCTCTTTTGTGGGAATAGTGGCTTCTTCCTTTGCTGATGCTTCAGGAGAAGCTGGAGGGTTTTCTCAAGAGTCAAAAAGGGCTAAAACCTGGTTGTATTAATGGCTGATTTTTACACACTGTACCTTCCACAGCAATGGATTCCCATCAACCCTGTACCTTGCTGGGAATATTCACAAGATTCCCCCTGGATATGGACAAATTGTCTTTTGAAAACCATTAAAAACACCAGGAAACCTCCTAGGTCTGGAATTCCTGCAGCCTCATAGGGTTGTGCAGAACTGTGACTGTGATGGGTTTTCATTTCTGAGCAAATGCAAGAGATCTTTTCCCTCTTGCTTTATTTTGGAAAATTCTTCAGGAATCGTTAGGGCCACACCAGGCTCTTTTCTAGGATGCAGATCAGGGTACTTTGCACAGGACTCAGCTCAGTGCTCTGAATAAGGAGAAGGAATTCATACGGCACTTGAGGAGAACATGAAATCCCAAGCCATCTCCTACTGGGAAATACAAAGAGCACAGAGAATCCACTGAACTGACTGTGTTGGGAAGGGACTCAAAGGAGAGGTTATAGAATAGTTTTCTGCAGAGCATCCTTTTTTCATTTTTCAGAGAAAGACTGACAAATGAGACACACTTGGAAAGGATCCAGACAGAACTGAGAAAAAAAGTCTTTTTTATACCACTGAGATGAAAAGACCCAATTGAAACTGATGTTAGTGAGGAATGGGAGGAAAACACATCAGCTTTCAGCTCATGGTTGAGGATTTGCTGTTCAATTACCTAACCAAAATCTGAAGGAACCAAATTTGGTGTAGATTAAACTAAAGTAGACCTTACATTTTTTGCCCTGAAATGAAAACAGGAAGTCACTTAATCCAATACAAAACATTCTCTTTGACCTCAGAATGAAATGTTTTCTGATCAAGGTCTTGTAAAAGCAGCCAGGGAAATGAAAGGTTTGATTGACCAAACAGGAGGAGCTGTGCCATCTGCCTTTTATCCTACATTTTTGAGACCCAGTCTCTTCCGGCTGCAAGGAAAAAATGTCATTCTGCATACCTTGCCTCATGCTGCAATCTGCTCTTGGAGACACTGCCTGGCATGGTCCTTGTTGATGCTGGCATTTCTAGGAGTGGTTCTGGAGCCCTTCTTTTCACTCAGGTGCACCCTAACTATTTGCTTTCCCCTCTCCCATTCAAGAATGCCATGAAAAAAAAATTCTTTTTGAACACAAATTCAACTATACATGGAATTACACTGACCAGCTCTACAGCTGGAAGAGTCTCAGGGCATCCTGATCTTCATTTTGCAGGAATGAAGAGCAATTCTTGCAATAAAAGTCACCTCCCAGCATTGCACTTTCTTCCAAACAACATGGGCTCTCATAATTTAGGAAAGTGTTTCTGGAGATAGCAAATAGCTCCATCCAACCCACCACTTCAAAAATAAAACAACACTTCTTTTGTTGTGCTTTTCCTATTTTGGACAGACAAAGGCACATTTTTCTTTGGAATCTGTAAAGGACAGAGGATGTGCTCTGATTAAGACGAGGCAGAGGTGCCAGGACTGCCCCAGCTGCGTTGTTTAGACTGAAATAAAGGGTCAAATATTATGGAGAAGAGAGTTCACTAAATCTTTTTAGCTTGTATGTGAGAAGGAAGTGGCAGAAGAATAAAAAGTAGTGCTGACAGTGCTGGCCTGGGAGAAAGGGAGGGAGCAGGGAGGGAGGAGAAATTAAGAAAATAATGGAGAAAAGCAGGAAGGGGGAGGGTGGAGGATATAAGCAATAAAGTGCTCAGTTTTGTCCAAGTTGCCCTTGAGCTGGCAGGGGGGTTATGCTGGATGATGTGCAGAGAGATTTATGTGTGTGGGGTAAGCTTGGGAAGGCAGATTTGTGAGTCAGCACAGAGAGGACGTGGAACAGCACGAGGGAGCCATGAGACAAAGAGAAAGAAACCCAGCCCAGGCCCTGGGAGATGTCCAAAGAGGAGGAAGGAGCCACATCACCAGAAGTGTCACCAGAGAGCAGAGTGTTCACCAGGAAACAACCAGCAAGAGGAGTTTGGTGCATGGAGGGAGCACGAGCATTTGGAAGGGAATTTGGGGGAAATGCAGTGTTGTAGTTATTACTAGTTGGTTTTATATGGCATGGATTTAGGTAGGAGCTGGGATTCATGGATTGGTGTCTAGGCTGGAGCATCCCTGAGGAAACCTGTGCCTCGAGCCAAACAGACCACAAGGGAGGGAGGGCAGAGAGGGAGTGAAGAAAACCCAGTTGAAGACAGACTAAGGCACTCCCACTCTTGGGGAGGCTTTCAGCTCTGCTGCCTGAGGGGCAGTGCCAGGGCCACCCCCCTTTGGATCCTCCTGCTCCTAAGGGAGCAGCACAGGCAACAGTCCTGGAAACTGGGAAAGGAATGGAGACAGGGCTCCTGGGACCTAACCACAGCTTGCTCCCAGGCACAGGGCTTACCCTGATTTATTTGTCTTTTGCTGAGTTTCAGACAAGCTCTAAGAAGGTTTAAGAGCTCAGTCTATGAGGAAGTCATCCTGCTTATGGAATCCTGTGTAAACTCAAGCATCATTCCACAGCACAGTTATAAAATGTCCAGATCTGCACCCTGAGGACCACTTGCAAATGACAATTGTAATTTGTGAAAACCAGATAATGTCACTGCTCTGATTCACTCCCTGCACCTGCTACATACAAATGTGTAGAAATAGATTTTTTACCACACCCATCTTTTGAAGAGAAAGATTTTAAGTGTCCCACTTGCATGACTGAGAGAAGATGGCTTTCAAGAGAACTCAGGGAGTTAAAAAGCAAGCTTTCAGGAGCACCTTATCCTTCACAGGTTCCACCAGGGAAGGTATACCCTTTTTTTTTTTAATTTTGTGGAAAGTGAAAGCTGGGGAAGGCAGCTTTTGGGGAATCTCATTGACAAGTCCTGATTTTAAGAGGTGCTGAGTGATGCAGCTGCTCCCCACGGTGTCAGAACAGTGCATGGAAATGGTGTAAGTGGGCACTGGATGTCTGGGAAGAGACACAAATCCCTGGGGCAGCTACTTATACCTTTGGGTACCTAAATACCTTTAACCATCTGGCCTGTGTTAATATGGTCCAATGAAATATTAGGCAGATGTGGTAGGTAGGTAATTTGATTTCACATAGTGTCAGAAATCACAGAAAATCTGATCTCAGATCATGTATTTTTCAGCTATTTTCAGCGGATCTTTTAATTTGACTTTTATTTTGAAGCTCCTGATTTAGGCTGTTATTTTAAACTTCTCTCAGCTGGTGACTCTGATTGCTTTCCAAACCTTCTATTTTCCAACCTTTGTACTCTTATGCATGAATCCAGGCCAAGTTCCCTCCTTCTGTTCGCTTTCCAGTGTCTTTGAGCTTTAAAGTAAGCAAAATGCAGTTTGGGGCTGCTGGGGCTGGGAACCTTGGAAGACACCAAGATGAGTTTCTTTTGTTAATTTTTTTAATTGGCTTTTTTACATTGGATGAGCCACCATCCATCTGGATTGCTCCCCTACATCCATGTGGATTGCTCCCCTACATCTCTACCTTGTTTAGCTGAGCACAATTAAAATACAATGTGCACAGGGTTTTTCTGCCTGCAAAGCAAAGGTAGATGCTGTTGTATAAGAAGAAGAAATTAAGGAGGGAGCAAATTTAACAGCTCTCCTGTGATCATTGTTCAAAGGAGAATTCTCATGAAATGAGAATGAAAAGCTAATTGATGGCCTGATTCCCCATGGCTGTGCAGCCACCCTTCCCCTTCTCTGCTTCTAATAAATGCTCTCTGCCTTCACCCCCACATAGGCAAGAAAAATCCATGTGACCAGATAGGGAGACCTTTAAGAAAAGACCAATATTTGCATATCTATTATGGCTATACTCAGTGTTATACTTGTTTCATTAAAATTTCTATTTGGATAATATGTAAGGTCAATACTGTCACTGTTCTGGAAAATTCATTTATTTCAAAATTAAAGCTAAGCACAGCAAGTACCATTCTCCTCATGCCTCCACCTGAATAAATCCCCTGAGCTTGACAAGGTCAGTAAGCGAAATCAGAATTGGGCCCATTGTGTTTAGAGATGGGGGTCTGTGTGGGAGAAAAACATGCTAATTACATGGATCCCAATTTTCTAGGTAAATCACTTGTTAGAGCTGCTCTGTGCTCCTGCTTTTTGATATTCAAGGGATGGTTATTATTTCAGCTGGGTGCCTACTGAGGTCCATTAGCTTTTACACACCAGTTGAGGTTGTCAATTACTGGGACTGAATCTACACAAAGAAATACCTGGGATTACTTAAAAAACGGTGCTTCCCTAAGGTTGCCAGCTTTTAAACCTCAAGCAATCATTTTCACATGAATTTGTCTGTTGAGAAGGCTGGAGATGGGAATTCTTATCCCAGAAGAGGAAGGGGATCACTGCTCTTGAAGTCAGGTGTCAGTGGGTTTCCTGGTCTGGTTTTGGGTCATTAACATGTTTTAGGGCCTGTGCCTTGTCTGGTTTTAGTATTTCCAGAGTTTGGGCTCTTTTGTGTGGTCAGTTGCTGTTTACAACTATTGTTTAACAATCCTTCAAATGGCATCTGGTTCAGTTCTCAGAAATCAGGGAAGTAGAAGAAATGATCTAGGACAGCTACTCTGGAAGTCACCTTCAGTGTCTTACAATAATATATTAAAAGCAAAACCTATTTTCAACACCCACAAGGGAAATCGTGTATTAAGGTGGATCTGTTTCAATTTTAACATTTCTGGTGTAAAACTGTAGCTTTTTAAAGGCTTCATTTTGTATACAGGAAACTTGTGTGTATCTATTGAGTCCTACTGAAATGACAAATCTGTCTGTTCAATGATCATGTTTATTAAATAACCATAAACTGGTTACCTTCACTTTCACCCTTAAGGCTCGAAAGCATCAGATGGTGTCTGTTACCCTTTTCCAAGGTGTTAGTGGTCTCTTATATGTCAGAGGAGCTCAGTGGCTTTAATCCCTGTCCCAGATGTGCACAGCACAAAGAGCAGGATCTCAAGCAATAATCTCTATGTCAGTCTCCAGACACAGACAAGACTACACTCACCCAGGGGAGAAAGGGCCTTTCTTGTCAGCAGAGGTTTTTCCTCTGGCAGAAAAGGAATATTTGCATTAATGCTTACAGTGCATGCTGCTTTCTCCAGGTCTGTTTCTGAAAGTTAATTTCATTTGTAGATGAGAGCCTGGGTGAAGTGAAAGTCTGCAACAAATAAATGTCTAAACCCACCTTTTTCATTCAACTCCAGATCCTGTGCAGGGTGCTGGTAGTAGGATAAAATTACTGTTTTATAGGAGATTGGATCCCAAAAGTCAGATTCATCCCACTTTAAGCATCTAGAAGTTAGCTATAGGTACCCTTCAGAGTTATGAGAAGAAACTGATTTCTCCAGAGGGTGAATCAGGGGCAGAAGATCTTTTTTCAGAGTCTGTGGCAACTTTAACTTTTAGACACCCAGAGTTAGGCCATGGGAAACCTTGATAGAAACCTGATAGAGACCTTGATTGGAGGGAAAACAAGAACTGAGGAATCTCAAATCTGCAGCTGGATTGCTGGACAGTCTTCCCTTATTAAATCCCATATCTATGAAACACAGATGTGCAAGTAGCTTCATGCATGATGTTATTCTGGGGATCCTGTGAATGCAGAAGGTTTAGAATGAGCAACCCACGGTGGCTTTAGCTGCTACACTCAGAAAAGCCACCAGAGCAGTGCTCAGCACCCTGGGGATATTCTGCAAGGAAGCCCAAAGCAGCAGAATTTGCACCCTGCCAGTTCTTCTGTGCTGTAGAAATCAGGGACTGGTCTTCTTTACATGAGGCTGTGCTGGAGATGAGCCTTGGACCATCATTGTGAAGGCAGAGAACTTGTGAAAATTCAGATCTCTGCTCAGATCTCGTAATCAGAAAATAATTATGAAACTCAAGGCCAGAAATGACTGCTTCAATTGTGTTTCAAATGTTGTAATTTTAATGCTAAATGCTGGTTGGATGTAGCCAGCAAAAGTATAGAAAATCAAACATTTGCTACTGATCCAGAATCAGAAAAAGTTTATGTTAGGGATGTGGCATTATTTCTAGCAGCAAAAGATTAAATTGGACAGCATTTCAGCAATCACCGGTGTATATAGGTATTTATCATCTCATTAGAAATTATTAAAGTGGATTTTTTTAGCTTAGTAAATGCCAAGATGTAAGAGAAGTCTGAATGATGGTAAAATGAAATCATCACTCTAACATCAGTGAGCAGGAGTTGTTAAAATTGTCATTTCTTTCCAGCGCTTCACCCATGAGTTGAGAAATCCAATATTATCATTGTAGCAACCAGTGTTATCACAGGGGAATAGAAAGGAACACCTGGATGCAGCAAATCCATGGCATTGACCTGAGGAGGCCAGGCTGTGATACTGGCCAGGACTGGGAGAGAGGGACTGAATGAGGCTAAAGGCCAGATTTGAATCCTGATAGGGTAAACCAAGCTCAGAGTGGGACTGAGGGAGTCCCGAGGATTCCTAACCCTGGCAGCAAAGGGATTCTGTAAGCTGCACCTCGATCATTCTTCTGGGCTGGGAGATGAAGACTTTGCTGATTGGGATATAGGGACAACAGCACTGCCAAAAGTTCCAGGGGATTTTAACACTAAGCCTTGCTGCAGGGAAAAAAAAAAAGTGGCAACATTCATTGGGAAAGGATAGGTGAAAGAAATGAGGTGTCAGTCCACAAGCAGTGTGGTGAGGAAGGTGCAGGGATGTGGGGTGTGAGAAAGAGAACCCTGCAAACAGAAACACACACTGGAAAGCGGAGCCCCTGTTGTTTTGAAAGAAGAGTATTAGTCAAATAAATGCAAGTTTCTGCCTGCACTAATGAAGTAGATTAATAAGGCTGCTGCAGCCCATATGGCCATGGAGATTCCCTTAGCCTAAATATTGCTAATGCATGTTTTCAGAAAGTGGTGTTTACACTCAGAGTGGCCTTGTACATGAGGTAACTGCAGTGTTTATCCTCATGCCTCATCCCTCTGTGAAATAAGTGCTGTTCCCACTTCACAGAGAGGAAAACTGAACCACAGGAGCAAAGACCAACATCTACAAAAGCCACTTCTAAGGTCAGGCCTCGATTTTAATAATCTCAGAGATTATGAAAAATAGCCAAGATTTAAACTAGAATGAGGCCATGAAAAGGGTCAAGAGTAGCACAGGGGTTAGAGTGCAGTGTCCTAGTGTCAGATCTTTGTGGCACTGTGGATGCTGCTGAAGAGGTTATTTTCTACTGCTTCTTAGAGCCAGCTGTGCTGCAGGCTGGGACTGCCCAACTACTGGTGACAGTCCCCACAGTGGCAGAGGCCTTCCCCCTAAACATCCATCTGCAAATAAATAACTCCTAACCTTTGCCACAAATGTTTCAGTGGCAGGACTCCAGCACAGGCCGTGGAAGTCAAATCTGTTTAACTCCATGAGCTGGATGGCTTTGACCTCCTGACACACTGGCTGTTTTTCTCACCCAGTGCTGCTGGTGTCCTAAAGGGAGGCCATCACATTCAAGTTCAAAATTACAGCTTGGCTGCTCAGGTTCAGGCAGTCAGGTGCTGTCTTGGTTTGGAAAGACAGGTGTCTGCTAAGGAAGGCAGGAGCCTCCCTTGAAGATGTAAATCCCCTCCCTCTGAATTATTATAGTTTTGAAATTGAGGGGCTCTCAGGCAAAGATATGGGACTAGGAATAACAGTTCGTTACTAGGAGAATTAAAATAAAAATGTAGTACGAAAAAAGCAAACAAACAAAAAGAAAACACTGAGAGAGTCAGGATACAACCTGACACCCTGTTGCTCAGGGTGTTGGTAGCAGTCTAATCAAGTCCTCCTGGAGTGACAGATGTGGTTCTGTTGGAGCAATGATCCTGTAGAAGGTTGGAGTTTTCTCTGAAGGTCCAGCGGTGGTGAGATGGGTCTGGTTCCTCTGGGAATCCAGTGCAAACAGGCTGTGCTGGAGTTCTGACTCTCAGATTTTTATCCAGGCAGGAATGCTTGGCTATTCCCCCTGGGTGGAGCATCTCCCAGTGGGATGAGGTAATTTTATCAGTCATGCAGTGAGCCTCAATGGCCCATTAACAGAAGATATCCCCTGGAGGGAGGAGGGGTCTGGAAGAGATAAAGAACACTGCCCCACCTGGTTTGAACAGCTGGTAATAAAATCCATACCTCTGGTTGCATCTTACATTGCAACCCAGGACAGGTGCAAAACCAGACTGGTTTCTCTAAAGGAGCTATTTGTGCTTGTTTGCTGCACAAACATATCCACAACCGTAACAGGATCACCAGCTCCAGGCAGCACATGGAGCTCTTGTTCTCCTTTCTCCTCTCACGGGTTTCTCAGCTCTCTCCCTCCATGTTCTTCCCTATCGTTTTGATATCTCTGTCCCTACATAGCTCTGACCAGACAGGATAATTTTTTTTTTTAATTTGTTCTCTAGAAAGGGCAAACATTAAATGCCTCTGAAAACAACTCGGGTGTTTTCTTTCCTTAAAGATTTCCAAAAGTTGTCTTCAGCTGTGCAGTTTAGATTGAGCATGTACTGCATGTTCAGTCTCTATTTCCTATTAGCTGACTTTCCATGTAATGCTGCTTTTCTGGGTTTTCCATAAGAGTGAGTTATTTGGCAATTCCCTGCCAAAGCATTAGTGTCGGAGGTGGTGAAGTGGCTGTAAACATGAACACCCTTCTGTTATGTTTGTGAGTGCAAATGTGTGCTTAAAGACAGGTTACTTTTGAAAACCAGGCTGAAAGTACACCTTTACCTGAAATAATAAGGACAATTCACCTCAACACCAGCACATAAACAGCTGTGTGTTAATGCTTTTATGTGCATGTGCACGTGTGTCCTGTGCTGCAATAACTCAGAAATGCACCTAAAATCATACACCATCAAGGTGAAGGGCAAGGTGAGAGCAAAACCAGATGCATGCCCTGTCTCCAAGGCAGCACCCTGTGGAAGGAGACAGACCAGCACAGCAGGTAGCAAATGTCTTTTTCCAGGGCATGGAAGTGACTGGTGTGTAGGCAGGCATGAAGGAAAAGCCCTGCATTACTTTTATTGTCAGTCTGCCTGTCAGCCTCCCTTCTAGGCAGGACCAGGAGGATGGAAAAGAGACCAATATTTAGCTTCTTTTTGTATGTCTGAAGGCAGCAATTCTTTTTTTACAAAAATGTACTTGGTTGTGTTCAAAGTTAAATGTCCAAGGCTAAGATAACCCTACACAGGGCAGTACAAAGGGGAAAGAGGGAGTTATCCCTTCTTAACCCAGAGCAGAGAGATTTGTTCCTTCCATTCTCAGCTGTGTTGGAGCCTTTCCAAGGGGCTGCCTTAGTTATTCGTGGAGGGGAATGTCCTCCATGCTTGATTCCTTGCTGCACTCAGTGCTCTTGGTGCAGGGCAGCTGAAAGTAAAAGAAAATTAAAGTAACAGGCAAGAGAGAACTAGAGCAGATGCTGTGTGTGGATTTCCCATCCACTTTCACATTGCTAAAGGACCAAAGAGAGATAGGAAAGGGGAATCCTCCAGCTGTAACAGCTGCTGGACAAAGACCACTTGCTTTTCCCTGATGCTCACGAATGTCACTTCTCTTTCATGTCAAGCTAATGTTCCCCTTGAGCAGGGTGACAAGGACAACAGCACCCACATGATGGGAAGATTGCCCAGGAAGCACAAGCTCTCGGATGGGAAGTGATGCTGTGGTGGCTTTGCTGATGTGTCTGTGTGGCCTCTCAGCTGATCCAGGATTGTGAGAGTCTCCCTGAGTCCCAAGGACAGGCTGAGAAATAAAACATTGCATCATGAAATTATATATAACAGAGATGGGTTGTATTACAATCAAGAGATGGGTTGTATTATCATCATGGATGAGCTCTAGGAAAGGAATGGACATCACTCCTTAGCTGTTCATTATTGCAAAAGTTCCTCCCCATGTCTGTCACACAGCTGAGGCTGGACATTGGTACCTCCAGTTGCTGGCAGTGTTTCCACAGCAGATTTAATTTTTCACAGAGTTCCCACTTAGGGCAGTCCTTGGACTTTTGGTATTTTTGGTTTCCTGTGGTGAATGGTGAATTCATCTTTCTAAGAAGCTTTTCTTTTAAAGATGAACAGTAAAGCAAAATAAAAAGCCTTTTACATCACTTATACACAGTGGATAAAGCATTTCTGCCAATTTTTATATATATATAAATAGAAGAATTCTTTTTTATCAATATCCCCTCTATCTTAAAAAAAAACCACATCAATTTGCCTCTTTCAGGCAGGGTTACCTGAACAGTAGGTTTATTTGCATTTAGTGTTTCACTGTTGGCAAGAAGTGGTTTCACATTAGGCATTTGACCATTTGACCAGCAGACTTCACTGCCATCATTTTAAAAAGAGGTGAGCATCATTAAAAAACCCTCCCAGGTTGAAAATGGACAATAAATATAGGCAAGAGTTTGCACAGAGGAACCAGGCTGCCCAGTGCACACATACTCAGCTGGGTGCCCTGGTCACAGGTATTGGGTTTGTATCTGGTTCCCCAGCGTGCTGTGGAATTTGAATTCCTCCCTTCACACAGCATGGACAAGCTCTCACACTCGTTTTACTTCAGGCTCTTTTGCAAAGGCAAATGGCCCTGCTGGAAACTAATCAACATAATTTTTTACTCTTCACACAGGTCTATTAGCAATCATTGCTGTGGTCTCAGGCTATAAATGGGGACAAGATACTCCTAAATTAAAACTCAGCAATGTTTTGTATTTTTCCATAAAATATTCTTGCCTGGGCTTGTCTCTGGCCAGCCTCTCTGGGGCTTTTTATGTTTTCTCTTTTTCCCTAGATGCTGTAGCTGGCTGTCAGATGGGGAGATGCTGCTGAGAATATTGAAAAAGCTCAAATGAGAATGAATAGGAAAACACAAACTCTAATGTCACTGCTCTTACAGAAACCCTGCACAGCCTCTTCCTATAGATGTGCACAGCAAACAAATATTAATTTTATTAAATGAGACACAGACAGTTTTTATGCTGCCTGCCAATGCAGAAGACAATAATTGTTTTCACCATACAGACAGCCACAGATTTTATGGTGTAAAATCCTGCTGGATACAAATTGCTGCAGATTTATCACGACTAAGCTAAGCAAAGCTGTTCTTAGTGCAGACTTTATCTAGTTCTAGCTCTACAGAAATTTGGTTGTCCCAAAGGTTACAACTAAAGGACTAGTTTGTGTTAAACAAGCAACTCATTTATAGTGTGAGAGTGCAACTTAAGTGATTTGCCAAACCCCAGGAGGGAATTCTGTGGAATAAAGGTGTGTGGTGTTACATTCCCAGGTGATTGCAGAAACCATTGCTCCAATTTCTATATTCTATTGAGTATTTGTGTTGAGAGCAGTTTGCTTAATTGGTAAGCACCAATTTGGCTAAAATACCTCTGTGTCTCAAGGGGAAGCTGTTTGGTTTCCATCCCTTGCCCTGGCTTCTCCAAGAGTCAAGGGATGGAAGCTGTGGTGTCTCCCACGCCTGCAGTCAAACTGCATCACTGCCCATTTGGGTAGGATTTAAACCTAAAATGAGTGTGAAGAATTGAAATTCTCATGTATTACAAGAGCTTGTCCATTTATCAGAATAAAAATTATAAGGCCCATTAATTTGTGCGTATGTAAATGAGGACGTGGAGAGGCTTTGCTGATCACCAGCAGTAGCCTGTGATGTACTCCATGGCAGCCATGCCAAGGATGAAATGTGTTGATTGCCTCCAGGGTTAACCCTGCAGCTTTCATGCCGTGCAGAAGCAGCTTGTTCTGCTCCCCATGTGGCTCTGGAGCACAGGCAGGAAAGGTCACACGAGCAATCAAGATCAGCATATCCCTCCTCAGGTAGGGCCCCCCGTGGTTGCAGGATTAGCTGCTGAGTCTGGGCTGACTCGGAATACACATTTGCTTTTCAATGTCCTGACCGTGTTAGAGGTGGGTTTTTGATTCATTAATCTGTGTCCGTATTTTCAACAACGTGGACAATGCTTGCTGTTTCTTGCTGTTTGTCTGGGTTTTGTCCTTGCTGGGTTTTTTGAGAAATGAAAACAAGAGGAATTAAATGTTAGATTGTTTTGATAACGCGTCTCCCTGCAGGAGTGAGGCATAAGCTGACAGGCTGCTTTGAGAGCTTTGCTGATGGCGTGAGTTTAGGAAGAATTCTCAAAGAAAACTAACAGTGAGCATCTGCAATTATCTAATTTTAAAAAATATAACTGAAGTTTTTTAAAATACTTAGTGTTTTTGAGGCATGAATACACTTGCAGTTTAGAGGAACTGAACATCTGACCCCCTTCCATCACATCTGGAATTTTGTACACGAATTTCAAGTTGAAACTTAGAGACCAGACCATTTTTTCTCTCTTTTTTTTTTTTTTTGT
The DNA here is from genome assembly GCA_013400495.1 of Nicator chloris. NCBI lineage: Eukaryota > Metazoa > Chordata > Aves > Passeriformes > Pycnonotidae > Nicator > Nicator chloris. The sequence continues at coordinate 45,522 of WAAE01026227.1, forward strand.
CTTTGCTATTCTCACAACAAAGCACATTTGCTTCAGGAGCCCTTGCAACCCCCCAGCACCTGCCCTGCCCAGCCCTGGAACAAGGGGCAGCAGTGCATCCCTGTAGTGCTGTCTCCAAGGCAGAGATTTGTCAGGAGCAGTGCTGACCTCCTTGTTTCCTTAGCCCTGGAGATCCCTGCCCTCTCATTGCTGAGTCTCCCCAGGGAGGAGGGGATGCTGCTGCCTGCCCTGGGGGAAGGAGAGCATTGAATCTCATCATCTGTCCCAGCTGCCATCCCTGCCAGGCTGGAGAGGAGCTCTGGGAGCCATCCCCACACAGCAGTGCACAGCATGTCCATTCCAGAGCATCCTCTAAATGAATCCTCAACATTTTCATTAGAGACACTCCTGCTGGACAGTTATGGGTTGTGACTCTTCCACGTTTTTCCACAGGCAGCGAGCTTGTGTAAAATCTGACTGACATTTAAAAATGCCAGCAATCTTATTAATTCTTCACTTCAAGAAGTGTTTCTCAGGGCTTTTTGTGCTCCAGTTGGACAGCAGGAGGGTGATGCAGCCCAGTGGCAGAACCAAGCTCTTTACACAAATACTGGGCTCCTTTAAAATGGTGTCTATCATGGAACTTGTGACTAACTGGGGAACACACCTGTGAAGGTTAAGACAGCTGGTGAGAGCTACAGCTGTTTGTGCTGTCCCATGCCTGACCTCCTTCTGCCTGGAGAAGAGCCCCTTGTGCAGGAATTTAGAGTTCTGTGTGTCTGCCCCTCCTCAGAAGCAGAGCACATTAATGCAGGCTGCTGTCCACCAGTAATCCACCTGGAACTGCTGATGTGTGCCCTTATTCCAGGATCACACTGAATTCACACCAGAGGACCGTGAGTGCCAGGGCTCATTGTCACTCCTTTCTCTCTGGGAGGAGAGCCTTGATGGTGACTCACACCTCTGGTTTCCCACACCACTTCAATGACTGGGATCAGGCATGTTTGCTCTGTGCCACATCTACGTATATTTTAATGTCAATTTTGCTGTTCTGGATTGGAACTCCTTCTCTGTGGTTGGTACAAATATTGTTTTGTTGGATGTAAATCCACCCAAGTGCTGCATGTACTGAATCAGAGTCGAGGTTACTTCACTTCTAAATCTCCAGTGACCATCCAGTAAATAACAGCTCTTGAAACCCTGAGTCTATCAGCAGAAAACACAACTGTAGATCTCTCCAAAAGGAACGACTCATTGCAGTGAGGTTAGCAGGGAAGAGAGGGAGGAGGGTTCTGCAGTCAGTTGATTGGGTTTGTTAATGCAACAGCTACCACTGCATTAGCAATTCTATTTAGTGTGTAGTGACTGAAAAAATCAGACGCCTTCCAGTTCCTGCCATTGGCATGGAGTTGTTTTTTGCTGGAAATGGGAGGGATATATAAAATTATCCCAGGGTAAGAGGTTATGCATGCATTAAGGTGACAGCCATGGGTGCTGGCCACTAATTGTGAAACCACTGTGGGTTAGAGCAAGGTCTTCAATCCTGCTGTTGAGAGCTTTTATTCTTTGACCTGACTCACTGCAGGGGAATGGGTTTCAGTTTGGAATAAATTTTGACCCAAATAATTGAAAGTTAATCTCACTTCATTTTACATAATGCTTTATGATAATGCAATTGTAGCATGTTTAGTGTGGGGCAGAGAGGGCAGCAGTTTACAGAAGCTGACATTTTGCATAAAGAAACAAAGAGAGCTCCTGAGTTTAGCTAATCAAACTGATAGCAGCAGCAGAGAAGGTTAACCTCTCTAATAATAACCTCTCCTCTTTTATGTATTTTGTGGGGGTGGTCACTTCCAGGTATTAATTTGTAACACCCAACAATTACATTCTGTGCAGTGTGGTAAATGTGAGCTGAACAGTTTACTGGGTCAAGCAAAAGCAGAAGAGATCAAACCAAACAGGGTGAAAAAATGAACCCTAACAGAATAAGTGAATTGCAGGTCGAGTGCTGCTTGAATGAAGCAATGCTCAGTGAAACTTGCTGGATACAAAATACTTTCCTTCTTGGGGAGTTATCAGAAAATATGCACTCAGTGAACCAGAAAACTGTGAAATTATTTAATAAAATTAATCCTCGCCTGTGAAAAGGAAAAATGTCAGATTTGTTTTGCATCTAGATTTCCATCCCAGCAAATATAAATTTATCCCTGGATTCTTTTGTCCCGATTTTAACATTTGCTCTGTTGTATTGAATATAGTCCTATATCCAGTCCGTGTTTTCATAGCAATATCGAGTTAGCATAAAAAAATAAGGAAACAGTATGTTTCCAATTAGAATTAAAAACCACAGTACTCATGTTTATCTTACTCCAGGTGTAAACCAAGTAATTTCAGTACATATCCTTATACATTGGACACTTATTTGCCAGCACAATCTCATGTTCCTTGGTCTGGAAGACAAAGATAATAATTTCCCACATCCTTACCAAGGTTTCCTAAAGGAGCATTGTTTCTAAATTGTATTGGGAAGTGGAGCTTTTCACACCACTTGATGCTGTTTTGCCCAGCTCACAGTCCATCTCCATCTTCTGCTTCCCTTTCAGCCATGGCATTTTTTTACTCCTGCCACAGCCTTCCCAGAATGAAGGATTCCATGGACTGGTCTGCTTTTATCTCCACATCTTGTTGTCTTGGCCTCCCCAGGCCACCACCTGTAAGAAAGCAGCTTCCTTCTCCGTTTGGCAGCATGTCCAAAGGATGAGGGAGCTTATGTTCAACAGCAGCGTGTTCTTCCCCAGTGTTTTCCTTGCCAGCAGCCCGAGCAGTTGCAGAAAGGAGCACCTGGAGGAACCTTGGCTCCTCAGTGACAGAGTGGCACTGATGATGCCTTTGCCCCTTCCTGGGTCAGTGTGCTGCTCTTGTCAAGCAGTGTCACCTCCTTAATGAACTGCGCACGGCTGGCGTGGCCTCCCTGCCAGTGCTGGATCCAAAGGGACACTCTGCCTTTGGGGACAGGCAGGACTGAAGGGCTGGCAGCTTCCAGCCCCATTAACTCCTCTCAGAGCCCTGTTCTGAGCTGAGCTGAGCTGAGCTGAGCTGTGTGCCTGGCTGGAATCTGAGCTCCAGAGGAGCTGCCGTGGTCAGCACGGCCTCTGATGCGCTGCTGGAGCAGCCTCTTGGAATGGTCGGGTTCTCTGCCCCAGCTGAAGCAGCTCCCATTAAAAATCCTCCTCTGAACTCCCCCCTGCTTCGTTTGCTCTGGGTTTCAGTCAATGTCAAAACACCCCTCGAATGAACAGAATCAGGACAGAATGGGGAGGGCACGATTTCTCTGCCTGCATAGGAATAGTTTGGGACTGGAATCATCAGTGCTCTTTGAAAGCTGAGTTATTTCCATGAGGATGCCTTAGGAGTGCAAAGTGTTATTAGAATATGCATTATTATTTTGAATTTCACCTGTCAGTACTGACATCAGCGACAGGAAAGGGCACTACACTGGAAATATGATCTCTTCACCTTTCCCCAACATGATGCAGCACAAAGACAGGTGATTGTTACACTCTGCTTTGACTTGGTAGCTCAGTCCCAAAGGATATTGTCTGGCTGGGTGACATTGTGCTGCAGTGTCTGTGCCTGATTTTAGTTTGAGTAAGTCATACCTCTTTATACATAGATAATGAGCCCACTGTGCACCTGGCACAGGCTGAGCAGTGTTATTTAAAACAGGAGAGTCTGAGCATGCCTGAAAGTGAAGTTCTCTCATAAGTATAAGCTGCAAACCCTTATTCAACATTAAATCAAATCAATGTTAATTTGTGAACTAATTAGCATTTCAGGCTTGGGGTTTTTTTCAGCAGTGTGGTGATTTTGTATATAATGCTATGTGATTGTACCAAAGTACATAATTATGGAGCTGAATACATTGTCTCCTGCTGACATGTTGCAAAGGGAGTTTCTTTCAGCAAAGGATGCTCACTGTATTTGAATTAAAATACAGACCCACAGCCAAGTCCCATGCATGGACCCATAGCTGAGGCAATATCAGAATTTAGGGGTCTTATTGAAAAAACAGGCTGAAAATATATTAACTGAGTTTGCTTATTCCCATTTCTACTATATTTTAATGAGGGAATGGCAGAATATCCTTTAGTGTGAGACAGAGGATGAGACAGGTATTCTGAGTGGGGAACATGCACCAAAGAAAACAGAGTGGTTTAAGGAGATTTTTTTTTAACTCTGAAGACTGACTGCTGGAATACAGGAACTGTCAGTACTTGCTCAGCTCAGTGTTCATTTTCATCAGAATCCTCTCCCTGGCAGGAGCCAGCACCAGTCAGCCAGAGATGGTGTCAGGAATTTTGTAATGCCTGTCTCTCTTAAGGAAAAACTGATGGAAGTCTCCTCTGCATTTATCTATTTACCCAGCAACAAGCACTTTAATTTAGGTACTATTACCCACACTCTAGTTTGCTTTAAAAAGAGTTTTAATGATATTTATGTCCTTTTTGATCTTTGATGACATTGATATTGTGTAAGTAACATGGTTAAGATAAAAGCCTCATTCTTACCACGGTGCAGAATACACAATCTCTCCTGACAGGGGGAACACAGCACCCATCTAATGTAAATATATGAGATAGTGACACAGCATCCCTTATGGCTACAGTTTGTGACTCTGTTGGAAAAAAACCCAACATAGAAGATAGACAAACTGTAGAAGGTTTTGCACAATTGAAGTCAAACGTGCACATAGTTCCCAATAGGATCTCTGAGTCGATCAGCAAAATTTCACATCCCCAGAAAACTTTTGTCCAGGTGAGAACTTCTGCTCAGCTGCTCACAGGAGTCAAACTATGACTGATTGTTGTGCTGGGATTCACTGGTCTCCTCCTCCTGGCCTTGCCTTCATGGGGGTGAGTGTGGGACTGCCAGAGACTGGTTTGGATGTTTGTCCTTTTGGACAGACAGGTTATTCTTGCACCAGACCAACACAGACTGAATTGCACAGAACCAGGATTCGCACCCCTCTTTATCAGCTGAAGAATTAAAACCCAGATGCATTGGAATTTAAATGGTCACGTTCACCTGTCTGGGTTTGACTCAGGATGAGCTGACTGTGACATGTCATCCTCCCAAGCTGTTGTTCTGGCTCTCTTTGGAGGCTATTTTTTCTGGGGTCTGCTTCCTGCCTAGGGCTGGGGCTGGTTGCAATTGGAAAGGCTGGAGATTTAAATTTTCGTTCTGGTGTTCCAGGAAAGTGAGGCATTTTAGATCTCTCTGTATACTTAACCTCTTGGTCATTCTTTTGAAGGCCTCAGCTAATTTCAGCCAAATCTGACAGGCCATTAAGTTCCCTCAGATCTCATACAGGTAACAGGCTAAATTGATTCTCAGCCCTGAGAAATAGTTATAGACTGAGATTCCAAAGGTCCTGACTCACTCATCTGAGAGGTGCTGGAAGTCCTGTGCCTGGATATTAGCTTTCTTTGAGTCTTGCCTGTGAGATTGAGTTGCCTAAAGAATCAAAGTAGCTGTGACAGTACAGCCAACTCATCCTCTTCTGCTCTTCAGTCCAGAAAATCTTGTACCTTTACGTGACTTACCCACCAAATCTTGTAATTTTCTTTATGGTAAGACAAACACTCAAAGGTATTAATTTATTAAACTTGCCCTTCCCCTAAATCACTCAATGAACTATCTCTATTAAAATTTAATGAAATTTTGTCAATCTCAGCCCACCTTTTACAAGCAGTCATGTTACTTCTGAAAATCTGCATTTTTAGATGCAAACTACGTGAGAGAATTTTCAGATTTTACCATGACTTTCTTATATTTATATACTTCAGGCCTTTAAAGGGTTTAATATTTTTCCCAGTTGCATTTTATGATTTACACAGTGCTGCCTTTGTGCAAACACCCAAACATGCTCATATTTTCAATGCAAACAGCAGAAAGTTGGACTATTTAGAAAAACACAACTGAGCCCAAGAACCACAATAATTATATCCCTGGTTATTTTGAGACAGATAAATATTTCAATGTACACTCTGTGTTTATATGCTAAAAATGTTCCTTCTTGTCTGAAGTAGCAAATTTTCCTCAGGGAGCTTTATTTTTGGTTGCACACTTAATGGAGAACATTATTTGCATCACAGAAAGATCACATCTTCCCCTTGCCTGTTTCAGCTTTTCCACACCAAACCTCAGGATTTCCTGTTTTTTGTAAAATTGCTTTTGTTTCCAATTGGGATCAGATGCAGAAATGGAAAGATCAGGGCATATTAGAATTTGTAGCTGGGGGAGAATTCTGCTCCAAGTGCAGAGTGTTAAACAGTGGAGGGGAGGAGGGGGATTCACAAGACAAAGGAGAAGGTTTAGAACAGGATTTTTGGAAATCTGATGGATATTACCCTGCAAAAGAGCAAGAGATGGGGACAGGAGGAGTGAGATATTAAAGCAAGGAAAGGCAAGTGTATTCATAATCATGCTGCTCATGATTTTATACTTCTCAAATTTTGAGATGAGTGATCTTACCTATCTGGGAAGAAAAGTGGCACAGGCTTACCAACCAATTAGGAACCCTCAGGACATATTCCAGGGAGAAGGTGCAGAGAAAATGTTCATTTTTAGATATTTATGGAGAAATTGCAAGAATGTTTCAGCTTGTGTGGCCAACACCAATCTGCTTAGGCATTTCCCTGGCTTCTCCCTGTTTGCAATGAATTTATAAATGAATTATTAATTGGATTCTACTGTTATTAGGAGTATCTTTTAAAAAAAAATTAGGCAACTATTATAAGATCAGAGCAACTCTAGAGATAAGGTCTGTTCTAATTTCTAGCAGCAGTTGCAATATCAAAGGGGTTAATTTAGATCATCAAGGTTTCATCTCCTTGCCCTCTAAGGTCTGATTCATAAAGCTGAAGAGATGAATTCAGAAATTTCCAGAGACAAATGAGGGAGAAAACCAAGATATATGAAAAAGGAGAGTGGAAAATTAAGTTTTGTCTCAGTGTATGTGGTTACCAAGCAGGGCTTGAAATTCACTTATATTCTTGTGCAGATAAGGTGGAGAGATGTTTCCCTCATATCCTGGGCCAATTCTCAATATTGAAACAGATCAATGATCCATTTAGTCTCACTGGCTAATGCTGGGGAGAAATGCAGAAATCCTTGATGATGCATTTAACAGCTTAAAACTAGAGATGAGATTGTTTCCAGCCAGTCTTTGTCTTCTGCTCCTAAAATACAAACACTAATCAGTCACTATTGTTCTGCTGGTTTAGCTCAGGTATTTGTGCATGAAGTCAGCACTAAACTTCTTGCTGCTCTTTCCTGAGTGCCCTGCCCTGCTCTCATTATCCCACAGGCTCCAATTCAGCAGGTTAATTGAACATTCTTTAACCACCACTGTCTTTAGCTTAAAACCATCTTTCTATTAACCTTCATTTAGTTTTGCTCCAAACAAGCATTTGAATCTTTATGGGGAAAAAACAAACAAACAAAACCAAACCCATAGAAACAAAAAACCCCCAAAACATGAACACACAAACACACACTAAAAACCAACACAGCCCAGGATTGGTGTAATTCCAAACCATCCAGCTCAGAGAGTAGAAGGTAGAATAGACAGTTATACTTAAATCCTCTTCTAAACAGATGTGCCTTGTGGAGATCACTGGATCCAGACATGCTCCCTAAAGCTCTGGAGACTCATGGAGTCCAGGATGAGGTTTTTGAAACCTTAATTTTGAGGAGGGCCATGATAAGTCATTGCTGCAGAGAGAAAGAAAATCACCTGTTCCCCGTGTCCTTGGTGGGAAGGATGCAGTGAACGGTGCTGGGCTTAAATATCCATTGTCTGGACATAAATTCCATAAAAACCAAGAAGATAATCAATAACCAAGAAGATAAAGAAATAATATAATATAACCAATAATATAATATAACCAAGAAGATTAAAAAAACAATACTTAGCAGGGATTTCTGTATTTAGGGGCAGAAGAAGATGTGATCAGAGAAGGAGAGGATTGCACTGATGTTCCTTGATGTGTTTTTACTTGAAGTATAAAGGTAGGAGGAGAAAAAGAACATGATATTCATTAGAATCAGTTATGAGAAAAGACCAAGCCTTTGCACAACACCCTCATGCACCTTTGTTTATGTCTCAAAAACATTATATAGGCTCTGAGAAAGGACACATTTGTAGAGCAAACAGTGGGTATTCTTTAAATGCAAAATAGGCTCCTAACTGAGCAACCAAAGCCTGGCTGTATTGTGTCTGGATTAAATTTACAGTGGTACCAGCGAACAGATAACCCTCTTTCCTTTGCAAACAGCACACAGCTCAAAACCCTGTGAGAGCCCTGCCTTTTTAATTTTCTTCTGTAAATGCTGATTTCAGTCCTATCTGCTTTATATAACAGTTGCAAGTTTAGACACAAACCCAGAAAATGCCAGTGCTCTTTTTTTTTTCTTGATTATGCATGGAAAAAGTCCAGGCTGTTTCTTCCTGCTTGCCTTTTCCAACACAAAGGACAGCAACGAGCTAAATTTCTGCCTAGAGAATTCTCAGCACAGGTGTGCAGGCAGAGGGATAAATCCCCTGAGCAGTGGAGAGGGGAGCAGTCATTACCCAGTTTGAAATGTAGGGGTTTGTTAATTCTCACATTGCTGGCGTGCCTTAAGTCATCAGCTCAGTTGGGTTTATTAACAGAAAGAAATTCTCTCTCTTATTCTCCTCTGGAAACTGTACATTCCCTCAAATTCTAAGCCTGGCTATGGAGATGGGTGGATATCTCCCTAAGGAGTTGATGAACAGGAATGATAAACTGCAGCAGTGTGTGAAGGAAGCCTCTTCCCCTCAGCTGTACCTTGATAAGCCCCTTCAGCAGCCAGGAGTGCCTGGCTCTGTCCAGTGGCACAACTCAGCTGCAGACAGTGGTGTGGGCTCCAGCTGTTGCCTATGGAAATGGTCCATAATTATGTTTCTTTTCCAGCTAACACAACTTTCTAGCATAGGGATGCTCCTTATTCTCTGAGACACCTCTATAGAAATCCCCAGGTGCAGGGATCTAAATTACCTTCTTCCTGTTCTATTTCTTAGTTCTTGAAGAAATAAAATCATGAGAGTGGCCTGTAATGGACTGGGGGAGGAATGCAGACACAGAGGAACCAGGATTAAGTTCTGATAGCATCAAAGCCTGTTATCTTTTTGCATTTGCTTTTTTACTGTGTATCCATGAATCCCCATGGTTTGGTAAATTTTCCCTTCCTGATACAATTCTCTTTGTTCCTTGAGAAAAAACCAGCTGAGGATGTCTGTATTGTTGAATTGACCTCATCAAATTCAGCCCACAGCCTTTAGGAACTTAAAACAGAAAGTCGTGGAGCACCTGCACAGATTCTTGTTTATTTCAGAAAATCTTATAGGTTTAATAACAGATGTTGTACCGGTTTATTTCTGAGCTTTCTGAAACCATCCTTGCAGAGGGAAGACTGTTCAATGTGCTACATTTTGAATTAACAGGTTAATCTATAGCTTCTTGCTGAAAGTGAGGGAAAGCAATTAGTGGTGTGCATTAGATCACTTTAATTTCAGGTATACGTTCAGATATATCTTCATTGGCCTAGAGGAAGGACTGGGGTTTGGACAGACAGAGGCAACAGTGATTAGCCAAAGCAGCCCATGTTCCCTTTCCTCATGAAGTTTAATCAGTCACTCGCTTACATGACATGTTTCAAAAGCCCTTCATTACTCTTAGAAGATGTCTGATTCTGTGACACTGCTGACTGTGTTGTTCCTGGTTGCTGCTTTGCAGGCAGGACCATTGACATGTCATGTCCAAGAAGGTGCCATTAACAGGAGTCCCAGATTTGGTAGTTTTGATGCCAATATAAAAATAATCGATGATACCAATCAAAAAGAGTTTTCCAATCGTTCTCTGGCACAGGTGACCTGCTACAACCAACCACAGAGCCCTCTTACACAGAGCAGCATTGCCATTTGCTTTCTTCACAATTTTCTCCCTGGCAGAAATATTTCTTGCCTGGAGTTACAAATTGGGTGATCTGGATTGCTGGGATTTGCCTCACTTTGGGGTGAAAGTTTGTCAAGGTAGGGCAAAGGCTCCCTCCTACCCCTGGCAAAGCAGAACAGGCTGCTGTAGCTGCATATCCCTCCTGTCTCTCCTCTGTGGTGTCTGCAGAATTTCTCAGTGCTGCAGGGCATTTTCAGCTTCGTGTCTAAATGCTGAAGTTGCCACCTCATTTGCCAGACTGGTGACCAGACCTGCATCCCATTATTCTTCCTGTCCCTTCTCTCACAGCATCCTCAGAGCTCTGCACTTTCTAATGACTCCTACTTCTGTCCTCCTTTTTGGTCCCATGGTAAAGTGAGGACAAAGAGAAATTAATCCAGATGAAAATCATTCAAAAAAAAATTAGAAACTGCTAATGTATGTGGTGGAATAATGCAGTGTGGATTTTCAGGCCTTACAAACAGGGAGGGCAGTTTGTTTTATCTCATTCTACTGTTTTTGCAGAGCCATGGACTACACTGGTTGTGGGTGTTCCCTGTGGTAACCTGGTGCTCTGTTAGCACATCCCCCTCCTCAGACCGCATCATCAGCTGTAATTTATCTCACTGCCACCCCATTCCTGTAACCCACTTACCTGAGATCTAATTTAGCCATTAATCTATAAATATCTGGATTTTTCTGGTTGAGTGAAGAGTTTGTCATAAGAAAATATGAATTATTTAGAAATAGTATTTCAAAATGGAGCAGGTAGAAAGCACCTGGGACTGGGAGAGAATAGCAGCCTTCTCCAGCTGCAGTCATCCCTTCGGGTTTTAGATTTCTCCAGCACATGTGAGTCATTGTTGCACTGTGGCACGAGTCATTTTGAGGTGAGCATCCAAGCTGAGAGGTGTGTGGAGGTGCCTTAGGAGGGGAGCAGGAGTGTTGCATGTCATGGTTATACCCATCTGCAGTGAATCTTAGTGGTTCTTTGGCCATGGAGCCTCCTTTTCCTGCACACCCAGTAGTTACTGGTGCAGAAATGCAGCAAAAGCCACAAAACTGGGAAACACAGGCAGACACTGGAAATTCCTGGAGGAAACCAGAGCAGGTATAGCAGGAACAGCCTATTTGGAAGCACCCTGCCTGCTAATGAAAGGGAAAACATGGATGAGGGAGTGTGAAGGGGGATTAATACTGAAGCTTTCACACCTTTTGCAGAGCTCCTGCTTCTCTATTCAGACCATTTGCTGATATGCTGATTCATGGAATTTGCAGAGTTACTCTTTTCCATGGTATGAAACGAGCACGTGTGGGGGGTTCTTCCTTTTCTTTTTTAACCAACCATTTCCAAAGTTCAGCTTTCTCTGCTTGTAGTAAACACCCTAGTTTTAAATGCAGTAGTATAAGGCATCTATCTCCATCTTTTCCCCCTGCCTGCTCTGAACAGGGAGCTTTTGGATGCTGAAAAAGATATCTCACAGATTGCAGCTCGCAGTTGGGAATGAGGAGGAGTGATCGGCACCGTGCTATTCTCACATCCCAGTGTGCTTTCTGTAATGTGAGAGGATTATTACTGATGCTCTGCTGGCTCTATTCATTGTTGTGAATGAATTATGCTTTTAAGCTGGGCATTAGCCTAAAAATGCCTCCAGTAACTTAAGTGGGGATTATTATTACTGGTTGTGTTTAGGGCTGTTCTTCAGAGTCCCACAAGTGGGGAGCCCATTGTGCCAAGCTCTGTATGTGAGACGCTCCCTGCCCCAGTCAGTGTCTCTCTAAAATCATATATTTTAGGTGGGGTTGAGGATAAAGCATCCCAATGGGGATCACACACAGCAGAGACTTCTGCCAGAGAATGTAAGAAAGACTGACATCTTCTCCCTCCTGATACTCTGGTTTGTCTGAGGGAAGGACAGCATCTCTCCCCTGCCCTGGTCTGGGTTTGTGTTGTGTGGGGAAGAGTCCTCCCATCAAATATTTTAATGCCTATCTTTATCTGCTCCTACTGGCTGCAGCTTTGTTGGCTCCCCATGGAGGGATGTCACAGGATTGTGGGGTGAGCATTGGTGGGGCAGCAAAGGCAGTGAGGGTTGTGCAAGTCCAGCTCTGTGTTTTTCTCTTCAGTTTTGTCACGGACCTTTAATGCTGAATCATTGAGCATGGAAATGCATTTCACCATAAAGAGCATTTTAGAGAAGAAGGCAAGGAGGCAGGTTACTCAAGGCATTGCCTTTGGATGGTTATGGGGAAAGCTGTTGGGAGGAAACAACGCAGACGAGTCCGTGTGCTTTCTCATTTGCAAAGATTCAGTTGCTGTCTTGTTTCTCCCATCATAAAATTGTCTCTCTGAGTTTTCCAGGTGGATGCATCACAGGGGTTGGAATGTAGGCTGACAGGTAGAAATCAAAAGCAGCATGTCTTAGTGATGCTTCGTCAGCTGTGAATAACAAGAAACATTTGGGGGTTTGTTCTGGAAATCCAGATGCCATCCACTGTCAGCTCTCAGCTGCTGCTGCTCTGGGCAAACCTCATAATATGTCACAGGCAGAACATTTGCTGTGCCCTGGATTTTGCCCACACAGACATTTGCCTAATCTGTCTGTGTGGCAGCTCTAAATCAGGTGTCAACTTCTGTCCGGACTGAAGTCTCTATTGCCCCTGCAACCTGGGAGTCCAGAGGACAATCCTGAACATGTTCTGGGGATGATTTGTGCTTAATTCCTAACAACTTAGGTGACTAATTGCATGAAGTCAGGAAGCAAACACAAACTCTCCAGAGCACTATGTTTTTGCAAAGTGATGCTGATAAATAACCTAGCAGTGGGGAGGATGAGACCTGCAGCAGCCAGTCAGAGCTTGGGAGTGACCTCCCCACCCCACAAATAAGGGATAGCCTGTCCCTTTTCCAGTCACACACCCATTTCCAGTACAGTCTGTGAGCAGGGGTCCAAACTCATGTTAGTCTATTTGTGTATGTAGGTTTGTATATAATCTGAAGTTACTCAGCCTGAATATTTTAGGATGTTTGCTTGATCTAGTGATATATGTGAGAATATAGAGATCTATTAATTGGAAGAACAGTATTCAGAGGTTTATATAAGTGTGCTGCATGCTGCAAACCACGCTTGTATCACTGGGAATTAAACTGGGTATTTTGTTTGACAGCACACTTCATAATATATTATAGGAGTAATATTTTATCAAGAGCTCAAGTACCAAAAGGAGTGCATTTCCCACAGGACTCTCTTCCCTTAATGTGCTTAAGGTTGTATTCAATATTCAGGAAGCTCCTTGTATTCTAAATCCAAAAGGTACTTCTTTATGTAAGAAATGTAAGGAAACAGATTTTTGTTCCTCATAAATTCCATATGAACAAGCCAGTGGTAAAAAGTTAATTAGAGCACCCTTTCAAACTCCAGGCTCCAGCTGGTAAAAATGGGAGAAAAAAACAATGAAATGCACGACAGTGTCGTGCCATTTCTTCAAATAAAGATCATTAAAGTTTCTGACAAGGCTTTGATGCTGAAGTGCTGCCTTGCTCGTAGCAAACACCCAGCTAAAGCAAATCCTCGACCTGTGTGACAGGCCCTGAATGCTTCCATTAGCATGGCATCATTCTAATGCATTTAGTGTGTGTATTTAATGCTAAATGCATTAACACTTAATGTCAGGAGCTCCAGACCTGCTTGAGTCAAGAGGTTAACACAAATTAAGAATTGCAAGGGAGATTTGTCACTCTTTATAGCTCTGTGCTAAGAGTCCTAATTTCATTACTGAAGCTACTCAGCAAAGAAAGAGTATTATTTTTGTGTTAGGCTCTTTTTCTTTCTTTAGAAAATAAAGAGCAATTGCCCTGCTAGCACTTGGTTCCACAGTAACACTCCCAAGAAGCCCCACTGTAACATCATGTAAATACATGCAGTAACAGAGCAAAACATACAGAATACATTATCTAAGAAAATTTACCTACCCAGTTCAACTATAAGGTTAACATTATAAAATCAAGTTGGGAATGGACAACTATGGCTAAAGATGGGCTTTTATTTTGTTTATTCTGTCTAGACCCAGGCCATTTTGGACTTCAGTAGCATGAAGGAGTGAGGCCAACTTATGAAGTACAGCAACCCAGGCCACAGCTCCAGGGAGTTTCCCTCAGCACCAGGTGAGGGTTAAGCAGCTTAACCCTTCCATTTGACCTGGCCCCTGTTGGTGTTTGCACAGACAGTGGCTCAGCCATGCACTGATTCTCACTGGGGATCAGCCCAGGTGAGAAACAAAATGGGAGAGGGATCTGGAAGAACAGAGGAGTTGGGTTAGAGGCTGCAACAAGCACAGAGGGATGGGCATCAGTTTTGCCATATTGCTGCTGACTGCTTAACTGCACAGAGCTCCTTTTATTATTCAGTGTGCAGTGAGATGCACCTGGTCTCTTTTGCAGCACTGCAAAGTGACAGGGATTCATTGCCTTAATAGGAATTCCTCCTAGCAGTGCTGTTAAAGTCAATGGGACTGCAAGCAGAGCGTAGAGAATATGCCAGCCTCAGTAGGGTCAGGATCAAGAGCTGTTATGTTGATTGACCTCAGGAAAAGATTATTTTGAAGGGGTTTTTAAATGATTTTAATTAAAGCGTGTATTTAGATGAGTGGAGTTTATGCTAATTACACTTGTATGTCACCATCGTTCTTGAAAAAGTTTTAGAATTCTTAAAAACTTGAGCTTCTCCCAGTGCTTCAGTGAGATGGTGCTGAACTCATCCCCACAGAAAGGCAACGAGGAAAATGTCTGCTTGGGCATTGCCAGCATGTCAGGGCCCAAGGACACCAACAGGTCCTGACTGCCCTGACCAGGGAAGGCCCTGCAGTCACCTGGAGCCCAGGGCTCCATTCCAGCTCGTCCCTGCTCCTTGCTGAGCTGTGTCACAGGGTAACGTGGCAGGAATGAAGGTGCTGTCTCCCACTTGGTTCCTGTTCTGTTTGCTCTGTTTTCCTTGAGGACAAGTCCTTGTGCTTGGTACTTTGCTACACTGGGAGTGTCTTGCTCCTGATAGCAGCTAGACGTGCAAGCATACTTTGTGTAGTGAATCGTGGGCCAGGTCCAGCCTGAGCAATATTTCTGTGGGATCTGCTACCTTTTCTCCACGGAAGGTGTAAGTAGTGCTGCAAGAGCAGACTTCTCTTGCACTCTCCACCTGCTTTCAACAGATGCTGAGATCTGGATCTCAGAGGGTCTGATCCTACTCTTGTCATGCTGTGAAGGGTTGCCTCAAGATCCCAATCACTGGGAAGGTTAAAAGTTTGATAGAAAAGGTTTTACAGATATAGAAGCATGTTTTGATATAGAAAGATAAAGTAGGATTGCTGAGCCAGTTGTTACTGAATAACTGAGAAGGTAAAGTTTGAGAGAAGCTTTTTATGGCTAGAGCAAAGTATGTTTACCACAAACAAAAAAAGATGTCTTTAGCAAACAGAAAAAGATCCTAGGAAAAGCAGAAGATACCACAGGCAAACGAGCATGCCACGTAGTAAGTAGAAACACAGTCTAAAGAATTTTCCACTGCAAGAAAACATAAAAACAGGTTTTAGCTTATAACTACTAACTCTTGTGATTGGATGATTGCTGCCATAATATGGAAATAATAGTAACTGTGATAGGTTATATGTAAATGATAAAAGTATTGTGTGTGATGATTGGATATTGTGTATTAAAATATTCAGTAAAGAAAAGTATGTAATGCTTTATAACCAAAACCAAGTTGGCTTTTGGGCATGTCTAGCAGCTGTAGCTGGCAGCTCATTAGACAAGGCTCTGTACACCCATGACCCATGTAATAAAGACCATTTGAAAGAGCTGCCCGAAATCCCACATCTCTCATTCAGGTCCTTACACCCAACAATTTGTTTTCTCCTATCACTGCCTCACTCCCCTGCCCCAGAGCCTCTCAGCTGCAGCCAGTGACAAGGACCAGTGACAATGCTGTGCCTTCAGAGGGGCCCAAGCCTTCACTTCTCTAACACAAAGCCTAACCTGTGCATTTCCCTTCCCTTTCAGGGCATGCTGGTATCTGTAACCTTTCAAAGCATTCTTAACATCCTCCCCTTCCCATGAGCTTGCCTTGTTGCTAACATGCAGCACATCCCTGGGATTATGGCCACAAGAATTAGTGGCTGCACGGAGAGATGGAGCAGAGCTGTACCCCAAGGGAAGAGCTGGCTGTGAGTGAGAGCAGCTCATTCCCTGTCCTGCTGCACTGCCCCAGTCTGCAGCACTTTGTTCAGGTAGCCATAGGCCAGCACCAGCCTCATTAACCCTGCTGTGGCCCTGGAGCACGTTGCTATCAGATGAGACAGTCCAACATTTTCTGTGTGTGCAAGAGCTTGAAACGGTTTTCTTACTCTGAAAACCAGGCACCTGATCAGCTGTGAGTTACATGCTTGACAACAGTGATAAAACACCTACAAAATAAGATGTATCAATAATAGAGTCTAAATTGAGTATGGGAGGTATGTGAGCATTGAGCATCCCGCTGCTTATCCTTAATTGATTGCAAGGTATCATTTTAAATTGAGGGGAAAATCCAGTTATAAAAAATGTATTCATGGGAGGGAATCAGCACCAAGTGTCTACTCTTAAAGTGTGCCTTGATTTTAATGTTTTTGGCTGTCATTTCATGAAGTGTTAGATGAGTGGATAAGCAACAGGAGTTACATGATGAGGTTGTCTGTGTTCTGCATTCACATTTGGGTAGTAATTCCAGACAAGAAAGAGAGCCCTGTGATTTGTCACGCATGTTGTGCTGGCTTTCACAGAGTGTTCTGATTTGGCTGATTTTGGATGAGCTGGAAATTAATTAACAGCTGCCAACAAACACGGCTCCCCATGAAAATCTGGGTGGGGAAGGAGGATGGATCTCTGGCTCTGCCACCCAAAGGTTCAAGAGAATGGACAAGGAGCAGGGATAACCAGTGCTGAGAAGTGACAGAAACCTGGAGCTCGTGGGAGTTTGATCCTCATTCTCTAACAAGCCCTGTGGGATGTGGCAGCAATAGGGCAGGCTCTTGCAGCAGGATGGATGTGAATGTCTGAGCCAGACAAGTGTGGGCAGGAGTCTGATTTTGGTTCTCCTCCATTCCCATGGGATCCAGGCCTGGCTGTAAGGCTGCCCTTCCAATCCCTGGCCCAGCTGTCTGTGCTCTATAAAATGAGACCTTTCCTTCCTCATACATCCCTGCTTCAGCACACCTTGAAGCTGGAGAGAGTGATAAATTGAGCTCAGGCTGTTCCTTGGGAAGAATTACAGCTGTCTGAACAGCCATGCATGCAGGCTGGGTATTTTCCTCTCTACTTTGCCATTTTGAAGTGACATTTGCTTTATCCAAGGAGTCTTATTAAAATCATGCATCTCAGTAGCCCTTGTTTATTAGTCTATGCAGTATTTGTCATTTTCAGACATTTTATTATGATTTTGGCAGAGTTTTCTTTATACTGCTGAAACTTTTGAAAAAAAATTAAAACAACAAAATGAACCCAAAACCCAACCCACCCAAACCTGTTAAAATTCCTGATTTGTTATATGCTGTACCAAGTATATAAACTGTCCTCTGTATTTCAGGGGTTTTTAATCTGTGACCTCCCCAGTATAAATCACGACAGACAAATTTAGAACTCAACACAAAACCAAATTGCTTGCTGTTTATGAAATGCATATATTTGTGTTGTAAATGCAATCCAATAACACCACTATTGTCAGGATCACTTTCTTTTTTGCTTATTGAAATTACATGCACATTTAAAATAGATTTATAACTGCCTATTTCCATACCCGAGCAAAACGTGGCATTTCACTAGCTGTGCCTTTGATAGTCAAGACTTCTGTAGATGTTTTCATGATTTCTTTCTGGTTAGTGGAAACAGGAGCTGTTTATTTTGATGAGTTTTTATTTTTCGCATCTCCAGCTAAAATTGCATCTACTCAGTGATGTCAGTGCCATAGTTTTCATTTATTAAAAACACATATAGTCTGAATGGAACCTTATACATATAGATTAATGGAAACATTTTATTTTTTTAATATAGTTACAGCAAGCAGAATCTAACTCCAGGTTTAATTTTGCTTCTAAAACCTGAATTTATTGAATGGCCAGAACCCTGTGACTTTGCTGGCACTTGTGCTGTCACTCCTAAGTGAAAGTGGGGAGTGTGCCTGGCGTGACAGCTCTTCCAGGGGTGCCTCCCTCAGGGTGCTGCTGCTCACCCCTGGCTCCTCTGGGTGCTGCTGTTTGTCCCAGGGCTAAGAGTGGGGACCAAACTTGCTTAGACCCTGCAGACATTCAGTTCAGCTCGAGACTGACTTGACAAACCTTTATTCATCTGTGACACAGAGCAAAAATAACCCCAGGGACTTGGGATCAAGCTGATGGAAAGGAGTTTAACCCCCAAACACTTCCAGCTAGAGTTCCTCTTTATACAGCATAATCCTCTTATGCATCCACCTTTCTTATCTCACCCAGTGGTTGAATATTTTGTTTGCAAAGCTTGCATGTGGGCTCCATTTATATTGCATGCTCTGTGTTCAATGCAGGCTGTGTGTCTTTCTGTGCTGGGGTTGTGCCCTTCCCAGGCTGCATCTCCTCACCCATACAACATCACAGAGCCTTGGACAGACCCTGGTTTGTCCTTGGGCAGCTCCCTCTGCTTTTTGCTTGCACAGCAAGCTCAGGGAGTGTTTGGACAATGCTCTCAGGCACATGATGGTATTCTTAGGGTTGTCCTGTCCAGGGCCAGGAGTTGGACTTGGTGATCCTGTGGGTCCCTTCCAGCTCAGGGATGATTTTATGATTAGAGTATATTCTTAAGACCTTCATAGAAATGTTCTTACCTATGCCAGAAGAAATGGTTCACCCAAAGAAATGGTTGGGGCCTTTTTCTTCCTTGTTTCCCATCATCTGTTTGCAGAATGTGCTTCTTGGTGTGCACAAGTCTTTTTGGGGTCGAGGGTTCACTGGTGACTCCAGGTTCATCCAGCATCAGCTGGAAGGAATAACTGCTCCATGCAGTCCAACCAGATGGAGAAGGTAGGATGTTCTGGCAGAAATGAGACTTTATCTGTAAATTACCTTGCAAACCACATCTGAAAGGTGTTAAAGAAGCACCCTAACAGGGATTATTAATGCATAGAAAGAAAATGAAATTTTGGATGCTAAGTAGCTAAACAAAACCCAAAGACAGATATTAAAGCCATTCTGGAAAGGCTATAAATCAGTTGCAGGCAATAGGGTGGAACAGAGTGTGGAAGTGCTGGAAACACATCTGTCATCAGGGAAGCTGTAGCAGCCTTGTTTCCTGACTGCAGAGGGAGAAGCTTTGATCATGCCTGTCACTGAAGTACTAATTTCTTAAAAGCTGACTTAAAAGCCAGCATAAAGTCTAAAAAAGAATGGGAGTTTATTACTTTGAAATCTTGTTTTAAATGTTGATTTTCTTTCTTTCTTAGAAATATGCATTTTAATAAAAGTAACTTACAGCTCCTAGGATTTTGATTCCATAAGTTGATTTCATCCTTTTCTTCTTGCTTACCTGTCAACCTCATTTCATCAACTCTTTAATGTAATATTTCTTTCATTAGTGAATAGTGACTAACACTGGGGAACAGGAACTGCTGGGGTTGGATTACGTAGTGCTGTAAATCAGGTCAAAACAGTACTCGGATACATAAAAGAAATTCTGCTTGTCAGGTGGGTATTTACCCTGATGCTTTAATTCAGGTCACTGGTAAGCTTTTAAGGTAATCTCTCATTCACTGCACTGGGGTTCTTGGAGTGCACAAAGTGGATTTCTATAGCATGCAAGAAGTCAGAAGAGACACTCCAGGAGTTCACCTAATCTGTCTGCTAATGGACACTTAGCCCATTTAAACCCAGCCTGGGCTAGTCTGAAATAGCTGCCCCAAAATTCAGGCCCACAGCCTATAGTTCAGTTACTGCTATTGGCTTGCTGGTGAGCATCAGGCTGGGAAAGAGTGACCTGGTGTGTTAACTAAGCTAGAAACACATGAAACAAAATTAAAAACCACTTGCATTTATAAGGGTTTGTTCACCCAGAGTTTGAATGTTGATTGGCTCTGATAGTATGCTAGGATAAGGAAATGAATGTTTGAAATAGTGACCTCCTCCTCAGTAGAAAAATGGAATAACCAGGGATGCTCTGTGGGAGAAGGGCAGTGATGTACAGTGGTGTTAAAGCTGCTTGAATCGGTCCACGGAGGTCAGGGAGAGTTCAAGGGAAAGAACACCTCTGTAGGTCGGGTTTGTGTCCAGCACTTTGAGATTTGGCTGTGGGGTTTGTTTTGGTTTTTGTTGTACCATCCTCAAATGACAATGATGAGAGGTATTAGGATTGACAGTGATGAGAGGTATTAGGGTGTATTGTTTTGAACTGAGATTTCTAAGTCTGCAGAAGGAATGATCTCCTGGATATTGTCTCAGACTCGGGACCGTGTAAGATTCTGGCTGATGTGTTAAGTGTTTCACCTCTTATCAGGATGTCAGATCTCCTGCAGCAAGCACACATCCTCTGGGTCTGAATACGTGTGAATCTCTGATAATGCTACAAGGGAATAAGTGTAGGAGAATCCATGTTAAGTGACATCTCATTTCTGCCTTTCACTTAGTTAAAGCCAATAAGGGGATGAATAAGGAACAGATGTAAGCTCAGATATGCTGTGTAAGTACTTTCAGTGCTTATTCAGTGGTGCCAGGTGCATGAATATGGGAAAGCTCTGGAAGATCTGAATAATACCCCTGCAGGTTAGCTGCTGTCATATCCTGATATCAGATCTCCAGAACAGGACTGGGAGCAGAACAGCTTTTCTATCCTTGAAGACTTCAGAATTTCAGTCTTCCAGTGCTGATGCACCATTGGCACTGAAGGGTTTAGAATTTCTTTGTTGTGTGTGAGAACTAGAAAAAATTCATCCAAACTTCCAGAGACTTGGAGCCTCTTCCCATTCCTGTCCCAGAACTGACTGTTAGGATAATAGAATTTATCTAGACACAATTACTAATGTGGAAAGATTGTACCACTCAAAATACAGATCCATGCCTCAGAACAGGAACTGCTTTCCCACATCTTCCATTCAATGTTCCAGTGCTTTAAATACGGGCCTGAAGGTACAGGCTGGGGGGAGAAATGCAGGTAATTTTATGTAATTTTGGGAAGTCTTTTTATTTACTTGAACAAAAGGGTGTAGGAAACACTGAGAAAGGGGAACTTTTCCTCTGAAGATTAGAGAAATCAGCATTTTTTAAAGCAATCCATCGTGTCATGCTATAAAACCCCAGTGCCTTTCAGTGGAAAGGACTGGAAGTGACAGGGTATTTGAGGATGTGCTATTCCAATGGTCTCCCTGCTGGCATGGAAGTACAGACATGACCAGTGGTGAATCTTGCCCTTCTTTTTAAAGACAGTTGAGGAGTGAATTTTCTGGGGCGTATCTGAAGAATCTAAAATAGAGAAACTGTTGCTCTATAGCTCTCTGAAACATCAAATGCTCCTGGTCAGGAACTGGTCCCACAGAACCTTGCAATCCCAGAAACCTTTGAAGGTTCCTTCCAACATGAACTATCCTAAATCCCAATTTAAAAAAAAAAACAAACAAAATCACTTGGTGACCCTGCCTGGGAGCCCCTTCCCCCTCCCTGACAATTTTCCCTCTGCAGGTGTGGACATTAGAAACTACTGGTTCTGTAGGAGCAAAATTTCTGTGCTAACCTGAAAATCTGGCCTTGCTTGCAATATTCAGGATTTCCTTATTTATCATTATTCTAGGTGAGCCGTGCAGAACATCTGAACCTCTACTCTGTCTTAACAGATCGCTTGGATTTCTGAAAAGATGCTGAAATTCAGAATACATTGAGTTCACTTTACCCTGCTCCTCTGTGAATAGACACAAAGGCTGTTTTATCCAAATGAGGCCCTTGCTCCGAGTTTGTCTTTAGGGTTTGCATTCCAGTTGGATTGCTGCTAAATAGTCCTTCCTTTTTTTGGTTCAGGCCTGGGAGGGAGGCTTGTCAGTAAGTTTAGCAGTAGCTGTGTAAGCTTTATTTTTACTTAGCTGTGTTATTTTGTTCTTATGACTGTTGCAATCTCCTGCCATCTGGGGGCTTCTGGACCTGCTTCAATAAATCCTGTTCGCTTTTCCTGTTGCTCTGAGGATTTTTGCAAAGGGAAGGGGAAGTGGATGGTTTATGCAGTGGACTCCAGGCTGCTGAAGGAGCATTAGACATATTTTACTTGTTTGTTCTTAGGTAAAATTGTCATGGTAGGCTGCTACAGATGACAGCCAAGGAAGAAATTGGTGACTCTTCTTAATTAACAAGCTGACACAACGTGAAAGGGAGCTGCTAATCCCCTTCCTACTTTGCCACAGCACAGCAATGTTGCTGACTTCTAGGAATGCATGTGTGCTCTTAGGTGGATCAAAATGCCAGGAACCATCCTTGAAAGTACTACATGGTGCCTACCGAGAATGCCACCTTCCTTCACCAGACACTGCAGCCAGGGAAGTTTCCAGGAGAGCCACTTGTGTGCTGTGGTCATGAGCTTCTAGAAAGTTCTTGTAGCAGAGGCCTTTCTTGAAAAAGTCACCTCTTTCCACTTACACATTGCATGTGTGGCTTTTGTAAAGTGCTTGCACTATTCTTAGGAGTCCTTATTTATAAGATTCTGTGTGAAGCCCCAATGTTTTATATAGCAATTTTCTCTCCCAAGACTGTGAAATGACTCAGCCCAGCAGCCCCCTGTGATTCCAGCATCTGTATTTAGGAGCTGAGGACTGTAGGTCTCATTTTAGTTTTTCCTAGAAGCTGGTGCTGGTTTTCCCAGCTGCAGTGATGCCTTGTGAAGCTTGTGAAGTTGTGCGTTGTTGTGGTGTTTTTGCCTGGTCTAGGTTTCGAACGTGGGACCTTTTGTGTGCTGGGTAAACATGTTAACTACTGCACTAGCTTCACAGGCATCACTGCAGCTGGGAAAGCCAGCAGCAGCTTTTAGGAAAAAACTAAAATGAGACCTACAGAGGACGTGTGTGATGCAACATTTCATTTTACTTTTTTGGTTTATAGACTTATTTTCACTTGGCACTGTTATGAATAAATCATGGCTCGATGCCTTTATCAAATATTCAGCTCTTTATTAAAAATTAGCCATGTGGGAAGTTCGACAAGGTGCGTCCAAAAATTCAGTTCTCTGTTGAAGATATCCCCTGTACAGGATGCCCAGCAGGGGGCGCTGTGCAGGAGCCTCTCAACAGGGGGCGCTGTGCTGGAGTCTCTCTGCAGCTGATTTGCTATGAATAAATTATGGGCTGAAGCCTTTATTAAATACTCAGCTCTTTATTCAAAAATCAGCTGCGTGGGAAGCTCGACGAGGGGAGTCCGAAATTTCGGTTCTTTGCTGAGGAAATCTGCAGTCCAGGATGCTTGGCAGGAGGCGCTGTGCAGGAGGTCTCGACAGGAGGCTCTTGTGCAGGAGTCTGTTGTGCAAGACTGGAGAACCCCAGGCAGGTGAGCAGCTGCAGCACCTTCCACTGACCACTGATGGTACCATGAGGCAGAAGTCTCTCACCTCGCCCTGCTTTCTGATCTCACTGATGGGTCCCTCCTAGCCCAAGCCAGGCTCCCTGCCCCAAAAGTCACAGCAAGAATCTAAACCAGGGCCAGGGATGAATGAATTTCTCCTTCCCCCTACCCACAGTGTGCAATTTAAGCTACTTAAATAGTTTAGTCCACGGCTAGACAGCGTCTGCTTTTCCAAAACCATCCCGCCATGCACAGCGTCTCTTTCATTTGCATGAGGGGTGGGTCTGCTCATCCGACATGCCCGGGCATGTCCCTCTACATTGTCTGCCCTGCCTGGGGCAGCCTCGCCCACCCAGCTGCACGGGGGAACAGGGACGGGAAAGGCAGAGGAGCAGCCCGATGTGGCCGCCGTCCATCCCGCCGAGGCCGCGCCGGTCAGCACCGCCGAGTCCTTTGGTACGGGGTCGCTCAATGCGGCCGCAGTTCGTCCTGCCGGGGGCTGTATCGGGCAGCACCGCCGATCCGCTGGGCATCAGGGCCGGGCCGTCCAACGCGGCCGCCGTCTGCCCCACCAGGGGTTGTATCGGGCGGCACCGCCGATCCGCTGGGCAGCGGGGCCGGGCCGTCCAACGCGGCCGCCGTCTGTCCCACCAGGGGTTGTATCGGGCGGCACCGCCGATCCGCTGGGCAGCGGGGCCGGGCCGTCCAACGCGGCCGCCGTCTGTCCCGCCGGGGCCGTGTCGGCCGTGTCTCCACGCGTGCAGAGCCAGCCTGGCTGCGCTCAAAAAAGAGCAGCGGGGGATGACTCTGACAGAGGAGAGACAACAGAACACGGTAATTAACAAGGAAAAAATTATCTACAATATTAGGAAATGCAATCGGGTAGGGATAAGAGCTTGAGCAGCCTAACTGTTTAACATCTGCACTCAGGGGTCTAGGGGAAACATGTTGGGACATGTTTCTTACAGCACGTTACTCATCCCTGCCCCTCTGTAAACACACCACTGGTGTAGATCTCCTCAGACCAGTTTTTACTCTCTTTGCTCTTTTGCCTTGCTGATGGTCCTGTTCAGGTATTCTGTGGCCTTATGGTCACCTTTGGTCCAGCTGGCACAGAGTCATTGTATTGGCAATTCTCAGTTTCCAAACTGCCATGTTTAATAATAGTGGTTTTGAGATTCAGCATTATCAACTTTGACTGTTCCCTTGACCTCCTCATTTTCTTGGGAGGTTACTGGCATGGCTGTATAATGGGAGAATATATTAAAAGAAATGCAAGTGGCATTTATTGCTCCTCTGACGAAGTTTCATTTGTAAATGCTGGTTGGTGGGGATGGAGCTGCTGCCCAACACGCTCTCAGTCAGCTGGTGCAGTGCATGCCAAACAGATCTGTGCCTTTCCTGCTGCACTGCAAAATAACATTTGCTCTCAGGAGTGAGAAACAAGCTGCCCTCACCCCTTTAGAGTAATAACCCATTCAGCATGCAGGTGGATTAGTTCAAGTGGATGGGTTAAGGAAACCTTTTTGTAAGAAGAAATAACCCTACTTGGTACATAATTAGCTTCTGCTTTTATTTCTAATGACTTTAATCCCAGGGTTTAGTCTTCTGGGAGGTTTTTTTAAACTTAGGTATTCCAGGCATTCTCTAACTGCTCTTGCAACCCCCTGATGTGGTGCTGATGCCTTCTGAGAGAGTCACAAGTGACACAGCTTCAGCTTCAGCAGGTCCACAAGAATGATAAAAGCAGCCAGGTATACTGATTCCTAATGGGAAATATTAACTGAATGGAAGTGAGTGTTCCACATTTGATGGCAAGGCCAGGTCCCAGATCTGGAGTTCTCTGTTTGCCTTCATGCCTCTATTTGAAGCAATTTATCATCTAATTGGGGTCTTGTTTCTTGTCTGAAAAGGCTACACTTTGCACAACTCCAACCAAGACAATTTCAGAAATCTTACTGGGAGCATCAGATTTGTGTCACCTTGTATTTGGACCTCAAATATTACGTGAACATGTCTTCTTTTTTTCAGTGTCAGAGAAGTGAGTGATTGCAGAATTGAGCACCCCATGAAGATCTGTCTTACATCTCTGTGTAACTCTGTAAGGATGATGTAAGAACATCCTCTCTTGCTTACCCAGCACCTGCACATGACAAGCAAAGGGACCCCAATCCCTTTGTCCTTTGTGTGTTCATGATCACACTGAGATCATCTACAAACAGGTTTCACTGTACCTGTAGGGCCAGAGAATCAATAATTGATCACAAATCCAGAGACATCTGCTGGTGGTCTATTTATAAATCCAGTCCATATTGTGTGAAGTCCTGGGGGATAAAAGAGCTTCATACATGCAAATATTCACTTTTCTTCTAAGTGAGGTAAAGCTGTTTCTACCTCAAAGGATGAAAATCCTGGGAGTGTTGGTGGAATTGAGCCCATCTTTTAAAGATCCTATCAGCAGAGTTGCCAGGCTGACATTTGATTATCTCTGAACAGCGTAGTGCTGCATTACCCCCTCTCCCAATGGATTGCTTACCCATGCCTTTAGCAACACCCTGGCTGAATTCATTCAGCTGTCCCTGGAGTGCTCCCAGGAGAGACAATTCACTGGGAACAACTAAGTGAAACTTTCCCTTCCAGGATTTTAACTGAGGATTTTAAGTGGCCTGTTGTGCTCCTCCTGGGGTAGGTCACGGTGGCAGCTGTAGCCTGGGCTGCACCCAAGGAACGTGGAAAGGTCCAGGGAGGAGCTCTGCCCTTCCACTCTGCTCTGTTGAGACCTCACTTGGAGTGTTGCACCCAGCTCTGGATGCAGCTCGGTTGCTGGGCTGATTTTACCAAGGTGGAGCAGCGTTCTCACCTTGCAAGCGTTGATATCACCCTGTCCACAGCTCTAGGAGCCAGGGCTGGCTGGTAACTGGTGCTGCAGAAAGACTTGGTGTGGCTGTGGCTGGGTTAAACTCTTGCTTGCATTTAGGTGACTTAAATGATCTCTTTGTTATTACTGTCCTAAGCTCTGTCTCTGCCTATGACTAATATGACCTGGAGGCAGTGCACCTGTTGGGAAAACCTTCATTGTTTCACAAGGAGAAAGCCAGAAAAACAGCTTCTCCTCAGAACACATTTCCCTTCAAGAAGGCTGGGATTAGGTCCAGCTTTCAAACTTTATGGATAATGCTCCTGTCTGATTTGTCATTTGTATCTCTGCCATTTCTATTGGCAGAGCATCAGGTCTGAAAGAGCCTCTGACCCAATAAATGCATGAATTATTTAAGATGTGAGCTAATTTTCTTTGGCCATTGTAATAGATCAAAACATGATAGCTGCACAGAGGACTGTTTTCTGGAATTCCAAGTATCCTTTAAACATTTTAAATATATTTGCATTATGGTCAATTAAAAGGAGCTGAAACAATGCTAATAGTGGATTTCTTATTACTAATGCTTTTAAAGTTCCTAGATTTGTGCTTCATGCTTGAGGGTAAAGCCCCACCTCTAACTAATGAGAGCTGAGAAGAAGCTTCCCTGTGGGCAGATTATTCCATAACTGCTGCATGGCTGCTGGCTTGTCTCCCCAGCTCAGGAAGGGCTAACATCCTGCCAAAGTCTCTTCCAGCCTCTTCCCTTCGGGCATTCTTTATTAATTCAGACAAAAACCTCAGAGAATAATGCAAAGCAAAGCTGCTCCTTGAACACCACAGCCTTTGTTCCATGCCCTCTGCTTTATCTCCTCTGCAGCTGTAGGGGAAAGCTCTTTAGTGCATGTTCATCTCAGTCTCTCCAGGTTTTATTTGAGCATCAACCATTCCCTTTCCATCTGGATCTCCAAACTGCAGGGTTGGTCTTGGCTGAAGTGGGCAGGATCCTGGACAGACAGCCCCTCCATCTGGGCTAATACACCAATGAAGTGTTTCTTTTTAAATTATCAGCCATGATAATGAAACGAATACAATAA
The DNA here is from genome assembly GCA_013400495.1 of Nicator chloris. Taxonomy (NCBI): domain Eukaryota; kingdom Metazoa; phylum Chordata; class Aves; order Passeriformes; family Pycnonotidae; genus Nicator; species Nicator chloris. Next base: position 73,049 of record WAAE01026227.1, read on the forward strand.
TGTGGGCATGAAATTGTTTCAGAGATGCTTCAGCAAAAGGAGAGATGTCTCTGTGAATCCAAAGCCTTGTTCAGAGCCATTGTCACCCGTGGCTGTGACAAATGCACTTGCTGGTCCAGCACACCATCCCATGGGAGCAGCGTGGCTGCTTTTCCAGCCCACAAATACAATGCCTAGAAACCCATTTTGGTACAAATTTTGAATGTATTGTTTGACATGCAGCTTGTCTCCAACTAGGGTTCACATTTATAACGGCTGCTCATTTCTAAAACTATAACAAAAAAGAGTGCATTCTAATATAATTATATAAATAATTTAAATTTTTTATAAGGGCTGCTTCAAATCTCTGACTAAAAAAAATCTTTACAGATGACGTGATTTAGTTTTAACACAAAGGGGACATTAAATAAATTTTTTTTCTAATTTCTTTTTTATTTTGGAAAACTTAAATCAGTAATTGGCTCTTTAATAGAGCCAGAACTATTGATTTTTAGCCTGATTTTGAAGCATGTTTGAATACAGAGAGCAATTCAAAAATTCTTGTGAGCAGCAGTTTTAGTAGCTGCCATAGCAACAAGTAGAATATCCAAGCCCTTGCTCTCCATTGAGGGCTGGAAATTCCTGGAAAGGACATGATCTACAGACATTTTGAGTGAGTTTTGCAAACACAACTTGCACTGTGACAATCCCTAGGAGAGCAATCCCAATTTTAACCTGGATATCAGGGAGACATCAGGGATCTCGAGATGGCAGCACTAATTGAGAATAACAGAGAAACTTTGAAAAATTAAATGTTATATGGGTTGTAAAGCAATTTGTGTAGTTTTCATTGAATGATCTGCACTATTTCTAGTATCTTCTAGTTTAGTTTTAGTCTCTTTTTCCTGTATGTTCTTGTCTCTTCTATCTGTGCATTTTCCTGCTGGTTGGAAGCCTTCATCTCTATTCTGTGCCAAGAAATAAGGAGTTTTAGCTTATTAATGCTGTCACTGCCATGTTGCTCTGTCCTTACAATAATGCAGGAGGGACTGAAGGCAGAGCTCTGAACAAGCTGCACAGTTTGAAAAGAGGAGAGTTTGAGATGTTCTGCTGCTTCTGGGACCTCTGAACTTCTCCAGGCTCCTGGAAGCCAAACAGAACTGAATTTCAGAGCTGTCCTTATCTTAACAATAAGCCAAATCAGAACTTGAGATCTTAATTAACATTTCTGCATTTCGAGTTACTTTTGTGAACACAATAGAGCTGATTATTACTGAAAGCCTCCTCAAAGAAGTGAAATTAATCTGATAAATCAATGTGGCCAATGCAGATAAGTCTGGTGGAGCATTTTCAAGCTGCACCAGGATCTGTCAAAAAGAGAAATGAATATATCAGATTTCCAAAGTACACATTTTGGAGGCAGGGAGGAGTAAGATAAATGGCACACACCAACTTCATTAACTTGCATACTGGGTAACATGAGGCTGCAAATATGAAATTAAACTGGGTCTGCAGAAGCAACTTGAAGACAATAATGGAGAATGCAGAAACTGCTGAGTGACTACTCCAGAAACAGATGGCAAAGAAGGGGACGGGATGAATGGGAGCAATGGTGTGACATTTCTGCTCCTTCAGATGTGTCCAGCTCAATAATAATAATAATAACAATAATAACAATAACAACAATAATAATAGCCTTGCCGTGAATGAAATTCCCTCCCCTGTCTCATCCAAGCATGTTGAAGATCACTTGGTAGTAAAGTCATCATAAACTGAGGAATTGCAAAGGCCTCAGGCTGTGGCTACTGCAGAAGTTTACAAAATGAGCAAATGGGCCTGCTTAGTGCTTGTAGCAAGCATTGGAATTTCCAGAGAAGGTTCTTACCACTCTAGGGGAAAACTTTGCATCTTATTCTTGTTTAAGAACATCTTTTCACTGTGCCAGGGCTCAGCTGATAGGTGGTTGTGGATGCCAGTGATACATGAGTGGAAATGTGAGATAGAGTAGCTGTGTTTATCAGAAAGTGGAAGTGACGAGTTCCCACTGATAAAAAATTTATTATTTCTCTTTCTTATGTGTGAAGCCACAGAAGCAAACAGAGGAGGGTTATGTACACGCAAGTGTAAAAAAAAATCCTCAAAAAAGCCTAGCCTGAAATTAAGAGGGAGAAAGAGGGTATATCTAGAGCCAAGGGAAAAAAGGAAATTGCAAGGTATTAGAGGAAAGTTGGAGTTGCCTCCCAACAGGCTCTGACTTGGGGGTTAGGTCCCTGACCTCCACCAGCATCAAATGTCAGGCCAGAGGGGCCTTTTCAGTATTCTCATAAGCCTTGCTGACGTGAAAGGATGCCAGATAGGCTGGAAAGAACTTAACACAGGAGGTGCCATTTGCTCACAGAGTGCTGGCCCTGTGCATCATTTGGGGCACTATTCCAGCATTCCCCCTGTTGGGCCACACATCTCAGCTCCTGCCCACAGCTGCCTCCTCCTCAATGTCCTGTGGGAGTGGTTGTGTGATTTATAACAGATAAATGTAGTCAGATTTGAAGAGTTGTTCAATTTTTATTCTTTGTCGATTTTGTGACCCCATAGACTCCCAGCTTCCAGGTGAACTTGGAGCAGGGAGTATCAGAAATCTCACAAGGCTCTCAAGACAACCAGTGCAAAGTGTTTGTGTTTGGAGGAGATTAACATCCACATAAACCTTTGGGAAGTCAGCTCTCACAGATCCCTTAGGATCCAACCAGCTATGCCTGCTAGCTCTGTGGAATATTCTGGTGATTTAGGATAATATAAAGTATTTCAGAGGAACCTCAGGAACTGTTGCACAGAGCAATCCTCAGACTTGGATCTGAATGAGAAGAAACTCCATCCTCTGCAAGGTGTGCTCATGTTTCTCTCTTTGGAGTGAGGGGACAGGGAATGAGAATAGGTAACTTGTTTACAAGGTTTTCTTCTCTTTCAACTCTCTGAGCAATTTATGTCACCTTTTTTTCATGGGAGATGCTGAGACAGACTTGCCAGCTCGAGTTGAAAGATAAAATGAAACAGATGAAGGGGGTGGAGGGGGGAAATCGTACCAGGGTTTTTTTCAGTTCTGTACAATGATAGAAAAAGTGGGTTATGAACTAAAATATCAAATCACAATTCTTCAGGCAGTTTTATTCTTAAATCATAGTCTTGTCAAGTCTGTGTTTGATATGGTTTAATTAATGCTTCCCTTATGTTGTGTTTGATTTTGATGTGTGTGTGATAGATTCGCACAAGCTCAGGTGATCAAAACCAGGCATTTGTCAGTGTCAGAGCCTGTGCTAAAGGCTCCGTGCACACCCTGGATGAGGAAGGTGGCAATGGGTTATTAGAGGAATGTGAAGCAGCTATTAAGAAATCACCTACAGTAAATGAAGCCCATCCTGTTTTCATTAGGCTGCACAGAAACTGGGATCAAACGAGTTTGGCAAGGGAAGTCACACTGAGTATGACATGCCCCGCAACGCGACAGAGGGCTCTTCACAGCCTGGAGCTTTGCATTTGTTAGCAAGGTTTGCTCACTCTTCCAGTGCAAACCCCTCATTTTCAGCAATCACCAGCTGAAGGTCCTTGTTTTTAGTGAGACAATATTTGCAAACACCTTTATTATTTGAGACAATCCAAAAGGAAGGAAAGGAGACGGAGCATGTAATTGCTCTCTTAGGGCTGGTGGTGGGATGCTGTTTACTGCACAGGTAGTTAGGAAGGAAGCTCAGAAGTCTTGTGGTCGGGATTTGCTCACAGATGGAACTGGCAGTGACAGCAGAGCCTGGGATCAGCTTCAGCCAGCAATGACTCTTTTTCTCCTGTTTCCCTGGGTAACCTCCTCAATCAGTTAGGATGCACCGTGGTGTGTCACCTTCCGCTCCTGGCTCGCTCCTTGTGATGTTTCAAGCATCCTCAATGCTCTTAATTTCCTTAAGTGTTAAGGAAAGTAATACCTGGTATCTGTAAGGTAGTGCTTGATGGGATAAAGTGCTTTGATAAGCTCTTAATTATAAGGATTCTTATAATTTGTTGACTTCCCTTCCCAGCAACAGTGGGACATTTCTACCGCGAGGCCTTCTCAGCACTGTCATTTGACATAATTCTGCTGATTTCAGTAACTTTCACTGATTTTTTTTTTGCAAGTCGATCACAACAATTGATTGACTGGGAAAATAGGTTTTATCATCCTTAGTCTCCAAATGGAATAGTTGTAGCTGTTGGATTAGGTTAATCCTGGCAGTATCCGCCTTTGGCTCATTTCCACTGCTGAACGGAGCCGCCCCCTCCGTCCCCCCTCTGTGCCCCTGTGAATTAGGGGATTAAGAGATGAGGTGCTTAAGTTTAGCCCTTGACTGACACGTGGTTATGCAAATTGTGAAGGAAACCGTGAGATTCCTGCAATCTAGCTGGAATATTGGAGATGTCTTCAACGTGAGATAACAAAAACAGCAACACAGTGAAAGCAAGACCCACTTACAGGAAATTCGTGGTCTTTAGCCTGTTTTCAACTCTGAAATCTTGTAACCTTGAGATCCGTGTTCCCCCTGAGCAGCTGGAGGGAAAGGAGTGTCTTTGGAACAGGCAGTAACTTGTGTGATGTATCCAAATGATAGATAAACTCTCTCATTTCCACACAGACATGGGAGGTGAAAGACAGAACAAAATTATTCTGTTGTCTACCACGGGCTGCAAGGGAGACTCAGTGTGTGATTAAATAATGAATAAAATAGCATTGCAAATGATAATGTTATATTGTAAATAATTCCATTTGTTTACCCTACTATGGTATTGAAGTTTATATCCCTTGGAGACTTCTCTGACTTTTGATGCTGTTTTGCTTTGCATATGCTTGATTTTTATTTTTTTTCTTGCTTTGCACAGAACCTTCATAAGGGTTCAGGAATTGACAGGACTAAGTGAATAATTCACAGCAAACAATTTTTTTGGATGATTTTATCATCTTTATTTCTGTAAAAATAGCCCTACACACATTCTGTATGTTTTGCACTAATTTATTGTTAAATGAATTTTAAGTATGAATTCCCCTCAAGCCACTATCAATCCTTCTATTTTTATGAATAGCATATAAACTCTGCTCTGGAAATAGCAGGGTTTAGAAATCAGTTTATTTGTGACTGGAGAACTGTGTATTGCTTTGTTTCCTGCATGGATGGCTACGATATTGCTACTGGTACAAATATGTCCCAACATTATATTTGGCAATGTGAATTTCAATTTTTAAGTTAATTTTTAAAATTCATATTCAAACTACTCAAGTTTGATCTCTCAAATGCTTTAGAAAGGGAACACAAGACAATCAAAAGACATCTTCTATACTTTCCTCTAGAGAAATCATATGGAGGAATATATTTTAAGGAAGAAATAGTGCAATTACTATTAGTATTATTTGCTTGACTTCTACCTTGGAGAGCAGAATTTTTTTTTTTGGAGGTGACTCCTGCATAAAAATAGGAAATTATTCTTTCAGTGGATGAAAAGTGTGTGGGTGTGTATACTGTGGTTGTAGATCCAGACTAATGCTTACACTTGAATATTAATCCAAAGATTGGAATTTAGTGCAGGTAGTGGATGTTCCGTGATGCAATGCATTTTAGTGGGAAGGATCTCAGAAAACCCTATTAATTTACTGAAGGTATCTCTGTATGTATCTGTGTGAATCTGAAAGATGAAAAGTCAGGTCAAAGCACCTGATCTACCTCTAGACAGTGCCACTGGTCAAACAGCAGCTGCTTCACTTCAACTCTCTGACAAAACGTGGGCAATGACACCTGAATGAGGCTCCATGAGATCCATGGGTGGGATGCTGAAGTAGAAACATTGCAGTGTAGAATTCAGAACATTTATCTCTGCATAGAGACTTGTGATATTCCTGGGCATGTATTTGATTAAGTACCTCTGTCATGACTAAAACAGAGACCTGAGGTTTCTGGTTTGCTTTTCTTATTTTTTTTTTTTAGGTGCCAGCAGAAGATGCGTATCCTACCTGAGAAAGCCAGGAGTTTCCTAAAGTCATTAAAAAGAAGGAAAAAAATCCCCAAGCAGCGATGAAGGATGACGACAAGACAAATCAAACCTCTCTTTTGGGCAGAGACAAAAGTCTGTGAGATGTTTGCATTGATCCTCGCCTGGAAGTTCTGCATTTGGAAGTGTTGAAGGTTTGGGGGAGAACTGAAGTACATCAGTGAAGATGGATTTGGTTTCCTCATAGGAATCTTGGGTGGAGTAGATGCTACGACCTGAGCTGTTCTCAGACACATCTGATGGGGCTTTGAGCAACTCGACCTACGGCGAGGCATCCCCAGCCATGGCAGGGGGTGGAATGAGGACATCTCTAAGGTCCCTTCCAACCCCAGCCATTCTGGTGCTCTGTGATTCTGTGAAGCTGTGTACTTCCTGCAGCTCAGATGCCTTTGGAATTCCTGGCTCCGGAGCCCTTCGCATGGCATCGCAGGCGGTGTTTTGTTTCCAAGCCCAGAAGGATGAGACTTGTGTAAAGAGCTGCTAATTTGCTCTGCTTTGGGTACACGAGCTGAAGCCTCCACACGCACAGAGACCTCAATATCAATGTCAAGATGTGAAGGTAGAGGTAGTTTTTTGTTCGTGTTCCATTCCTGTATGAAACTTTTTGAGTAACAATTAAAGGAGGGCTCTGAGATGAGCTGAATAGTGGTGAAACAAAGGTACCTGCAGCGTGCTGCCTGCTCCCCTGTTGTCTTAGAGCAGCGTCTGCTGTAGCTGCTGGGTACTGTGGCAGGGAAATCTCCTCCTCATTTCCATTTCAAACTCTGCCTGCTCTGAGATGAGGATAATCAGTCCCTCACTGCAGTTGTGCACTGCAGCATCTTCGCCTCCTGCTCCCTCTCCCGGGGCTCGCTCCTTGGCCGGCCCAGCTGTTTGTGGCACTCTGCTTCCCAGCTGACTCCAGGCACTGGAGCTCCGCGGCTCTGGGGGAGCTCTCCAGCATGCTCCCGTTCACGGGCACTTATGAGGCTTTTCTGCTCACACATCTGTGCTTAAGGAATGGAAATTAATGTCACTTGCACAGAGATTTCTTCCAGAGATCTTTTGCAAGCATCCCCCGTACTGTATCTCTTTGTTTGGATGGGGTTGCAGAGAAGGATTTGTACATGCATGCTCTTGGTGCATCATCAATGTCCTCTCTATGAGAGCTGAGAGCATTCCCAAAGCCCAGGGAGTCAATCATACCAACAGCAGGCTTTTCAGCCCAACAGATCCTCCTGTCTAATCTTTGGCAAGTATTTTTGCTAAAAGCAGGGAGGACTCTGCACTGGAGTTGGAAGTAAACCCCCATCTCTCACATCCCACGTGGCATTGGGGTCACAAGCCCACAACTGCGGCTTTATTCATTGTTATGTGAACCTGGCAGATCTTCCACCAAACTCTGCTCTCCAAAACCAGGCAGGAAGACATCAGGAAGGAAACTGTTGGGGTCTAGAAATCAGAGACACCGTAACTTAACACCAGAAAGATGCAGGGCCTGAGATTTGACATATGTTTTTGATATATATTTTTTGTATTCCTCACACAGATGTGGTGGGTGGGAACGGACTGCGCTGACAGACTGCAGGCTCAAGGCTGTTTTGGAGGCCTGGTTCCTCTTGCCATCCTCACCCAAACCCCAAGAAAGAAAGTGAATGAAAGAAACTCAGTGTTAGAAGGCCAGTCAGGGTACATCTCAATCACATAATCAATAGGATATTTGACAGCTTTATTCATCTTTTATCACCCCCAAGTTAAGGGTAACAAAATGTCCGAGGCAGCCATTACCAAACAGCTCAGGGTTTGCATGAAGCCCATTAAGCAGGAAGGGCTGTTACTCCTGCTATAAATATGTGACACAGGAGAGCAGGTAAGAGATTGGGGCCAGAAAAAGTGGTTTAGTCAAATGTGTCAGGTCATAGTGACAAAAGGTTAACAGCCTTTCACAGGGCACATGCCCATAGCCACCAAGTTTTGCAACTATTAACACCTCCAACAAGGCTCCCTCTGCCATGAGGTACAATAACCACAGATGCTTTAATGATCTTACATATGAAGGAATATGTAAAGCAGCTTAAGTCTCATTCTCTAGCTATTACAAGCTTGATCTCCTAGAATTAGACAGAAACTTTAATCGCTGTCTCACTGCTGTGCTTTACGAGCTCACACATGAATTTCTTCCTTGCCAGGGATTAATTTTGCTGTTTGGTGACATCCCATTGAAGAGTGGACAAGGAAGAGCAAGAAATGTATCTGTGCACAGACTGTAATTCTCCTTCCTGAACACTGCCCAGCAGGCCAGGCACCCACTGACAGAGCTGGCTCAGGTCAGAGCTTGCCAGAGAAACACTTAACATCCATCTGTGAATAGCAAGGCAAGTTGGATCTACCGTGGCTATAAGCTGTCACTCAAAAGTATTTCTGCCTTCAAAGTCCGTTTTCCAGCATCAGGAGCAGACACCTTCCTGCACAGGGGAGACGGCAGCCAGGAACGAATCTCTTGTGGGATAGCCAGGCAGAATTCCACGGAAGAGAAGGCAGCAGGGGAAGGAGGGGCGATGCCACATCCCACTGGGCCCAGAACGCCTCTTGGGGTCTTCAGTGGATGTGAGGGACCAACCTCCGCTGCCCCAGCTCACGTGAACGTCCCCAGCCGCCGCCTGTTGCCTGATGCCGGCTGGGCAGGGACGCTGCTGCCCAGGCTGGCCCAGGCTCGGGTGTCCCATTGCCCACGGGCAGCTGTTGGCTGCAGCCCCCTGGCCGGGAGTGCTGGCCGGCACAGCCCCGCTACGGCCACCCCAGCGCTGGAAGCGCTTCCTCAGCTGCCTGCCGCAGGAGGGACGGGCACAAGGGCGAGCCGGCAGCCGGGCCACGGTGAGAGGTGCTGCCGGGGGCCGCTGGGGTTTTAGCGGGCGGGCAGCGGGTTGGAAGCCGCGTCCCGTCGCAGGGGGCGAGTGGAGGAGGAAGGAGAAGGAGCCCGGGGCTGGAGCTGCCGGAGGGGGGCCCGGAGCTGCGGCAGGGGGGTCCCCGCCGGGCGCCGCCCCCTGCCCGCGGCCCGGGCGGGG
>WAAE01026227.1:82177-478497 GCA_013400495.1 Nicator chloris
CAGCGCGCCGCAGCCAGCCAGGACCCGGGGCGCGCATCCCGCCCGCCGCCTGAGGAGGAGGAAGATGAGGATGAAGATGAGCGGGGCGCTGCGGGGAGCGGCGCCGGCTGCAGGTAGGAGGAGGCGGCGGGGAACCGCGGGGGGAGCCGCCCGCGGCCGCCCCCACTGCCGCCGCCGTGCGCGGAGCGGGTCCTGGCGCCCCGCGGAGCTCGGCGGAGTTGAGCGCAAAGTTTTTCCGCCGGGAGGGAGGCGCTGGCGCGGCCGAGCCGGCGAGGAGGCGGGGAGGGATGCTCGGGCAGCGCGGTGCCGCCTCGTCTGCCGGCCAGCGCTGCGCGGCTGGGACGTGCGAGCGGGGATGCGAGCGGCGGCTCGCCCGCAGGAGCCGCGCTTCGGGGCCGTGCGCGGGGATTTAACACTTCCAGAGCCGGACACGGGCAACTTAGAGCCGTAGTGAGCATCTCCGAGCCGTGCTGGGAATGAACGTGAGGCACCGCTTGCTTTCTTATTTGTGTGTGTGTCTGTGTGTGTGAGATTCTCGAGCAGGGTTTTCTCGCCATCCACCTCTGCGTGCCAGCCGGGAAGGGGCAACTTGAACCAACTGTCCCCTCTTGATATAGTATTTACAGCCCGAATAAATATTTTGTTGCCCTTCTTCCTTTTTCTCGACGCCTTCTTGTAGTGTAGATGATTAATCAGGGAGGTTAGTGGCCAATTAGGCATAACCTTGTAGAAAAATAATTATGTCAGTATATATGGGGTTTTACTAGTGATGTGATACAGAATACACCCAGATCTTGGTAGCTGCTTCCCCATGTGTGCAGATTCAGTGTGTTCTTGATTTTCAATGGAAATGAAAGTGTAATGGCAAATATGTTACTTCCAGGGGAAGACTATTATTTTTCTTGCCAGTGAAATATAGAGCAGCTTCAAAGTAAAATCTGCATGTCTGGTGCTGTAGAAAGGAGTTGTATTTTTCTGGTCAATCACCAAACGTTTTCCTCCCTTTTAAATATGGTCTTTCTAGTGGTGCTGGTTGCTTTGAATGTTTGGTTTGCGGAATGAATTTCATTTCAGTGCCCTCGGAGTCTCGTGAGAAGAAGTGCACTGCTGTGTCTTCTGAGGCTGGTTGTTTTAACTAATCTTGTTAAATAATGCTGTTATTAAATGATGGCAAATTGGAGCAAATGTGTTTTTCATTGCCCACAAGTTGTGGTTCTGAGCTAAATTTCTTTTTATGGCTGGAGAGGCTCTTGCACTGCAGTATTACAATACAGCCATATTAAAAAGGTCCTTGGAGCAAATAACCCTCTAATGCTGCAGCTACATGTTCAGTAGACTTCAGTAGTTCTGTGGGAAGTGCTTGTGTTGGATTTAAGGAATCTGGGCTGAATTGATTGTGCTTTTTTTATTGTGGTGTTAAACTGCTTGTAGACGTTCATGTGAGTGGCAAATCTAAACCCAAAATCTAAAGAAGCAAAGCTTCCAACCCAAGGCTTTATTTGTGATGAATTTTTTTCTTGCAACAGGTTTTTCTGTATTTTTTTTCCTTCCTTCTCCCTTCAATCAGCAGAGAGGTCTCCAGCTTAAATACCTTCCCTTAACCAAGCAGAGTGCAGTGGTAGATGATACCATCATTCTCCTCTGTGTATGGTTTACTCTATCTCTGATGCTGCAAGGAATGAAGGCAAGTAAGACTAGAGATAAAAGGGAAAGAAGATTCCTGATGTTGATGGTGTTGGCAAATTGATTGATTGCTCTGAGGAATCCCACTAGGTTCTAGATGCTTTCTTTGAGATGTCATGCTAAAAGCACAGGTCAGCACCTATCCTTCAGTGATTTCACACCAAATTCTCTGGTGTGTGCTTGGCAGGTTTGCAAAGCAGACGTGGAACTAAGCTTCTAATGTCAATATTTGGTGCTAAAAATTTATTTTGAGCAGAAGACAATCAGGTTGGTTACTTCTCTTTAACTACAGCTCTTCATTACTGGTTTTTGTTTGCTCTAGTAAACAAACACATAGCTCTTAAAATTGAATTAAGTGTATAGACTGCTTGAACCAGAGAGGGGAGACAGACTAATAAATAAAGAATTAAGCTATTGTGCGACTGACTGCCTGATTACAGCTTTGGCCTGATCACTCAAGCAATGCTCCAAGCAAGCTCTCCATGCCCAGCACCCTTTTTTCTGGATTGGAGGATGGGAGTGCTGGGGGTGACTGTAGGGTGATGCCTGCTTGACTGACAGACACTTATTGCAGAGTGGCACCCGCTGCTCTGTCATTTTGCCTCTGTAATGATTTTCTCCAGAGAGCTGACAGAGAATGAAAATGTTTGCAGTCAGGTTTTTGGAAGGGTTCCTCAAGATGCAGAGAGGAGGGTAGGGAAGCCCATCCATTTTTAGATCTTGCTAATCCCAAGCCTCTGTAGCTCCTGTAGTCATGCTCATTTTACTGCTTGTCATGGCAATGGCTGTTCCAGAGCACAGGAATGCAAACGTTTCCACTCTACACAGGGTAATCTTAAAAAGAAATCAAAGTGGGAAGGAAGGAGTGGCTGAAAGGGATATCCTACTCCAGTCTTTTCTTCAGGTTGTTCATGAAACCAAGGCAATGGATGAACAGTTGTACACTTTTGAAATTCAGTTTCAGTGGGAGGACTAAACTTTGCATCCCGTGTTCGCTGTAAATCCCATAAAATCTTGACACTACTTATCATAGGATGCAAACCTCAAAGTTCTCCAGCTCAAGCCCATTTCTCCACTGGAGCAAAACCATGGGAACAGAGGAGTCTGTGGTGGAGGATGGGTGTCATTTCCCATGTGGATGTCAGCTGTGTGCAAAAGGAGCTGAGCTGGAGTCAAGGCTGGTACCCAGAATGGCAATAGATGAAAAAAATGTGTCAGTGATTTCTGGTGATCAGCTCTCCCCTTATCAGACTCCTGTGTGTGCTGCAGGTTAGGAACATGGTCTGTGCTTCTTTAACCATCTGATGCTGACCTAAAATCCCTTTGCAGATCGATCTGTGCTCATCAGGTGAGCCTCAGTCATGCTGGTGCCTGGTATTCACCCTCTGGTACCTTTAATTTCCTCACTCAATTCCATACCCTTCACCAGGCATGTTTGCTGCAGCAGTAGGATGTTGTTGGAGGTTTCCCATCCCCCTGTTCCATCCACACTTTGTCAAGGGAATTAAGCATGATGTTGCAGCCAGCCCAGCGTGGAGCTGACAAACAGGGATCCCTTTACAGTGACACCTCCTACAAGGGAAAAAGGAGGAGGGTTGGGATATTCAGGAGAAAATCCCAGAATGGGTGCATTCCCTGTGTTCCCCATTTTTTCTGACTGCAGCCTGTCTACAATTGTTCTCTTGGATTTTTAAGGATGTCCCTCTGCTTTCAGAGCTCTCAAGAAGGAATAAGTGGTGTATTTCTGGGTTTATGGTTAACCAGAGATGCAGGAGCAGGCTGGATGTGAAAACAAGCCCAAGCCAATCTCAACTGCTGCTAAGAGCTCTTGGAAGGGGGAATGAGAAGTATTCTTTTGAGTAACCTGGATAGCAGGTGGAAATGACCCTATCCACAGTGTCTATAAAACAGTGTTGGATAAAACGGTCCCATTACAGGAAGTGCAGAGGGCAAAACACCTAAGCAGTCTTGACAATCATTTTGGGATTGCTCTGCAAGAAAATCAAAGGCTTGTCAGTTTTTGCTTTTATGCACATAAATCACCTTTGCTCCTCCTGTTTCATAAAATGCACTGGGTCAGGGCTTTTCAGTTTGCCTCTACACTATTGTGAGTATTTACAGTAGAATACACGTAGCACACAACAGGAGATTCATATTTCACAGCACTTTCATTTTTCATCAGTATGCCAAGTTAAAGAACCTCCAGCTTCCCTTTAAAATAGCATAAAGATTTGCAAGCCAGTTAAAAGGGATGAGAATCCATTCTGATATTCCTCTTTTATAACCACAGATTGATGCATTCAACAGCCAACTCCTTTGATTCTTCCAACATTTAAACATGAGTGACTTAGTGAAAAAAACACTACATGAATATTTACTCCTGTTTTAATGTAGCAGAGCCCTACTGAAGTCAAAGCAAGTGCAGCTGATTCCTCAGGCTGAGGATATGGCCCAGCAAAGGACTTTCCTAACTGGCAGGAGGCTGGTTTGGTACCATTCCTTGCAGGGAAATATTTTAGAAAAAAAAAAGAAAAAAAAATAATCTTACTAACATCAGAGGGATTTCTCATTTGTAAAGTTAAATGGTCCTCAGTGAGAGGTGAGGGGATTACTCCAGCTCAGAGAGTGTTTTCCCTAACTAATATATCCAAAATGTATGTTGGGATTGCCCAGCACTGATAATTCACACACCTCTGGAGTGGAATACAGCAGCCATTCCAGGCTGGAAACATTATGCAGGAGGGGTTTAGGGAAGAGAAATGAAGAAAAACTAATCCAATTGAAACTGCAAGGGGAATTTAGGAAGCAGAATGCAATTATCCGAGTTGGATATTGGCCAGGACATGTTAGTTAACATTTTTGCTCTTGTGGGAATTTTCATGTGATCTTTAATGACAATGAATGGTCAAGGCTCTATTTTACATCTCATTTGAAAGCCTGAGCTTTCACTTCTTCAGGAGGATGAAGTGAATGCTTTGCCTTCCTTCAAGATGAGTTGCTTTAGGCAGTCTGCTTTCCTCCTACAGGATCAGGGCTCTCTGGGCACACCTGCCTGGCAATTCCACCTGGCCGTGGATTTTCTTCACCCTGAGCTGCTAAGTCAGAAGGAAATCCCAATACTCAGCATTGCACATCAAAGGCCAATTCCAATTTAGAAAGTCTTCATGTGGAGAAGATTCCCTACAGTTCAACTGGCCATGGCACAGAGTCACAGAATGGGTTAGGTTGAGAGGGACCTTAAAGATCAACTCATTCCAACCCCCTGCCATGCCATATTTCCCTCCTTCCCTAAGCACCAGCCTGCTGGGTTTCTTCCCTGTTTTATGAGGACTAATGGATGGAAGAATCATCTGTCAATAGTGAATGTGATAAATCCTACTGAAACTGGCATTCCAGGAGAAAGGAGTTGATTCATAAAATATTTTCTTCTCTGTAATCACGATTTTCCATTTAGCTATCTGAACTTGCATTCTTTCCGAAACAAACAAGCAAACAGGCACTTCTCCTCTGTAAAAAATCAGTGTCTGCTTACAAATGTGGTTTTATGTTAGTGCTTTTTGGTATTCAGGCAAGGAAAACAGTGAGATGGCAGTTTGCTTCTCGGGAGGAGAAGGGGCTCCCTCTTCTTTTGGAGGTTCAGGGATGGTGTGTTGGGTGTGATTCAGTCAAACATCGCTCTGGGAACTCGGATGGTTGCTCTGTATCCATTGAGTTACCTTTTAATCTGTTTATCAGCGTGCTTGCAGACTATCTCAGAGGTCATGAAGCAGTGGCAGATGCTGGGAGATAAAATTAGATATGCATCCAGACTTTACTGTATAATTTTGTTAACAAAAAGAGCAATGTAGTAGTAGATACTTTTTTTTTTCCTTTCTTTTTCTACTGGAAAGCCGATCCCAAAATTTTGTTTTCCTGCAAGATCCAATATAGGTAGGCTGTGCTTCTAACCCACACATGCCACTGATATTCATGTGTAACACAAATAATTAAAAGATAACAGGGTTATCTCCTTGTAGCAAAGATTTTTGCTGTTTATATAGGAATTTCCCCCCAAACTCCAATGGTAACATCAATGTCAATAATCTAAAAAGCTGTTTCAAAATCACTCAAAATATTCATAATTTATCAAGTGATACATTTTGTATCCAAGGAGTTTCTTTCTACATTTTTTGTGTCTTTGTGGACAGTTTAGGTTGTTTTGTGGTCTATGGAATGATGGGTAATGCCACTATCTACATCCACTTGTCCTGAATTTCTGGTTAAAATTAAAGAGCTGACCACTCTGGCCTACTATGGTGCATTCCCTACAGAATTTGTGGGATTTCACAGGGGTGAGTGCTGGGGAGAGTCTCACCACTGTTACTGTCAGACTTCTTTAACTTAAAACTGGATCTTAATTATGCTCATCTCCTCTCAGGCTGTGAATCAAAAGCCCAACTCTGAGCTTTTCAAGAATGTTCAGAATATGTGGAATATAATGTTAAGGGTCAAAAGCAATCATGATGGTTGTCCAAAAGCCTCAGAGGAAACCACTTCTCACCTTTTAAAATAACAATGTCTTTGGTCCAAGGCTTCTTGGATAGCTGTGTAAGGCTGGGTTTTGTCCCTCATCAACAAAATGAATGTGCTTGGGGACCCCCCATGTAAATAAAGTGCCCATTCCATCTGCCTCTTGTAGCTTGACCCACAAAACCACAACAAATGTTTCCACTGCAGGAAAGAATTTGATGAATATGTTATGTTGGCCAGGTGTAAAGCTGTGATCTGTGACATTTCATGCCTCATATGGGCATTGTGCTGTCATGTGGCACAGTGGGCTGCATTAAAAGAGTCTTTGGGGATAAAGAGAGACAATATGGACAGAAGCTGTTGTTAGGCAAAATAAATTATAGAGTAGCTCATCCAGTGTGAGAAGGATTGGGAGTGATGTAGTTTCAAACATTGTTTTTTCAGCAATTGTGCTGTTTGAATTGTGACCTGCTTTACTAACATTCTATAGTTTTTAATATTTCTTTATTCATTACATTTTATACACACTCAGGTGCTTTACTGCAAGCTGTGTGGAAATTACAATGAAGGTCAAGTGCTCTCTGTGAGGATAACTTATTACTGAAAATATTAACTGTTGTCATTACTGTTTTCCAACATGAAATTTTATTTGTCTGGTGAATGAAGAGATGATGTTGGGCTTGTGTTACAGTGTGTGATTACTGTCAGTAGAGCCAAGTCCCTCCAGTCACAGTTTTGAGACGTGCATGATCACTGAACAAGTCTCACTTTAAATTGATTTATTTTTCCCTACACTCATAAACTGGTACAGGCCCTTTTCAGAAACATCTTTGAGATTAAGACTGGTTTATATAGATTTAACTTTTAAAAGCCTTCAGTAAGCTGAGGCTAAACTGAGATTTGCAACTTTACTATTGAAATAACCATGCCTTCACTTGGTTTTGCAGCCCTTCAAATAAGCTTAAATTCATGCTTCAAATTATATTAGTTCAGTATTTTTCATGTGGAAAAGGCTTTGGCCCACTGGAGCTCTGTGTAGAGTTGGAGTAAAGCCTTAGTTAGGGTTGAGAGCAGGCTCTCCATGGCCGGTGCTGGGGTCAGTTAAATCACAGGTGCTCCATAGTGGTTTTCCATAAAAAAGACCTTCCAACAGTTGCCCTGCGGTTAGTGGATGTGTAATTGTGAATTTGCACTGAGAGTTTGGAAAAATGGGATCAGGACATCACCTTCTCAAATCATAATCCCACTTTGGTAGAGCAAATATGTTACTTTTCTTGGAGCCATGGAAATCCATGGGGAAAAAAGGGAAGCCTTGGAGCATCCCTGCTGTCCTTACTAACATAATACATGTGGGATACCAGTGCATAATTTCTTACAGATGATTGAAATGGAATCATTTTTTGTAAAGGTCAGCTGTCCACAGTGTCTGAAGTGTTTCAGTTTTTATTATGCAGATTTGAGGTTCCTTTAGGAATCGAGTCTAAAATGGGCAGAATGAAGACAGAAGAGTTGCAGTGAATATTCACCCTTTTGGCTGTGGCAGCAGATCAGGGATTGAAGCTTTACCAGCTTTCTCATTGCATTATCAGAATTCTTTCCTGCTGGTTTGATGTGATGGACTTTAGAGGTTTCCCTGGTCCAAGGCCAGGGACATCTCAATTTACAAGTCATGTGTATCTAATTTTCCTTCTGAGCTATGTAATTTGAATTCTCTACAGTTGTGTCTTCTAAGTATAATCTGGAAGAAAAATGGAGTAGGTGGGTAAATGTCCTGCTGTTAAAGTTTCTGGGCTGCTGTGCTGGGTTTGTGTTGGACAGGTAAGTTAGGAAGGCAAGAACAGTTTTATAGAAACAAAAATGAGAGATTTTTAGAGAGATTTTAATCTGTTTTCTGGGTGCAATTGAGCTAGGCAAAGCTTTCATGTCAGCCCAGCATAAGAGAGGAACAGGAGAAGGTTGGCCCAGGAAAGTTAGGACTTCTGATAAAAACTTGTTAAACCCCTCTGGAGAAGTGAATAAGGAATTGTCTTTTCCAGGGAATGAAGTGTGAAGGGTGTCACACAGTGTGAGCAGGCAGCAGACACAAGTAGGACACCTCACACAGGTGATGCTCTGTAGGAAAGCTCAGTGCCATGGGATGTTGAGGATGCTAAACCTAACACAGACCAAACAATCTCCTGGAAGAGTTTGAGGTGGAACTGAGAGTGGGAGTGACACTGCTTCTGGCACAGATGTGCCAGGCTCACAAATGTGTTCTGGTGAATTATCTCAAGATGTGTCTGCTCCTGGTGCCTGCCAGGGAGCCAAGGCTGCTGCACATGGGGCCAGCTGGCCCTCTGCTCCCAGCCAGAAGGGATTTCTTACACTGAGGTGAAGAACTCAGCCAAGAGCCAGTGTGGAGCAGTTCAGCTCTCCCCTGCTGTCACCCAGGTTTCTCTTGAGTCAAAGCTGTTTGAGTGTGGGACACAGCAGAAGTTGCTTCTAAGAGACAGGCAGCAGTGTTGGAGAGAGGTGTTATCTTCTAGCAAGGCAGCCTTGTTGCAAAGGTGTAGAAACCTGAATTGGTTGTGCAGGTGATTTATTTTGCTGTAGTTTTAAGCAGTGACTTAGGTTTAAGGCCTGTTATTTCCTTTACTGAGTGGTAGGTGTTCTACCCTTGGTGTTTGACAGGGTAATGATCTCTCTGCTGGAGCTGCTTGTTCCTACCCAATGGTTGTGTTGGATATGTCTGTATCCATCTGCACCCGGCTCTAAAGCTTGGAAAGGGACCCAGCAGAATTTCAAATGTATATATTATTAAAAAAAAAAAAAAAAGTTTAGAAACCATGAGATCCCATTTAGGTCATGTTTGAGGCTTTGTTCCGAGCTCACGGCATGGAAACTCCATTTTGATTGGAAGTGGAGAACCTTGGGTAATTGCTTGACATGAGGAATTAGGGCTTAAGAAGATCACTAAATATCATGAGACTTGTGATAACATCTTAAGCACTGTATAAGCCACCGAGGGCTGTCAGATTGTAATTAGGTTTGATCATTATCAGCTTGAGCCAGATTTGCACAGGTTGCTGAGACATGGAAGGCCACGTGCCCCGTTACCAATTCCATGAGCAACTCAGAACCCTTCCTTGATGAAGGTGATAGGGGCTGACCCGGCATTTTCTTTATTTCCTTTGCATTTTTGCCTCTTTCCTTCATGGTTACTTTGCACAAGCTCAGGTTCTCTCGTGCCCAGCCACAGGCCACCAGGAATTCCTGCCCTGTGGAGACGTGATCTGGGCTGAACATCACTGTTGTTCCTGTAGGGTATGGTTTGCCCAATTCTTTCTAATTCTGGAGATTGAGGAAGTAGCTTGAATTCTCAATGGTTGTCTTTGAAATAGGTTGTTTTTCTGTGGAAATGCTTGCCTGTTTTGGTAACTTTTTGTAAGCAAATCTTGAAGAAATAGAATATTAATCTTAATATTAAAGTAAGAATGTCACCTTATGCGGGGCCCTAGGGTACATTTCTTAGTGGTAGGACCTGGAATAGAGTTTATTAATAATTCCACTTATTACAGACTCTATTGCCTTCAGATTACCATTTCAAGTGCAAATACACAGTGGAGATTACACATGGCAACATTTAAAAAGCAAAGTTCAGATGCTGTAATTGCGCAACGGAGTCGCTTGGAATTATTAAATAAAAGAGGCGTACAAAAAGGTTCCTCACTCTAATTTCATTAATAATGTATTTTGCATTTGGCTGGAGACATTTGGCTGGCAGCTTTTCTTTCAGGGTGTTGTGGAACAAAGCAGTAACCCACTAAGATTTCCTCACTGGGGTCAGGCTGGACCTCATGGCTGCTGGGAGTGGCAAGGAGATCACAGAGCCCTGATTTAAAAAACACAAACTAGGGAATGGAATAGCGTTTTTTAACTGTCAGCAAACAGGAACAGAGAGGGGAGAAATTGTGATCTAGGAAGGAAAACGGCATGCCCATTGAAGCTGGTTAATTTGATATGTATCCTGATTTATTTTCCCTGTTTGCTGAAGGAGGAGTATGGACACACACACTCACTGCTGTGCCAAAGACTTTCACAGGAGCAGTTTATGCCACAGCAGCCTCTTCTGCCAGGGAGATTTCTCTTCTAGTTGCAAACATAATATTTTACCTTGCAGATGTCAATGCTGGCTCTCTGGTTGTGCTCACCTTTGCTTCCTCTGCAGCTCCCACACCTGAGTGTGCTCCCAGCCCTGCAGTTGCCTGGCTAACTCACTTTCTGCCTCATTTACTTCCCAATGACTGCTGGATGCCGTCCCCAAACTCAGGACCAGCCCACCTTTGTGACTGCCTGCTCAGTTTGCTGCAGTGGCAGTGTGTTTAGTGACTTCTCTCTGAAAATGTTACAGCCATGCATCTTTGGAATTGTGGAGCTGGGCTTTGTTGTCTTCACCACAAGGAGAGAATGAACACTGGGCTAAAAATACCCCACTGAGGGCACTGTGAGGAATTCCAGCTAAGGGATTCAGCAGGGTGGAGCTGGTGCCAGGGCTTGTGTGTGTTGGTACCTCACTGTGTGCTTTCCTAAGAAAAGCAGGAATTCCTGGTTACCTGGTCCATCCTGAACACCTCTAACAAATACCAGGCCAAGCCACTTGTGTTGTTGGTACTTTGCACTTGAAGAACTGAATGCCAAGGTTTTGAAGAGATTTAAATATTTTTTCACTGACAAGAGACCTTCTTTTGAGTAAACCTAAGGCAACTTGAGGTCACTGTCTTGGAGTTCTGAGCTCTTGTCAGTTTGGTGCTCATAGTGGCAGAAACACACGTCAGGGTATGAGCTGTGAGTGCTGATCCCCATCAGGCTTTTTTCTCTGTCCAAAATGATGTGTTCAGTCCTTGGTGGCTCCCAAGGGAGAGTCTTGGAGTGATTCCCTTCTCACAGCTACATCTGCATCTTTGTGGGTCCTCACAGGTCGGGTTGCTGACTCTAAGACTGTGGGAAGATGAACAAGTGTAAGTCTGGGGTTTTTTAGTTTCTTTTGTTAAGATTCTGCTCAGTCTGCATTGAATCATTTTTAATGGACTCAACTTGTATGGACTGATTGTGGCTTTTTTCCCATGTGGTTGTTTCTAAGATCTTTCTTCCGTCATATTTAAGGCTTTTTTTAAAACCATGGGAGGATGTATCCAAATTCCATTGCAGTTCAGGGACAGCACTGTGATTGCCCACCTTGTGCACTGTCTTAACCAAAACTCCTCTTTCATGTTGTATAACTCCTATTTTTTTATCAATTTCCCCACCTATTTAAAAGTTCTATGTCTGCTTTCAGAATCCCAGTTTCTTAAATGCTGGAAAGTAGGTGGCATTTTTGCTTTGAAGGTCTCTAAGTACCATACTAACAGCACAGAAACAAAATCCTGCATCACCTCAAGTAGTTTTTCCTTCATTCCTTAGCTAATTGGGGCAACTAATAAAGTAAAATTGGGGCTGAGACGTGGCATTCATGTGCTTTGCTGTATTCTGTGAACATCTGATCTGTAAGTGCAGTGTTGGTTATTTTGTAGGTGGGATATTATTTCAGAGCTCAGCATTGGAGCAGGAGAGCTGCTTGTGATTCTGTTGGAGGATGGGAGAGATAGAACAAGGCAGAAATCTTTTTTTTTTTTGGTGCTTTTCTCTTGGAGGAGGCTGAATCTGAGAGCCTTGGCACCGTTCCATAGCAGAGGAGCTTGCAGTGATGCTGCAGTTTTGTTGGTGCCACTGCAGACACAAAGGCTAAAACAAATCAAACTGAGCTGAGAGGAGCAGATGGGGCAAGTGAGAAGTTGGGAAATCATTCAAAGTGTTAGACACCGAGTGATTTCAATTTTCCCGAGACAAGTGGGTGCTGTGGCACAACACGGCTCTTTCTGACACTCAACACACGTGAGACAATCTTGGAATAAAAGCTGCATCAGGTGTTCTGTTTCCAAATTTCCCTGCCTCAGGGGGAGAGTTCACATTTGGCAAGGAAAGCTGTGAGGGGGGTGGGGTGGTGAAAACAAGCTCATCATGGATCCTTTCAGGTGTTTTGTTGGCTACTCT
Organism: Nicator chloris; assembly: GCA_013400495.1. Lineage (NCBI taxonomy): Eukaryota > Metazoa > Chordata > Aves > Passeriformes > Pycnonotidae > Nicator > Nicator chloris. The sequence continues at coordinate 94,439 of WAAE01026227.1, forward strand.
GAGCAGAGTGTGTATGACAAATGAGCAAAGTTCCTCCATCGGAGGCAAAAATGGAATTTATAGGGGAATCACAAGGCAGTGGGGGTCAAAGAAATTGGACAGATATCTCCTTTCTTATTGAGGTGTTGTCTTTATTTCAATGTTCTCTGTAAAGGATACAATTTTCCCCCATAGCATGGGAATAAGCAAAAGAATAAACCCCTCAGTTTGATAAACAGGAATGTTGGAAATTTTGGCATCATCAGTATTGAATCCACAGAAATTCCTTGGAATGTATGACCTGTGTCCCTCTGTAACACTCTTCTTCTGTTAACATTCCCCTTTAAGGGGTTTGGTTTCTTTTCAAAGTGTGGAAATGAGTTACAAAGAATTCTGGTCTCACCTGATCATTGTGGCCTAAACACGATTTTGCAGTATTTACTGTTTAAAATAAATAAACAGACTGTAGATAATTCCTGCTTTAAAAGCTGAAGGCACAGGAAAGTTGAGTGTAGGAAAAATGTGTATGATAAGGCATAGTTCCAGCAGAAAGAAAAGGAACTTAAATAGCACTTGGATTCTTTCCATCCACCCTACAAAGAAGAAAATTGGTTTTCAGGAAATATAGGTCATGGCAGTGTTCTGGCATCTTGATGTTGCTGTTTTGTAAGTACACTGGATAGCTGGCAGTGCAATTTGGGCCTCCCATTAGAGCTGCTCTTTGCTGTCAGGCTTAAAGGCCATTTAATATCCCTTATCTGATCTAATGCACTCCTCAGACAGACAAAGAAAATTTAGAAGATGCTGTGAGTTTGGGGGCATTTCTGTTTGTGTTTTTCAATTTTTTAAATTTTTTTTAAGCGAGTTACTGAAAGCCAATTTGGAGACTTGGCCTGTTGGTGCATCCAAAAGTCAGTTGCTTCAGTAAGAACTCAAGGATGCTCCATGAATGAGGCATTGAAGGGAGATATTTCTCCCTTCTCCATGATAAAGCACAGAAGAAAATTAAACCTTGCATTATTGTGCCACATGGTTTTACAGATACCAGATTATGACTGGAGAAAAGCCTTGGCTTTTTGAACATGGACTTGGATTAGGGGATCAATCTAATTTCTTTGTGTTAGGAAAAGTATGAAAGGCAGCTGTATTCTGTGATTCAGGTGGCCTGTGTTCTCTGTGCCCAGCACTACGACTGGGTCAGTGGTGTTTGCAGGGGAACAGACAGGATCTCTGTGGGGGACAGGAGGTGACACTGCTCCCTTCTGGGACATCGTGGCACTGAAATGTAAAGGAAGTCACGATTTTTCTGCTTAGTTCTGTACAACTGGCCACTGTGAATAGTAAGAGGCCAGGATGAAAACAGAAGTGTGGAAAGGAAATTGGGTGAGGAGTTGTAGGCAGCCTTCTCCTACCCATCCCACAGTACTGCTGCAGTTTTAGGAGTTAGTCTGTGTATAAATACACCAGACTTGCTAAAACTGCCTCATCTTCACCTGTATTTTCTTTTTAACTGTTTTGTCTTGACAAAGGCTGGAAGTTAATAAATCCATGAAATCAGATGAAGTCCAAGTCTGTCTCGCCTCTCCCTCACCTGTTCTGGGGCCACTTGTGGTTCCTGGCGTTGCTTTGGTGCAGGTCCCTCTCGGGCTCCTTGTACCAAGTAGGGCTGCACTGAATTGAAACCCTTTGGTTTCACTTGAAGCCTGCAAACCTGGAATATTTCCTGTGATGACAACCAGGCTTTTCTTTTGAGTGGATCTAAGTATCAACCCAGTCTTATTGTACCTTAGTTTCTTTGTTTCTTAGTTTCTGTTCATCACTTTCAGCAGGATTTGCAGGACTGATTCTTTGGGTCCTGCACAAGGTGTGTGCACAAATGCGTGTGTGTGTGATTTAAAAAAAAAGCCAAAAGTAATACCTTTATAAATCTATTTATTTTAGTTTCTTTAATATAAAGATGCAAAAAGGAGCAAACAGAAAGGCCCATCAGTTGTGTGTATCTGATTGAAATGCATAGATTCTTACACATAAATTATTATTGCATGCAGTTGCATGAACAAATGGAAAAACTGGGTTTAGGACCCCCTTGAAAATAATATATTGCTGTTAGACGTGCATATCATTTAGATATATTCTTGTCTACGCAGTGTATAATTTTTCAGTGGCTCTTTCAGAGGTAATTGTGGAAGGCAAAATGCGCTATGTGAATATGGTGCTTCAAATTGTTGAATGCTTCCATGAGAATATATGATTAGTCTGCAAATAATCTCTTCAAAGGCCCTATTCCAATTCTGAACTCTCAGTTGGCTTGGGTAGTCTTTGCTCTCGCATTGGAGGGACTGAGAATGTTAAAACCATTTACATGTATTGTCACAAAATAATTTTATGGGGTTGATCCTGCCTGACACGATGCTTCACACCGTGATGGAAAAATTCATAAATGTTTTCTCCCATTTGATGCTCAAGAAGCACTTAAAAGTGCTCATTTCTGTAAGAGTTATTTTCTCTCTTTATATCCAATTCATAGATTATGGTGAAGTGTTCATTTTTATGGTATTTACAAGAAATCAGTAGAGCCAGCTTGCTCATAACACCCTCCCTCCACCTCCTGCCCAGATTCATCCTTGCAGCATCCTGGAACAAAGAGAGCTGAGATTCTGAGCCATGCTTGGATCTGATTCAAGAATGCATTTCCCTGTAGTAAATTTTGAAGAGGCTGAGTTGTTTGTGGTCAGAGAATCTAAAGTTTTGTCCTTTATAGTAAAGAAGAAGTGGTGGGTAATAAGTTTCTGAGGTTATCTAAAAAGTTTAAATTAGGATGAAGTTCTCAGTCTTGTGTTTCCCAGCCATGAGGTGTGGGGGAGAACCAGCTGGCTGTAAGAGAGGTGTGTAGGATCCACAGAGGTGTGTAGGATTCAGCCTGATCCTAGAGTTGCTTTAGGTGTTGGTTTCACCTGCTTGGGTACCACCTTTGTTTTATTTCTGTTGTTCTGGGGCTCGGCCTCTGTTCTCCATGAAGAGCTCGGGCAGCACAGGGTAAACACCAGTGCTGGTTCTGTCCCCAGTGCTCTGTGCTGAGGGAAGGTGGTGGGAAAGGTTGTGGTGAGAGAGCTCTGAGGAGCCAAGCTTGTCACACATCATCACACTGCAGAGGTGTGGACATGACACGTTGATTCTGTTACTCAGTCCCCTCTGGGTGTCTGTGACCAGGTGATGACACTGATTTATCACAGAACTTCAGCTGCCTTTCACAAGTTCACCATAATTTATCAGCCTGTGCACCTAAGAGTGAGCAGTTCCTTTAGAACTTTGTCTTGTGTCCTGTGGAATTAGTGATTTAAAAGATGTGCCCACAATACATTAAATAGCTAAGCTGGTCTGAGAATTCAGATTTGATTCAAACCATTTGATTACCATAGCAAACACAGCAATGCTAAATAGTTTGGCAAATATTGAAATTTAATTTGTTGAGATGTACAGGAAAAGGAGCTCATAACCGGAGTCATTCTGCAATAGAATCAATGTAGCAGAACAACCTTTCCCAAAACGTACCGGTGTCCCCTGTTTTCAGGGATTGGTTAGAAGCGCCTTATTCTCTTTGCCACCAGGGCTTTGTCACCTGGGGCACTGCTGGGATGTGGCTCTAGCAAGGAAAGGCTTTTCTTGGCCAGTGCCCACTGCAGTTTGGCTGCTGAGCCTGGCCGGGTGTGTTGTGTGTGTCCTGAGCTCACTGCTGCACGCACCGAGCCGCAGCCGGGCTGTGCTGACCTTTCTGGGAGCCCAGGGCTGCCCTGGAGATGCCTCCCTGCCACCCCACATCAGCTGGGATTTTTGGCAAGGTTGTGTTTCAGTGCTTTGTGAATTTTTCCCTGGTCAGGCTTGCTTTTGTGGGATGAGGAGGAGCTGCTGTGGCTGCATTGAGTGTTGCTTTGGGGGAATTTCTAACTCACAGAAGGTGTTCTCCAGCTCAGGATGTGCACACTTTAAAATGTATATTTATAAATTTAAAATGATAAACATTTTTTTGCTTGGGTGTTTTATTTTTGGATTTTTCTTTTCCCAAATAAGCCCTGTAACGAGTTGATCCTTTGTCTTACCCACAGATAAGACAGTTCCAGTGAGAGAAGTGACTTTATGGGATTCATTTTGGAAGCTAATCAGGGAAGTTCAGGCTTTTTGAGAAAATTAGTGAGATCTTGGAAGGACCACTGAAAGGTTTTTTCCCCTTAAGATTTTAAGTAAGATCTTATGAAGGGAAGGAAAAAACCCAACCCCTAGTAATGAAAGAATTTTTTTAATAATGTAATAAAATTATGCAAACTCTAAGTTTGGATGTGGGTAAGTTCTTAGCTCTTCCTCCTAGTGAAAGTTTTATTTTAAATTAGTGCTTTTAGAAGGGAAGGGAAATTACTTAATCACTGCTCCAAATGTGTGTGTATATATGAGGGTGTGTGTGTATCCCCTTTGAAGATGTTAAAGAGTTTGGATTTAGGATGATGTTAATAAATGAATGTACAAATTGTAGGAGTGAAATGATCAAGGCAACTGTAGGGCTGTGGGAACCTAGGGGCTCAGCTCATGATGAATATAATCAGCTGGATTCACCTGAAATTTTTATCCTGGGGGAAAAAAGAAGTGACTCAAACCTCTGGGTCTTTCATAGGGACTTTTAAAATTATTTGAATTGGAGAGGGGCAATTCTTGGTGCTTGAATTAGATGAATGTTTTGTGGGTATACATATATATGATCCAGGAATCTACACGTGGATTTGTGTTGAACAAAATGATGTCTTTGACTCTTAATGACACAGGTCATTAAAGGAAGAAGTCAGACAGTTGGAATAACTTAATCTAATTCTTGTAAACGTGAGCCCCACGTGGAGCGTGCGATGCTGAACCACAGCGAGGGGAATAGAAGAGCAGGTGCTGCTATGGAGGATCCCAGCAGTATCCCCTGAAACTTTACACTAAATACCAAATAACTTGGAAATGTGCCTCGTCTATGCATGGGGCTAATTGATTTCTGAGCCACTTGGTCTGGAGGCTTGTTTGTATTTAAGGTACTCTCTGGAATCCCTCTCTCTGGGCTGTTCCTTTGTGCATACCAGACATCAGGGACCTTTAGGTCAGCAGCCACGCTGAAGCCATTCCAGGAATTTTTGGCACACTTTCACATCAAAGGACAGATACTGTGCCTGTGCTTCTTGCATAATCTGGAGTGTATTAAGCCCAAGACCATCCTGTAAATACTTGTGTAAATTTTTTTTTTATATTGTTCTCATGGGGTGTAAGCAGAGTGTCAGGGATCTGGACAAGTCTGTGTGGCTTCATCATCTCCATCAGTGCAGGAGTGTTGGGTGGGGTGTCAGTGCTGATGTTTCTTCATTAGATTCTCATGAGGGAGATCAGGGATGCTCTGTGAGAAACTCCCTTCTACTCTGCATGCTTCTCCTTCAGTGTGATGCCTCCAGCATCCCAAACTGTGCTTGAACCCCTTCCTGCTTCTAGGTGACACAAATATCTGTGTGGGATGTGGCGTTTCTCCTCCCCTCCTCTAGCCTCTTCTCCCTACTATTATTTTCAGAGTGGAAATAGCACACTGACCTATTTAAAAATAACAACAAAAAAAAACCAAACCCAAACAAAGAAATCCCCACCTTGAATGACTGAATTTGTCACAATAATTAAGTATGGTAGCTACAGCTCTGGATGTGTTTCACCTGCTAAGAGCTACTGCAGTCAGCACCATATGGTGGCCTTTTTTTCCCTTTTTAATAGACTTAGAACAGCAATTTGTTTCACCCGTGAGCCAGCACCACGGCATGCATTGCTTAACAGAAACAACATACAACTGGTGAGCTTTTCATTTTAAGTTTCAAGGAGCATTTAGCCGAGCTTCAGAGCCTGCTTTCTGGCACTGTCTGTTTGCATTGTAACTCTTTGATGTATAAAAGTAAAGGGCTGAAGGACAAGGGGCTTGATTTTCTGACCAGAGACTCCTCAGTGCTTCAGTCTTAATGTTTGCAAATAATATGCTAATATTTACCTGCCTCTTCGATTTATTGCCAAGCCCTCACCAATGTCTGTGTGTCACCCTGAGAAAATTATTGAAGATATGGAAAATATTATTTTATTTGATGAATGGACTGAAAGTGCAGGCTGAGTTATGGGTATGTCTGTGCTGTGAAACAGGGCCTGGTGCAGGATACCTGATCCTCTTCCAAAACACAGAACAGTGTTACAGCACCATGGTGCTGTCCCTAACAGTGCCATGGGGATGTGGCAGTGCTACTTTAGCCTGTTTTTTTTCCCCAGATGACCAGAGGTACTCAGATTTTTAACCACTTTGCTGCACTGTGCCCCATAAGATAACAGATGTTAATGCAAACCCACGAATTGTTCAGAACTCCCTTATCTTAAAGCTTTGTTTTTGTGATTGACAGACACAATGAATACAAAAATAAGATTTTTTGCATTTTTTAGGCTTCCTTAAAATTTGGGCAAGTCATGCAGTACCTTATTAGCCTGGAATGACATTTCCAGAATGGAATGATGACCTGGTAGCACAGCAAGTTAACCTGCAATGAGCAGGACGTGTGTTTAATTCCCCCTCCGCACCACTCCAGGTGAATTGTTCAGGTTAGGGAGGCAGCGGGATTCCCTGGGTGGAAGGGCCATGAGAACACACCTGCAGAACACAGTGGGTGTCACACCCTGTGCTTGGGAGGCTGTAAATAACCCATCTCAGACCCTGCCACCTCCCCAGGAAAACGTCGATGAGGTCCTCATTCAGATGCAAGAGCTGTGGTCCTGGTGCCTTCCATCCTGCCTCCCTGTCCCCTAATTGGTCCTGGGATCTTGCAGTTTGTGATGGCCTTCTAATTCTGGATCAATATCTTGGGTTGCTTTTGTTATTTGATGGTGTTGATAACCGGATTCTGCACGTGGCTCGCCCGGTGATAACCAAGTCCTCTGCTTAATTAGGAATATCTGCTTAAAAATAAGATCTGTATCTGGGGAAAATGCAGGTTACAAATGGTTGCAATTAAAACTCATGTAGCAGGTTTCCCACATCTGTCCTGTTGTGTTTCTTTTTTCCTTTCTTAAGAGGCTAAGAATGCAGCATTTCCAGAGGGTGCAGGTGTTCTGTTCAGAGCTCAAGATCATCTGCAGTGAGATGAGTTTGAACTTTCACACCCCCAGCCTCCTTCCTCTCTTGCATCCTTGTGTACTTTGACTGGAATAAAACACACTTTTAATTTCACAAAGCTTTAGAAACAGCAGAGAATGCTGTGTGGTTTTTCTTTGTAAATTACCCAGCTTATCTGGAAATAAGGTGTGATTTTTTTGTGTGTGTGGACAGTGCCCCACTGTACCCCTGCAGACCCTCCAAAATGTGGGACTTGCCAATCTCGAAAGCAAACTTCTCTTTAATTTTGCACCAGGAGTACTTGCTCTGCACAGGAGAGATTTTCATCTGAGTTTTGATTGGATTTGGATAGAAAGAGTTATTCCTTGGTGTTCTCTAATGAGATAGGAGAAAGGAGAGCTTAGGGAGGGTAGTGCAGTGCCCAGGAGCTTTTTGTTCTTCACAGTCTTTTAACTTCATGTGCCTTTGCCACTTTCTCGTGCTCAAGTAATGTTCAAATGGGTTTAGTTTGCAAATTTAAATGAGCTTGCTAATGTTCTCATTTTAGCAATACCATCTAGAAATACTGATTAAAAATGTCACCTAGTGATTTTAATCCGTGAGGAATGGGCACTTCTGGAAAAAGTAGATCAGTTTTTTTCTCAGTACACCTCCATCACAGCAGAAATGGTCCTGATAATGTTCCTTGCCTGAAAAGTGTGTGTTTGGCTGGTTTTGGGAAAAATAGGAATTTACATTCCATTACTGAAATACCAGTAAACTCCAATCTTTTCAACCAGCACTGGGTTTGAAGTTGAAATTTCTGGTTTGAGGGAATCTGGCCCAGCTTGCAATTATGGGATGATTCCCCTGAGCCAGCCTGCACTGCAGAGCTTCCCAGAGCCCAGCACCTGCAAGCCTGGGCTCCCTGGGAGGTGCTGTAAGGTCACCAAACTGGGGTCATTTGTCCAAACCCTCTTTTTATCAGAAATTTCCTGCTCAGGTGTTTGAGCCGAGATCTGCTGATATTTGCAACGCAAAAGATGTTTTGTGTTTCTTCTGCTTGCAGGTCCCAGAGTCAGTAATTTTTGGCAAATGCTGATATTCCAATTTGTTTTGCAATGCAAAGTCTTTCAGTAATCCAAAAATCGTTCCCCAGACTACAAGCAAAGGACAGAACTTCATCTTGTGGGAGAACAGCATTGCCAATTGTCCTGTTATTTAGTGGTCAGGAGGATTGTCCTGCAGTAGGAGATATTTCAGAGAGCAGGTTGGGGATAATTTTACTAGACTCATTTAGAATCATTAAGGTTGGAAAAGACCTTTTAAGATCATCCAATTTCTGAAAGTCAGAAGAGATTCCTGTTAGTTCAGAGCACCAGGGACTCGTGGTGCAGGTGGATTCTCAAACAGATGCACAGACCTGAGGGCACCTTGTGCACTTAAATAAAGGAAGGACAAAATCAAAACATCACCTTCTGATTTACAAAAAGGGTGAGTTGTGTAATGGCCTTAGAGCAGAATCACAGAATATTTTATTATTCCTAAAAGCCTTTGAGGGAAAAGAAGCTGAAGGGTATGGACACCCTGAGCATGGAGGCCTTAGAGAGGAAAGCAAAACAAAGTAAGAGGGGTAAAAATGAATAAACTTCACTCAAATTTTCACTAAATTTAGTGTCTTCCATTTAGAGAATAGATGGAGGAGGGTAAGAATCAGTTAACATATGCCAGCACTAGTGTTGAATGTGTTCTTTCATAGATGAAATTATCCCATAAGTGAGACAAATTGCTTAAATCATTTAAAAAATCCCAAAAATGCTGATGTGGTAAAGACCTTAGGAGATAACTTAGTGTATTGCCAGGCTCTTAGGTGAGATCAAGTGTACCTGTCTCACCTCCAGAAGCTGACAGTCTGTCTAACCTCTTTTTAAACCTTGGATATTGATTTCTCATCTTCCTTAGACAACCCGTTCTGGGTCTTCACCACTCTTACTGCTAACAAGACTTTCATTTTTCTAATACCTAATTCTTCTCCCACTTGTCCTCCTGTCAGTTGCACGAGAAGAACTGATGGATGCCCTCTCCTCTTACTGCCTTGTTGGACACTTGTGGATGATGCTTAGCACCTCCTTAAATTAATCTCAACTTCGATCTACAGGAAGAAGAAGAAAAAAAAAGAAATGTTGCTTCTTTTTTTGCTGACAGTGCTTGTGAAATCGCAGAGTTGTTTGTGGTGGGTTTTTTTGGTGGTCCGTTGTTTTTTTCCCCTCCAATTGACCTTTCCTGTATTTTAAGGAGTGACACTAAAAAATGGGATATCTATTGAGACAGCAAATGTCTTTATAGTGCAGTGGGAAAAGAAGAATAAACTCCTTGGTCTTAGCATCTCATGCTTCTGTCGCACTTCTTTGATATTTCTGGTTTTCCAATAATACTGTATTTTTCACTTGTATTCATTGCAAGTGGCTGAAGTGCAGATACTTGGCCTTTTATCACCTCAGACTTTCACCACGTGAATTTTAAAAGGAAGAATAAAATAGAAAATCAAGTGGGAAGTGCTGCACTCCCTGAGGTCGCAGCTCTCAGATATTGTGTCTAAGTCTCCAACTTGTTGATTTATTCCTTCTCTGCTGATTCTGCTCACATTCCTTAGCTCTGTCACCTACAGTCGTTGTTGCTGCTTAGTCCTGTAAGAGCAATGGCATCTGATATTGCTGCTGATGGTGGCTATTTGAGAGATCATTTATCAGCAAAGAGTTGGTGACTTCAGGCCCTGAGCCAGGGACTCTGGTCCCTCTCTTGGCAGAGCTTTACATGAGCCACTGGATTCCAGCCCTTGTGTACTTAAGATGAGAAACAATTTCTAGATTTAGGGCTGGTCATCCCTGCCTGTGCAAAATTTGGAAAAGGAAAAAAGTATTTTATGTTATTATTTTTAGAGTGTTGTATTAGAACCATATCTTGTCACGTATTGATGCTGGCATCATATGATCAGTGTTTGGATCTAGTAATACTCCATAATCCTCCATTAATGAGAAAGAAAAACAATTGTTAAAAGATCCATTCCCCCTCCTTGAAAAGAGCTACCAGAGTTGTCAGGTAGCTCAGGTGATTTTCAGGAAGAACTTAATAGAACAGATCAAATCCCACAAAGATGAATGTATTTGCAATGTGTAGTTACAGTGCAGTTATAAAGCATTGTGAGACTCTTGAGTCTGATGTATTGTTACTCAATGGTTTCAATCACAAGGTGATGCCAATGCATTTCTTTAAGCTGTTGGTATTTCAGAGTTAATTTTACACTTGAACTGAAATAAGAAAGGAGAGGACTTGAAGAAATGCTTGGAGATGTTGTTATTATTTAAAATTACTTGTGAAATAAAAACACCCCTCCCATATTCTGAAACATGAGTATCTAAAAGGCCTCATTTTATTTGAGAGGGAACTGATGAGGAAAATTTTGAGGAAGGGCATTTATGATGCACCCTCACATCAGTGCTTACCACGAGGTTTTCCTCCATGCACTCTGTGATAATTATTCACTTATCACTTCAAAAATATTTACTGGGTGCCACATAATGCAACTGCTCTTGGTTAATGCTATGTTTGAGAGAACATTTCCTACCCCAGGAAGCAAAATTTATTCCCTTTTGTGCTTCGCTTTCTTCTTTTCCTTGCGCTGGGTTATTCTCTGACAATATCCCATCATTGCTCACTGCCTCCTGTGCAGAACACCCCTGTCCTGTCCCCCTGCTCCCTGTGTCACCCATCCCCAGCCAGGCTTCCAGTGCTTCCCACTGCCATCCCCCCTTCCCCCATGGTTTTCCTAATGCTGCTGTGCTCGCCTGCTCTGTCTGATTAGCTGGCTCCAGGCTGCGAGTTAAATGTCAGTATAATTTTTTCTTTCTTCCAGTCTTAAAGAAGTGCCACGAAATGGAATTTGAACCAAAAAAAAAAAAAAAAAAAAAATTTCACTTCTGCTGGGAAAGGCTTAACCTGCAGTTGTGCCTCCAAGCAGGCACTAAATCCCCACAAGGTTTGCTTCCATTTGTTGCTAGAATCCATCCTCATCAAATGTTGCATAGTGTAAGAGACTGGGAATAAAAATGGTGTGGTCAGTGAACTACTGCCACTGAGTGTATTCTCTTTTGTTCTCCCAGCTCGGGTCGATTTGCTGCTTTCAGTGTGCTCAGACACTTGCTCGAGGTTGCATTTTCCTCTCAGGATATGACACTGGCCTGGATAACAGCGATAATGAGGGTGTGGTTGTGGGTGCGCTTCACATCTTGCCCAAGCAGCTACTGCTTAGTTTTTATTTATTTAATACAGTACTTTTCAATAAGGAGAGTAAAGATCACCATCGGGTTTTTATTGGAGCTTATTGCAGGTTATTAAAAAAAAAAAAAGACTTTTTGGCAGTGGCCAGCAGCCGGGAGTGCTGTGTGACCAACTGTGACCAAGAAAATAGGACGAGCAGACAGTGAAACAGGCTGTGTGCTACAAATCAATCCAGTGATGACAGGCAGGACCGGGGTCAGGGTGCAGGGGTTTTGTTGTGAGCGCTGGGAAGAAGGTTAGGAAAGATGAACAGCTCGGCAGCAAGAGGGGTTTAGGGATCTGTTTTGCCTCTTGCTGACCATTCAGCACTTAGGGGTGGAGGTGGAGGCAGGGATGCCCGGTCAGTCAGGCTGACCCTGGGCACCAGGATGGGCACAAGAGCCTGCAGAGCCCTGCCCTGTCCTGAGCAAGGGGCATATCCATGGGCTGCTGTGCCAAATCCTGGTGAGGATGTGACAGACGAGTGCCAGACCTGCAGGGCTCCACCCTGGACTTGTGCTTGTGGCAGCCCCATGGCACATGGGAGAGCTGCTCCCTGCCTGGGCCAGGAGAGCCTTCCATGGCCAGGCACCAAGAGCTTGGAACAAAACTGAATTCTGCTCTGCTTTATAGAAAGGGACAAAGTGCTCTTATTGCATCATTGACCCTGCTCTCTCAATTTAAAGCTCTTCTGTATTGCTCTCAACTGTTCACAGATCCTTTATATGAAGATAAGGATCCTTGTTTGGTTTTTAGAGAGATTTAAAGTAGCCTCAGGGAAAGTGTGCTGGCAAGGGCAGTTACTGTACAAAGGCATTGCTACAATAAACACAGCAAACAAACCCAGTTCAGGAGGAGAGAGATGACATTTTGGGAATTAAGTCCTGCCTTACTGTGCTGTCGTTCAGGTCAGGATTTTCTGTCGAGTGACATCCAGGAGCCACAGTCTGAGGGGTTCCTTTTCCCTGGAGGGGGAGCTGTGCCCGAGGTGTAAATGGAGATACCACAGGTAACCACCCTGGGAGGGGATTATTGGCTTTTTACTCACTTGACGTGGAGCAGCAGATGAAATGAGAATTGGCTGTTGATAAATACATAGGTGATTGTAGCTGGGATTGGGCTGTGCAGGGTGTTCTTCCCTGTGGATTGTGCTAATGACATGATGGAGGGAGAGGCAGAGAGTTTTGATAATTAATGTGTGTTTCATTCCCAAAGGTGAAAAATGGAATCAGTTAATATTTTACAACCGGCTCCTTTTGCTTTCTTCTTCAGTTGAGCAGGGAGTCTCTCAGAGCAGTAAACCCTTGATGAGTGGAAAGATCAGGAGGAAAACTGGTTTTAAAAAGGAATGAAAGAATTTATTTGTGTGTGACACATTTTGTTTGCTCTTTACTCCATGCTCATGGGAACATTTTGATGAAAATTTAATAAAAAACAAATCAGAATTTGGTATAAAAATGAAAATACACCTACTTCTTACTTGAAATCGAAACAATCCTAAGCCAAAATGCATCTTTTACAAAAATAAAAGATAATTCGTAGTGAAATTGTGTGCAGGGTTTTAGCTACATCTGTTAATGGCTTTTTTACACTGGTGCATCTGCAAGACCTTTAGGAATCTCACTTCTAAGCTCTTTGCATGTTTCTTCCCAGAATCTGTTGTGTCTTCTTGGCTGGTTTTAAGACCTAAACACACTTAGGGGATACTTGAATTGGGATCTCAAGGCTTGTTTATATCTGAGACCTTGAGAAAGACTCTTGAGCATCGGTTTCATGTGTTGACACTTTAATCCTGTCCTATCTGAAGCTCCGTGGGGAAATAATTAAAAAAGATAAATATGTTTCTATCAGACCAATTTACATTTTCTTCCCTTCTCAAAAAAACTCACTTTCTCTAAGATTTGTGATTATCCATCCTTGGCTGGATAATCCTCTCTCCTTCCTTTCCCCCAAACAGGAAGGGAGACTTCAATGGTTGGCAGAAAACAAGCACATTTGCCTTCAGTAAGCAGCTTATGCCTGACGACAAAAGAAAACTTTTGCTTGTTTTAAAATGTCAGTGGGCAGAAGAGCTGCCCTGGGAGAACACATGGCTTTTTAGTGTTCCCTTTGTCACCTGAACCAGACGGTGACATCTCAGGCATCAAAAGATGTCTGCTTTTGTGGGACTCGGGGTCAGAAGTTTAGACACCAAAATGATATTAGGACTGTGGACAGTACCGATTCCTTAATAGACATTACAGTGATTAGCAGCTTTTAAGAACATTATTGTATCAAGGCAGGTTTTTCAGTCAGATTGTTGACATCAGCTGAGAAACCAGTGTTGGAGAGAAAGCAGCTGAAGAGAGTTGTGAGGGTACAGCAGTGCAGCAGAGAGATGTGCTCCTATTTTTGTTAATGTTGGGTGATAACCTTAAGTGATGAGTCCTGCCCTCCTTCTTTTTCTTCATTAAGCATTTTACAGCTGGACTGGGCCTTTTGACTTCTGGTTTTTCACAGCTATCGCTGCTGTTCACGGTGTGCAGCAAACATGCCTTGGTGCTGAGCAGCTCAGTTTTGGCATCTTGCCATTCCAGGCTTTGTGCTAAGCTCCCTGCCTGAGAAACAGGAATCACTGTGGGGTCGGAGGAGTTGTCAGCACACTGGGGTTTGCACCTTGCAGTCCTACAGCTTGTTTGTCCGTCATGCATAGGAACCTTCACTGTGGAACAGGGCTCTGTTGTACCTGTAATTAAATATTGAAAGAAAAGATAAGGTCTCCCCCCACTGAGAGCCTGGGAATGTGAGGGATATTTGATGCATTTCTGTAGGCACACGTCAAAAAAAAAAGGGTCAAAATGAACCACTCTGAGAAGGGGTAATCTCAGCTTGCCCCTTCCACAAAGTCTTTTGTAAGGCATTGCAGTGCAGAACAACAACAAAAAAAAGATAAGGAGATTTTGTAGAAGTTGGTGGAAGCTCCTGCAAAGAGCCCAGATGAGGTGCAGATAAAATCTGAAGGTGGCTGTTTGAAACTGCGACCTGTAAGGAGTATTTATTGACCAAAGAGAGGATCAGTTCTCAGGGTAGTGATTGAGAGATGAGAGGTAAGGCAGAAAAAAGATCTAGTGAAGGGTTGTTTAGACTGAAGATAAGTCACATTGACAGAGATTGAGGACTTTTGTGAGGTTTTGGGGCTTTGTCTGTTCACCACTCCCCAGTGCACGACACAATTTGCAGCACTGACATTTCTCTCATTTGGACTCCTCATTTGTCTGTTCATTTACCTTGGGCTTTATGGATTAGCATGCAAATCATACCCCGTGCTGATATTTATCTTTGTGTTGTGTATTTGGCTTATCTGTGTATTTTCCAGAACATTCCCTCCTGTCTGTGTTGTTAAGGTCAGTGGCTCTCAGTTCCATCTATCCATCTCATGGTGAGCCCGGGCAGCCCGACGTGCAGCTATTTGTTCAACCACTTCAGCATCTCTGTCACCCTCCCGCTGGTGATTGAGTCTGCTGAAGGGACACACATCTACCCAGCCACACTTGATTTGTTGCAGGTCATTTTTCCCCCTCTGCATTCAATTCTCCATTGTCATCACTCAAGTGCTTCATCCCTCAGCCTGTGTGCGTCCCCCTCGGCCGCTGCCAGCCGCACCAGATGGGGCAAAGCTGTGTGCCCACCGTGCCACCGATCCCATCCAGGCCCGGGCTGGCGTGTGCCAGCTGGCTTTGGAGGTGTCATTTCACGTGTCCTCCAATTGCCATTGGTTTGGAGGGTAATTTGGCCTGTTGGTTTTGGTCAGAGGAGTGATCTGTTCATCTGTGGCGAGCCATCTGCTTCCTGTGCGGTCCATGGCACAGTGCGGAGTGGGATGGTCAGTGCACCTGACCCTTCCTGCTGGACCATGGTCAGTAACTGCTGAGTGCTGGAAGTGGACATTCGGGATCTGGCTGGCTCAGGGTGTCAGTGACATGCTCTGTCCCAGTGTGTGGGTCAGGAACAGTGTCCAGTTGCCTTTTCATTACCCCTACTCACCTTTGTTTTTCCAGGGTCCTTTGAGGCTGGGAGCATTGCCTATGGCTTCCAGTCACATGCAGTCAGTAGATCTGGGTTTCACTGGTTTGCTTTGCATGTGCAGAGCCTTGGATCCTTCTGTGTGTGTGTTCCTGCACACCTGGAACATCCAGAAGTGCTGGCACTGTTCTCAGTGCCTTTCTGCCTGTGTTGCTGTCGGTTGTTTGTGAAGACAGACTGATGCTGTGTTTGAAAACGGATTCCTACACATTTTTCTCTTGGCTCTTGGCTCAGGCTGGGCTGCTCCATTGGGAACAAGGCCAGAACATGGCCCTAATTTTGGACTGTGCAACCATCAGCTTGAAAATGCTGAATCAATTAAACATGGCCCTACTCAGAGTGCTGATGGTGTCTGTGCTGGTGCTGGTGTGTGCTGAGCACAAGTCCATATGTTACTGCACTTTTTCTCCTGGGAACAAGAAGGTGGCACAATGACTACCAGATTCCTAGTCATGATGTTTGCCATACTATCTGCTGACACATTAAGTGTAAGGCTTACACATTAAGTGTAAGTAAAGGCTGATTTTAGCTTCTTCTTACCTCACTTGACAAGGTGAAGCTGGAAATATTTCATTGCTTTGTATTTGCTGCTGCATATAAATGTAGTGGTACTTCCAAATGGGAGGTTCAGACTTCTCAAATGTGAAATCTGGTGCTTGTGCCTCAGCACTTTCTTGCTCATCAACATGTTCAAGTCATTTTGCATTTGAATGGGTGAAGCAAGGTATAATTAATGTTCCTATTGTTTCCAGTTGTTACGAAAAGCAGACTGAGCCAAAAATTGCCTGACTCTATTCTTAAACAACTGGAGTTAGATGAAATATATTCCTAAACAACCAGACTAAATTACGTGTGTACTTTGGCAGTCTCCAAGTGAATGACATTGAGTCCTTAAAACTGTGACCATTAAATGAAGCCCTGGCTTTGATACCATTAATGAAGAAATAATGTGTTGACTTTCATACCTTCATGAATTCTGGCACTTTCAATTGCCCTCGAGTACCAAAATACCGTTGTCATCTGCAATAACTTCCTCTTTAACAATTTTGCCTGAACTGTATAAAGTTGGGTGCTCTGTGTTTGGAAAGGACAAGCATTTCTTGTTTGTGCTTTTATTTCCCTTTCTTTGGTGGCTGCAGGTCCTGCTGTCTGAGCCCTCAGCTGTGCTTCAAGGTCTTGTGCAGTGACTGTGGTATGGGTCAATAAGGCTTGGGCTGAGCCTGCAGCCCGACGTGATGTGTTGGGCACTGACTTAGATATTGATGTACGACTGCTTCCTTTTCCATCCTCAGGAAGGGCTTTAAAGCTGCTCTTTCTTTCCTTGGTATTGCCTTTTGTTCCCATTACGTGGAGGACAATCCAGGCTGAGAAAGATAAATTCCACAATTTGTCTTGTCAGGCTGTGAGATGGAGTTTGCCGTTCCGCAGAGGAGCGCCGGAGCTCGATCCGAGCACGCGTGGGCGGCCGAGCACGGAGACCTCTCGTGTCCTGGCGGGGTTTGAGTGCTCCCCTCCCACACAGCAGCCTGCAAATGCACCTCAGGAGCTCACACCTCCTTGTCTCTCTCTTCCTGCCCACCAGCAGGGCTCAGCAGGGCTGCCATGGGATGGAAAACCACTGCTTGGAGAGTCATCCATTATTAACGCGTGCGCTGCGCGAGGATTCATTATGTTGCCTGTTGGTTGACCTGGCAGAGCTGCTCAGTGCCTTTCCTCCCAGGGCAGAGTCCCAGATTCAACTTTGCTCCTGGGACCATGTATTCCAGCCCTGGCTGACCTTTCACAGGCAAGAGAGAGAACACAGCTAAAACATTAATTTCTGCAGAGAGCTGGGAAAATGTATAAAAAATAGTTTGCTTGCTGAGAAGGGAAAAATAGCGGTGAACATACTAAAGGTAATAGGAGTTTTGTTCACATTCCTCACTGTCCTTTACTGCAGCATATAAATGTGTGGTGGAGAAATCCTCTCACTTTAAACTTATGTTATTGTTGACCCATTTTCCCAACAGCTAATGGCTAGGACTGAATACATATTGCTACCATTATAATTGTTACATTTTGCCTCGCTGCACCGGGAATTCTGTGAATATTGTGAGTCTGGCCCAGAGCTTTTTGCTAATCAAACACAAATTAAAACTAACCCAACTGACTGCTGTAAAAATATTGGTACACTTCCCTGGTAGATTTACAGTCTCGTGTACTGAGAGAGCTTGGGACCCTCTCTTAAAATACATGGCCATACCTCTATTTTACAGAGGATGAAAATGAGATGCAGTAAGGTCTTTAACTTGCAACCACACAGCAGATGAGAATTGGCTGCTCCTAGTTTGAGGCTGGGAACTCTACCTTTGGTAGAGAGGTAGACATTAGCCAGATTTACTTCCAGTTTTCTGTACGTAAGAAGTGATTTGTAGTCTTGGTATTGCATTTCTTGCTTCAATAAATAGCTGTTTTCTGAATGCTGTATATTGGTGTGGTGCCAAAAAAGGCCATTACAGGTTTTACTGCAATACATTCCAGCAAAGAAACACATTAAACTCATTTTTTTTTCTTTACCTCTAAGAACATCAGCCCAAATCCTGCAGTTCTGAGGCAGGAATAAAGGCAGATAACCCCCATTTTAGTGAAAATGCACATTGCATGCTGCCGATTGCCATTTTCCTTGTGCTGTACTCAGCGTGGCATCCTATAGCACAATGTAAACAAAATTATAATCTTATCAAGCAGGCTGCTCCTACAGTGATGACAGCTACTTAGATTGCCAGAAGCAGGGCCAGCAAAACAGAGACCATTTCAAAGCAGCTGAGACATTTTTTGGAGCAGTGTGGGTTGAAAACAAATTATAATAAAGATTTCATCACGTGCTATTCAGAAGGGTCAATGCAGTCAGTCTCCAGCAGACCTCGAGCCTGGGACACAGCTGGGGTCAAGCACCTGGACACAGCAATACCCTGGGTGTTAAAATGAGGACTCATGGGGTCTAATTCTTGGGTGTTCAGTGCTTTGGGGTTATTGCACCATCCAGCTGATGGGATGGAGTCACCCTGCTACTTCCAAAGCCAACAAAATGCTTTGGGCTCACTGAGGACACAAGAGAAGGTACTTGAATGTTTTGCTAAGTTTGAGATGTCCATAAGTCACCGCCACCTTGAACTGGTTCCCAAAATACTGCTTTGGAGTGAATTTGTAGCATTATGGTTGGGGCTTCTGGTTTTGCTCACTGCAGGAAGACTTGCCTCACCCCATCCCTGGTGAGGAGCTGAAATATAAAATTTCACCCATTTTATAGGTGTTTGTGGGAATAACAAACATGTCCTAGGATACAAGATCTTAGGCATATGCCAAAAGTTAAAATGCCCCAATAAAAACTTGCTGCCTCATTCCCTATTCATTGTGTTGACCAGTGCATCTTAAAAAAACCTGGAGGCATGGAGTGAAATCCCACTATAGGGATGGCAGCATCAGTTTTAGCACGAGGTCAAGAGAACTGCTCCACCATACACTTGTTTTCAAATATGGCATGAAAGGTTATGGCCCCAGTGCATCTTGTTTCCCTGGCAGAAAGGAAGTACATTTGAAGTTGGCTACAGAACTCTCTCTCTTGCTTGTAAAATGTTGTTGCTCCTATATATTTTCAGCTATTCATGAAGTGTATTGCATATATAATTAAAACATTAATAAAAATAACAGCAGGAAGAGTTCATCAGCAATTCAAATACAAATATTTGTGAAAATCTGTCTTCTCCAACATGTTCCTTTCCCCTCTGACTGATTTTTTTATTTTGGGTAAAAATATCATAAGTGACATTGCTTAACCATTTTCCCAGCTCCAGGATCTCTGTAGGATAGTAAATTTATTTCGCTGTTGAATTAATTTACCATAGATTGTGCAAACTCATTATTGTTGTGCTCTTCAGCAGACATCCCACACATATTCAGGGCAGGGGAGGCTCCTGTCTGGGATTGTGTGTCCGTTCCCACTCCAGCACTGGGAGTTCATCCATGGATTTGGGGACAAACCTCACACTCCCCTCCATAGCTGGGCACTTCACAGAGAGCACCGGGCATCTTGGTCACGGATTTTTTTCTGAAAAACTGCTTTTTGAAGTATGAGACTGAACCACAGCTGCCTGGGTTGTGTTGGGCACCTGCCATTTGCCAGAATTTTGGTGGCACTTGTGTACTCGCCTTTCATGGTTGACATGGAAATTCTCAGTGTGTGGATTCATCTCTGTAAGAGCCTTAAAAACCTTGCAGCACGTGCCCACTTCCCGAGCTCATAATATCTCTTTTTAAAGAAGTGCTGTCAAATGAGTTAAACTTTTCTAGTTCTGGGTTATTAAATTTCCTCAGGATAGAATCTAAATTGTACTTTGCCCCTTATTACTCCGATCTGTTCTGTGTCTGTGGCATTTACTATATTCTAAAGCAAAACCTTTGGACAGTCTGCAGCATTGGGATGTTGTTTTGGGTAAGGATCACAGGATTCAGCCAACAAATATGTCCAATGCATTGGTTGGAAATAGGTTCCCTTTATAATAGATGGATAAAAAAAAAAGAAAGAAAAATGTAAAAAATGGCTGATATGGAAAGCACTGCTCACTCCCTTAGTTAAAAGGACACCTTTATTGGAGGTGTTTTTTCTGCTTTCAAGTTGACTTTCAGATTTTTGTTAGTGGATGAGTCCATGGCCCTGGAGAGGAGGGAATCACTTTCTGGGGAGAGTTCCTCCATAATTTTCTGGAGAGAGTTTCTCCATGGCCTTGCTGCTGTTTCTCTGCATTTCTTGACTAATTTAGCATTTTTCTAAGTGGTGTCTTTAGAGTCCTCAGCTGTGAGGAGGATCCTTGTTTTAAGAATAGAAAGAGATGATTTGAAAACGTGGCTGCTGCAGGACACTGAGCTCCAGTGCTGGCAATCCATGCTTAAAGTTATCCTTTTTCATGTCTGGCTCTTTGAAGGAGCAGTGGACTCTTCAGCCCCTTGCATTTCACGCCAAGCCACCCAAGATTTTGCAAAGAATCCCATGCTTTTATTGCTTAAATAGCCACTGTTTACTTCCAGCCTAGGAAACCTGGGATGTTCTGCAGGGTAGCCAGCCTGGCTGTGTGGAGACACTGATTTAGTCCCTCTTTGAGGAGGGGAGAACCATGAGACACTGATTTAGTCCCTCTTTGAGGAGGAGAGGACCATGAGACACTGATTTAGTCCCTCTTTGAGGAGGGGAGAACCATGAGACACTGATTTAGTCCCTCTTTGAGGAGGGGACAACCATGAGACACTGATTTAGTCCCTCTTTGAGGAGGGGAGAACCACGAGACACTGATTTAGTCCCTCTTTGAGGAGGGGAGAACCATGAGACACTGATTTAGTCCCTCTTTGAGGAGGGCAGATCTGCTTTCTGCTGTTCTGTGTGTCGATTGACATTAATCCCCTAATTGAAGCATCCAGTTTTGGGATTAAGCTGATATTTATCAGCAAAAACCTGCCAAAGAAGCACAGATTTGTGGTAAATGGTGATTTAGACCAACCCTGCCAGCTTCTCCAACACACATCAAACTTTTCCCTCAACTCACTGAGCTAAGCTGCTGCACGTGTTGGTGGAAAACTGCTCCAGTCAGCTCTGTGACATGGAAATGTATTGGAAATGTATTGCCTTGAGCAGGCATGGACTCAAAGTGTGAAAGAAAATAGCCTCTGAAATTTATAATCAGATAAATGCCACCCACCAGAAATTCAGTTTGTGACAGCAACATGATCCATTTTGGGAAGAGAGAGGACAGAAGCTTGAGTCAAAATTCCCTGAGCAGCAGGTTGATCTGAAGATGATGAGCAATGTCTTTGCCATTGGGTTTGTGAGTGAATTCAGTTTATTCCTAAAACCAAGTGGCACCAGGAATTTCAGAGGTGCTGGCAGCCCCCTCTCTTTACTTCAGGGAAAGCAAAATAAGGTTGACATCATTTTATCAGAAGCTACCTGGGTTTATAGCCTTAACTCAGTTTCATGTGGTGACAGGGAGTGTCAAACTGCTTATCTCTGACAGAGCACTTTCTTCCATTCCTTACAAATACCTTTAATTTGGTGTGTGCTGCTTCAGCTCTTTTCAAACATGTTGCCTTCATATTTTCATACAAGTGATTTTTCCCTTTGTTTTCATTTAATTTTCATTATTTTCTTATTCTTCACAGTATTTCCCTTCTGGCTTCAAAAGGGACCTAGCTAAGTAAAGTGAATTTTATCACAAAATGGAAAAGAAATGTTAGCCAAGGGAGGTATTGCTTTTTTTCTTCTGGATATAAGCCATTATCTTGCAGCACTGCAAGAATTTGAATGCTTCAAAAACGTATGTAATTGAGTGAAATTCTATAAAATTCCTTAAAAAAACCCCACAAACATGTTTTGAGTAAGAGTTGAATATTGTGATGTTACTCTTGGATGTGGTTAATCTTCTGGAGGTTTGCTGCTCTAGAACCCCTGTGACAAACAGCAGGATTTGTGCTAGGAAAGGAGTGTCTTCCATTCCAAATTGCCTCAAGTTTTGGGTTGGGATTGGAGTTTTTTGGGTGTTTTTTATTGTTTGTATTGTTTTATCTATTTTTTTGCAGGCAAAACTAAGGACTGCTGTAGGTTAAGAAAACTGGAAAGGAAGAGAAAGTAAATAAACCTTTGCTTTTTCAGTTATTATGTTTCATTTCACAGCTGTTTCGGTACATTCTGCTTTGCTGTCTTTTAGGTAGTTAGAAAAACAAATTTGGAAATCAGGCAAGTATGATTATAAAATGACACACAACTGAGAAACCTAAAATCTGAGGAGCAGGTGAACTGCCTGAAACAACTTATTGTAGAGTATTTTTGGCTGATTTCTTAGTCTGACTCACTAAGACAATGTCATGTCCTGTGACTGAGTTTTAACTGAGGATATCTCTCTTTTTTTTTAATATTTAAGCTTTTTTTAATGTTTCTGAACGCACTTCAGGGCTTTCCAAACCTGAGTGAGATGGTGTCTTGACCTCAGGGTCAACTTTGTAGTGATAAAGGCAGCATTAAAATCTCCATACAAAGAAAATATTGACTGATTTATGAGGGATCCCTGTATCTTTAAATCATCCTTTCAAAACATGTTATGTCAGCATGAAATTTCATGGTAGGAATAGTCAGTTTTAACCCCTTTTAGCTTTTCAAAGCTCAGATAAATCACTTTTGAATTCTATGTGACTCGTGAAATACAAGTGTCAGGCAAGTTAGACTCAAATACTGCTTGTGTTACGGGTTGTGGTGATTCTCATTGCTTATGCCCTGGAATAAGAAATGAATAAATGAAAGATAACAGCTCCCAGTTATAGCAGAGGTGAGGAACAGGTGATTCAAATAATTCCCATCTTGGATTTATGTTTTTAGATGAGCAATATTTCATGGAGTTTTGTGAGGGGGAGGAGAAGAAGAGGCAAAATGGAACAGAAATCCCAATAGATGCACTGAAGAAACAAGAAAACACAAAAAGCAAAGTAGAATCCTCAGCAATTATGAAAGCGCTGTGGAAAACTGGGTGTGGACCAAAGACCTCCCACAGTGCAGGAGTGCTGCTAGAGCAGTGGAATCCCAGATAATATTGGAATTAGGGAATTGGGGGAAGCTGAGGCAGCTTCCCTTGGTGGTTTCCAGAAGCCTTGACTCGATATCAGCATGTCACGGGACTGGGCTGTATTTTTTCCTTTGCAGCAGTTACTCTTTCACAGCCGGGGTTGTATTTCATTAAGATTCCAGTATTGTATTTCATTAAGATTTGCTGTGTAATTAAATTCTCGAGAAGTTGTTCTTCACCCAGCCCTTCTGATACACAGCTGATAGACTTATCATTTGGGATATGTTTCATATTAGGGAAATGAAATGCCAGTGCTTCAAAAGGCTAGAGAAAAAAAGCACTGAAATTTATTAAACTGTTCTATAATTGTTGTTAATGAATGGTGGGTTGGGTTTTTCTTCTTTTAAATGAGCTGTCCTTAAAGCACGAACGTGCAGGAAGAGGTATTGCTCGTTTCTGGAGTCTTTTCAGATTCCCAGCTGCCAACCTCTTGTCTCGGCATGAAGATACTGGATGTCTGAGGGGATGTGGAGTACAAGCTGCTTATTCCATTTCATGGCATTTTTCAAAGATATAAAACATGTTTTCGTCCCTGAATTCAATAAAACCCAAATCATTTTAGCGACAATTGAATTGTTACCACGTCTGCCACGGAATCGTGTGGAAAGGGCACGACTGGCGGAGGCACTGCTGGAGTTCCAGTGGAATTCTTCATCCTGCCTCACGCTGACTGATGCTCAGCCATCTCCCAGACCTAAGCCCCAGGCTGCAGCTTGTGGTAGAAAACAGCTGCTTCATTCTCCTGCACAGAAATGCGTCTACAGAGCTGTTAGAAGGTTTTGGCTGCCGTGCAGCAGGAATTTGGAGAGAAATCCCTTGAATTGAACGTGTTCCCATCAGCTGCCCTGGGCCATTTATGGGGTTCTCTGGGAGCAGTGGTTGCCAGAGCCATTAGGGATCTTTGATGTGGGATGCACACACCCAACGTGGCTGCACAGGATGTGGGATGGCTCTTCTTCCCAAAGCAAGTGCCTTCCACCTCATCTCCTTTACCAAAAACCATTGTCATCTAGTTTTTCTCTTTATTCTGCCTATTTTCTCTGGTTTTTATTTTCTTTATATTTTTCAACTCCTCCCTTCAAAAAAGCCTCGTACAAAAAGGAGAGATGGCAGAGAGACTGAGGGAAAGACCTCAGTGAAAATTGAAAATGGGAAAAAAACATAATCAGCTGGGATTTATTTTTCCAGCTTGGGTGAAAATGTACATAAGGAAACATCCACGGACTTTTCCAAATTAAGAAAGTATGTTTTGTCCAAAGTATTTTCATTTAAATGTTTTGGTTTGCTTTACTGTGGTGCATAACTCCCTTTCAGCACTGGTAAATTCTCCCTAATCATCCCTGAGGGCCCAGGGGCTGTGGAATTGAACCTGAATTTGTTTCATGGGGAGCAGAGCTGGAGAGCTGTGTCTCTGGGCCAGTCCTACATTTCTGCTCTTACAGATTTCAGGAGCATGCTAATAGGATTAGGTACTACAAAGCTGTCTTGCATTCAAAATTAATATCAGAGGGAGTGTGCTGTGGAACAGAATTTCTTGCAAGGAGCGCTGATAGCAGAAGCACAAACTCACCGTGAGATTCCACTACCACATCACCATCCCTGCTCTGAGCCATTCCATAGCTTTGGCTCGCTGCTATCCCAAACCCTTCTCCTTTTCACATGGCTCTTTCCTCAGAAGGTCCCCTTGGGATGGGCACTGGGCCACACACAGGTCCCCTCATGCCAGGGTGTTGTAGATGTGGCTGTGTTCTGGGTTGTGATGCCTTGGACTGGCTGTGTAAGCAGCATGTGCTTCATTTCTGAAAATACCCTTAGCTGGTGATTTTGCAAAAGTCTTGGTAAGCTTTGTCTCAGGCCAGTGTGTTTCCTAAAATGAGAGAAATTTTTACTCTGCTGTTCCCCACCCCCTTTCTTTTTAGTCATTTTGCAAATTTCTACAGCACTGCAACCAGAAATGTAAAAATACCAAGTCAACATACGCTGGGTTAAAAATAGAACAAAAATCAAATTCCTGCTAAGAGGTACAAAGCTGAGCTTCAGATAACTGTAAACAGGAATTGACACGAGGTCCAGCCCAGCATCCCCTCTCCAGCCGTGGCCATGGGCTGGGGCAGTGTGAGCAGGGCAGGCACATGTGATGCTTCTCCTCTGATGCTTCCCAGGCTCCAGCTGTTTTCTGCTCAGGGACTTTGTGCCAGGAGTGATTTCTGTGTAGATAGTAAGCATGAATAGATTTTCCTTCTGTGAACTTAATCTTCTCTAGCCTTAAGCCACTGTGGGCTCGTGACATCCCCAGCTTCTCTTGTTAGGTACAAAAATCACCTTTGTTTGTTTGTGTTAGACACGGCTGCAGCTTGGTTTAAGGGGTCTTTGTGTCAGTAGTGGAAAATTCCACCAAGAAGCTGTCCCCTTCCATGCTGCCCATGCTCTGTGTTTCCTTTCCCCCTAATGATTCTTAGGACTTGATCTGCTGTCTTTTTTCCTCTGCCTGTTGGTAGCACTGGGCTGACATTTCCATGGTACTGTCCATTGTAAATCCAGGATTTCAGTCCCCTGCAGTTGTGGTTGGCTCAGAGTCCATCATTTCATATGTGAGGTTAGGATTGTTTTTCCCACATGCATATTTGACATTTATCTCTATTGAATTTCATCTGCCATCTCATATGTCATATCATTTCAGAAGGTCCTTCTGCAGTTCCTCACAGTCAGCCTTTGTCCTCATTACCCTGGATAAATTGATATGAGCAAACCTCCTCCTCCTGCTTTCCAAGACGATGTTGGAGAGTGTAGATCCCTAATTTGACCAGTGAAGGAGACAGGATTTCAGTCCTGCAGGTCTGTGCATCTCCCTTGGTTAATTTTAGTCAGTACTGCTCTGATAAATTCGGAATGCTGGGAAATGAATCCATGTGTGTCCTGTTTGCTCCAATGAGTTTTGTTTACAAGAAACCAGAACAAACTATGGCAAAATGACTGCTAACATTTCAGCTTTTGATGTTCATCGTGTGTGTGTGTATGTCTGGGTCTCCGAGCTGGTGAGTGGGAGAGAAGCAGCAGAGAACAGGGATCACAGAAAAATTTCCCTGAACTGTTGGCAATTTAATTCCTGTGGATAACATGAAAAGCACCACTACAACCTGGAAAAGAAATGGAAGACTCCGAGGTGACTCCTCTGATGACTGTGATGTAGGTGACTTGGAAGAAATCTGTCATTGGTGTATTGCACTGCTTTTCAAAATGGGCACAGCTGAAGTTGTAGCAGGAAGGCAAAGACCAAAGAGGATTTGATCAGGTACATGAATATACAGACAGGAGGGGGAACACGGCCCTGTGAAGCTCCTTTGCATTTCTCTCTCCTGCAACAGTAGCTTTTATTTCAGCTAACACAAAGCCTTAGTGGTTTTTGGCAGTATTTCAGGCGAATCTTCAGATAGGGATGAACTGTTCTTGAACCAAATCTCCAAAGGATTTGGCACAAATGTGCTCTCCTGCAATATGAAATGTAGATTTTTGCTCAGTATTTATATTTGAATAGACAATAATGAATGCCTAAAGAAAATCACTATCTCAACTTTTTCTCTTGCTATTTGATTTCCCTTTGTCTGCTTAATGCTGATGCAGATTGTACTCATTGTACTGGGAAATCCTACCTGGTGTCAGTCTCCCTGCTGGGGCTGGGAGGTGCTGAGGGGGAAGGTGATGCAACTGTGACAAAACATGGGCAGATCAAGAGTATCAGATTCAGTCCTACCTGTCTGATGCTGATGCCAAACTGGAGGAAAATCCATCCCTTCATTTGTTGGGTTTACTCTTAATCTTTCCTGTGAGTCTGCTACCAGCATCACAATGTGTGAAGTTGCTCTGCAGGGATCATTAAGAGGAATAAGCACCGCAGAATCATGGAATGGTTTGGGCTGGCAGGGACCTTTAATGCCTGTTTTATTCCATCCCCTGCCCTGAGCAGGGACACCTTCCACTATCCCAAGCCCCATGCCGCCTTGCTTTGGACACTCCCAGGGGTGGGACAGCCCCAGTTTCCAGAATCATGTCAGTGAAGCAGTTGCCATCACAGGATAACAAAATACCCGTGACCCTCTTGGCATTGCTGAGTCAGTAGATTTATTGCTCTTCTCTGTTCTTTAAGGGTGGTTTTCATACACCACCTGTCAAACTGTAAGTCCTTGGAACAGATTAACCCTGAGAAGGGATGCCCCAAGTTTCCTCTAGACTTTGCATATTGCACTGAGTAGTGATTCTCTATTAATGAAAAATTGAGTTTGTTTCATTTGCTGTCACGTTTGAAGCACGAGGATATTTTTCCTTCCCTAGGACTGGTTACATTTTAATGCATGTATTCAAAATTCAAGTCCAATCTGAAATGACCTATCAACTATGATATAGTCAGGGGAAAGCATCAAAACTTGATGCATTGAACATATTTTACATTCCTAGCCCAACAGCATCCTTGAGTTGATTTTATGCAATACATACATCCGATATTTGATTTGATGAGAGGGGCTGTGGTTGCAGATGTACTTCTCTGTGAATATATTTTGGCACTGGTAACACATGCATTGCTTTAATTTTGGATGCAGAAATCACATTGATGATTTTTTAAAGCCGTGATTAGGCAAACACAGCTGAAAGGGTCAGGGAAACTGTCTATAATGACTTCTTAGGGTTTAATAGGGAAGGAAAAATAAATTGTTATAAACTAGGCATGGCGTGGTAGGTTCCAAAGTATTTCAGTGAGTTTAGCAGATGTGGCAGGTTCTCAAGTTGTTTATTAATGGACAAGTAAACCTTTTATTAATCTCTTTTTTTCAGTTAGACTGTCAGATACGTAAAAATATTTTATTTTAAATTAGCTATATCTGAGTTGCGTGTCTCAGAAGATATTGCAACTATCCTCATAGGCTGCTGTTTAGGGCTGAAAAACTAAATAACATGCAAGAAGTGGGTAATTAGAAGCTGCTTGCTTGCTTCCAAATTTCTAATCAGATTCATAACTTCTGCTTCAAATGGATGGAATAGCTTTTTTTTTTGTGTGCAAAAGTAACAAATAAATATTTATCATATCAAAACCACTCCAATATTTCCCTGAACACATCAGGATTATAAGACAGAGCTTTGTAGCTAAAATGAGTCCCTCAATGGCTTCCTGAGCAGAAAGGAAATTATGAAATGATCTCAAAGCAGAAGTTATAAAGAAAATTTCATACATCACACCTTATTAACATGCAGACTTCAAAAGGGATGTTTGAGGATAACTGGAGACATCTGCAAACTCTGGGGCACGCTGTGAACCCTTGGAAACCTTGCAATGAGATTATCGCAGCACAAACCTCATCTTGTGGCGCTAACGGAGGTTTGATGGAGAATTTCAGAACTTTCCAATCCCAAGAAAAATTCCAACTCGAGAATAATTCAGCTTGTTGAGCCCTGGAAATGAGGTTCCAGCAGATACCAGTCCCCTGATGTGCTCAGGAGAAATCGACTGCCCAGGAACCGGGAGTTGACTGGGGACTTCCCCCTGTCCCCTGCTCATCCTTTGTCTGCTGAACCTCTTGCCACTGGAAATCCAATTACAGTTAAACAAAGATTCACCTCAGTGCCTCGTGGAAAGCTTTGAAAAATGTTTTGCTTAAAGACAGTTCGGTCCACATCTGTCTAGGTAGGGAGCCAAGATCTTCTGAAGGTTTTAATGCCGTGTTACAGCCTCTCCTGAAGCAGGATATTGGCTAATCCTGACATTAGTGCTCATCTGGACCAGTCTCTTTACAGCTGCAAGAGGCTGTGTGGGTCATGCTCTTCGTGCCTGTTTTCTTGTGAGGTTGGCTTAGAAAGCTGACTTCATTAAAATGAAATGTTTTCTCTTTCCCTTTAGTTTTCGGTCTACTTTTCACATTGTGTCATTTCAGCCCCAACATATTCAAGACTTTCTCATCCTTCCATGCATTCTTCTTTTAAAACCCAGCAGGTAGAAAATCACTTTGACTAAAGCTGAGATTCTCACATTAAAAGCTGAGATTGTCCAGCTTTTCAAAGTATGTGATTGTATAAAGTATCAAATACTGTGAGAATTGGATTAAAAAACCACGAGGGCCCATATGGAGACAAATGGTAATGAGCAGCAGGAAAAGACAGTGCGTACAAATACAGTAATGGATAGCAAATGTCAAGAGTTCAGCATTCAATTTCATTTCCCTGTTTTTATGAGGTGAATTTTTATCATATATGTCATGGGAATTGTGTGTGTGGTTAAGGGAACAGCTGAAAAGGTGTATAGAGGAGAGGGGTTAGAGGTCAGGATAGTCAGAGGAATTTGGGATGAAGAGGACTGGGATGTAGTCAGGGCATGAGCACCAGTAACGCATAAGGGATCAGATTGTCAGGCTCTTTGGGATGCTGCAGCATTTCTCCAAATTCATGTTTGCCAGCTCCCTCAGTAATTGCACAAAGCTGATGCTTTGGCCCCAGGTGTGTTGCTTCAGTGTATAATGGGGATGGATCCACAACTGTCTTCCTTGCATGGATGCAGAAAAAAAACCCAAAAACTTAAGAAAACCACAGGTTTCTGTCCATGCAGCTTCTCCTTCTCTCCTTGGGGAGCTGGCTGCGAGTTTTAGGGATGAGATCTGATTGTGGAGACTGGGGCTCAAGCATGGTAAGATTTTCAGCATATTGCAGCAAAGAGAAATGTTTTTCCAATTGAGAAGAGTGTCAGGAAAGCAAAGATGTTCCCCAGCATCCTGCTAGGCTGTAGACTCCATCACTGAAAAGAATAATGTTTGTTCCAAAGCTTCAAGTGAGCCATTCTCTAAGGTTGACTTCAGCAGCTGCATTTGCAGCTTGTGCATTCCAGGGCTGTGGGAGCTGTTTCCAGCTGGGTATGGGCACTGGCCATGCTTCAGCCAGGTACACTGTGTTCTCTGCTGACTTGGTGATTCAGTTTTGCCCCTTTTTTTTTTTTTTTAAAGTCCATTCTGCCTTTTCTTTGTTCTTCTCATCCCTGTGTTCACTAATGAGTGCCAAAGTGCCCGTGTGCTGTACAGCACGTCCTTGATGGAGGATGAGTCACAAATGGCAGAGCTCCTGCCATACAGACTGACCCATAAACCCTCTGCTGGTTTGAGGATTAAACCCAGCTTCTGACAAGATTGTGCTTCTGAAGCTCCTCCTGGCCACATCTCCTCAGGCTCCTGCCCTGTGTTTGGCAAATTCTGAAGTGCTGCTGCCTTTTGCCTGATTTAGGATTAAAAATGTGTCATTGCTGGCCTTCCCTTATCCTCTGTCCCAGCTTATGTGGAACAGAAATGACCTGTGGCTTGTTTGAAAATAGGAGGGTAGCAGAGATGCCCTGCAAAGTGATTGAATGTGCTTGGCAGGGAGTGTTTAGTCTGGATTTCATACGCAGAGCCCAGGTAGGGACAGCTCCTTCCTCAGGTTTGAGACTGCACTGGTTACACATTGTGGTTCACTGACCCCTGCACAGCTAGGAAGGTGCTGTGAGAATATTCCTGAGCACATCCATGCCAGGGTTCTGCAAAGGGAAATTTGAGAGAAATTCTAATTTCTTGAGAAATATGAAACTCTTCTCTGTTCCATCTTGGTGCCTCATGTTCATCCCTGCTCCTTCAGTGACCTCCTCGTCAAATGTGGCCCATTTAAGGATTCACAATGGGATTTGTCTCAACTGCCAGCTTTGCAGCAGCAACCTGCTCTCCAAGACATCGAGCTGTGTGCTGTCTGCTCCATCAGGCATTCCCAGCCCGTGCTGATGGGGAGGATTCAGGATGGAGACTTGGCTGCTGAGCAGGCGGCTCAAACACGGAATGGGCACAGGGCTGGTCTGTGCTGTGGGCTCTCTCTGCAAATCCTGGGGGAGAGATGTTTCCTCTGTTTCTTAGGAAGGTCAACCTGTAGTATTCTAAACCAGGCTTTGTTTTAAATTTAATTTCCCCCATTTTTGGAGCTATCCTATCTTGAAAATTAGCATTTGATAACAGCAGCAACATTCGGTTGTTGCGTTTTTTAATTTTTCGTGAGGGCAGCGTTTTGGAATTGACAGCTTTGGCATCCCTTCCCAGCACTCCTGTTGGGGCAGCATTGTGTCTTCACCACCAGCCTGGTGGACAACTTAACCAGAGCCACACCTGTCATGGTGTCTGCTGTCCCCTCTGCTGTCATCGGGACCAGAGACAGGCTCTGTGTGCCACACGCATCCCATGCTGCAGCATTGCACAGCATTTAGGAGCCTTTCAACAGCCTGGAGCCGTTCTGCATGGCTTGATGGATGAAAGGCTTGTCCAAACCCTCAGTGGCTGTTTGGAAAAGTCAGAGTGTGACATGGTGTCAGGCTTTCCCGCGCCGCGCCGCGTGTGTCACACACAGTGCACACACCAAGGAGCTGCTGTCCCTTGCACGTTCTGTTTGCTTTCACACATGGCTCTCTGAAAGAGCAAAAGGTGAGGATGCATCATCATCAACTGATCTGCGTAGCTGGGTGAGAAATATTTCTTCAGTCGTGAGTTTTACGGACTTTTTTGTAAAAGTTCCTGCGTTTGGAATCAGGATCAGGACAGCATTTGGGAGTGGGGAAATCAGAGCAGCCTTTCAGGGTGGGGAACAAGAACTGTCACCCAGCAGCAGTAATTAATACATTAATTCTGTCGTGGGGAGGCAGGGCTTGGATCAGGTAGACCTGAGACTTTGCAGAGAGAAGCCATCAGACAGTCGTTCCCATTTGTGCAGGCCTGTCTACCAAAGCAAAACCTCTGATGTTAAGATCTGCAGTAATTTTGCAAAATTATTTCCCCTTCTTAAGTGAAAATGAATTAAGTCATACTGTGAGCAGTATTGTGGTCAGTGCCTCGTAATGGAAAAATAGCAAATAAAAATTACTCCTCCAGCAATGATGGGTTAATGTCTTTTTAGTACCAAATAAAATTTTGATAGTTATCGCTGATGGATTTTTTTAATAATTGACTGGGATGCTTAATAATGCTATGTCTAATTTAGGAATCCAATTTATTGACAAAACCAGGAAGAAATCACCATCTTAAATAGACACAAAAATCAGTTTAATGCAATTCATGGGGAGGCATGGTAACTTCACAGCAGGCAAAATACAATAAGCACTAATGTAACCTTGTAAAACAAGGATTAAGACAAAACCTCCCAGCCTGTCCAGAGTACAGCATGAGATTGTATGGAGGCTTGGATGCCTTGGTTCAAGGCCTGGGATCTCTGTGTCCACCCAAAACAGCTCTGGTTTGTTGACGACTTTTCACCCTTCACTTGAGCTGCCTTCAGTTCCCTTCTCAAAATGTCTTTCCTTCTGTGTACTCTTCACAGTATTTTCAAAAAACTCTTCCATCGTGGCAGGGCTTCCTTCAATCCTGTTCATCTTCGGCAGCTGAGTCTGTTTAGTGAGTTTATTAATTACCGTGTTGGGCTCATTAAGGCGAGCACCTCATTTGGAGAAACCTCCCGGGGACTCAGCAAATACACACGTACTCATTAGACTGAATGTTTTCCACTTGTAGATCAGCATTTTGATAATAAACACTTCATAATCCTAAGGAAAATGGTGCAAGTTGAAAGTTAGAATTTAGTTGAGGGTAGGTTTTTTGAGTTGTTTTTTTTTTCCCCATGGGCATCAATATGGCTATTAGCTCTGCAGCTATGGGTCATCAAACAACCAGCAAAGTAATTTCTCACATGATTTCTGCACTGTGCTTAAAGAAATTCACCTCTTCTGTCCTGCTGGTTCATGCAGCTCATTATAGGACACTTGGCTTGGCTGTTGGCAAGTCAAAATCTGAAGGGCCACGCAATTAAATGTAGTTCTGAATTTCCTCACCTTCCAGCAAGGGCACATTAACAGTGTCTGACGTGGTTTAGCACCAGTGGCTGTGCAGTTTAACTCAGCATAGGAGAAACATTCAAAGTCAGATAAAACTATCAATTGGGTAACCTATAGCTGGCTTTAAAATTCAGCTTAACAAGGTGACAATAAGGTATGGTGGTGCCATGGCTGTGATTTATTCGAGGAGGGCTGCATGTGGAAAGATTTTGCACATCCTTATGATGCAGTGACAGGTCAGATAAAAACCTGGGAGCATTTTAAGTTGGTCAGTTAAAATGCCTCTGCTGTGTGTAGGATTGTGCCCATTTTTTGGGCTGTTTCAGGTTGGCTCATTTGCAGCAGCTCTGCAGTTGGTCCTGCAAGGTCCCACTCCCCTCCTGCCTCTGGATGAGCTCTGTCACAGTCCTTGAGTGCTGAGGTGCTGTAGCAGTTTGGTTAATCCCTTCCAGGGAAATCTACTGCACCCTTCTTGCTTAATGCTGGAGAAAACAGTCCCAGATGTTTTTGTCTGGGAGGAGGATGTTTGGTCAGGCTGTTGGAGCTGTAATTTCTTTCCCCAAAGATGAGCAGAGCTGTAAAACTGAGCCCCAGGTCACGCCATGGATCAGCCTTCAACCTCCTCTTCTAAAGTTTAAAATCCTGAGGAAAGAGCTTAAAAACCAGCTGGGTGACTGGAGGCTGCTGGTGCCCTCCTCTGCTCCTGCAAGAGGAAACACAACACCTCCACTGAGTTTCTCTGGGGGCACTTAAGGCAGAGTTTATTTACTGTGTAACGTGGTAGTTTAGTGGGATTCCTGCTTGCTGCCTAATTAGTTCCACTAATTTATTTGGAATAACGCTTCCTCCCTTTCTGTTGAATGGCTGGAAGTGGGTTCTGGGAGCCCATCTATTCCCTCATTTAGCCCTTGCACACTTGTAGGATGCTGTGCTCCCTCTCCCAGGCCCATGCTGGAATAACCATTACCTCTGGCAGGATTTTACCTCAGCAATGCCCAAAGGCCCTTTGGGAGCCATTGCTGCAGGCTTTGTGCAGACAGGAGGTGTCTTGGAATTTGGAAGCTGTGTGCTCCTAAGGAGCACCAGTTTAGGGCAGGCACTGGAGCACAGGGGTTCCTGAGAGCCTGAGATTTTTGTGTGCTTTAAGTTTCTTCTGCTCCGTATCCTGCTGCCCGTTCTCCCTTCCCTGCCCCCTTCCCACCCTTGCTTACTGCCTGCTTATTTAGCACCCTTAAAAATGATGCAATTAATTCTATAACATAAGCACACTTTTAACTAAAACTCTTTATCTGGAGAGTGATTTGTGCAGAAGCAGACTGGGTACTGAACATTCCTGTGGAAGTGCTGCTCCTCTGGTCTTTTCCATGGACAGCTGGCTGTAACCTTTGGGATTTTAGTAGGTGGGGTGCAGGAGAAGGGATCTCGCAGGTACAGGGGTTGCTGCAGAGCAGTTGCCTCTTGGCAAGGAGGTCAGGACTCAGCACCAGTGGGTCAGGAGGCAAAAGTGCCAGATCTGACCCTATGAATCAATTCCTGTGTCAGAATCACTTCCTGCACTTCACCTTTGCCATGTGTATGCTCAGAGCCAAGAGAACCCACAGACACTTGGAGCTCACACAACCACATGGATGCTCTTCAACCTGTCCCAACTTCTCCTCAGAATTTCACATACATTTTAAAACTGTTTCCCAGCCAAGATGGTGTTTTCATCTGGTCATTTTGTTTTTGGCAAAGGAGACTTCACCCCTTCCCCTGGCCTGGGAGCTGGAGGGCACTGCAGACTGCTCTGCCAGAGCTCAGTGCCTGTGTGGAAGCAGACATGAGCTAATCAGGCTGGCACAAAAACGGGCTGTTATTTATGAAGCCAGCCCTTTTCTAACTTTTCCTTTGTTTATGCAGTGTAATTTCAATGTCATAAATACTAAAAGGTTTACCGCTGGGAGACCAGAAATTCCCTCATTCATCTTTGCAATTAAACTTCTTGTGCCCATGGTGGCTCTTCTTTTTAACTGCCTTTTAGGATGGAATCCAGGATTTTAAGAGGTTTCACTGACTGAATTTTTTAATGAGGTCAAAGAGTTTTTGAGGAAATTCGGAAGACAATTTAGGGTTTTTTTGTTTTGTTTTCTTTGCAGGTTTAGGTTTCTTTTTTCAGCACAGTCCTTGAGTTCCTGAATGACTTAAAACAATTTTTTTTTCTGTGTCTTACTTTCACCAAATTCCTAATGGTATAAACCTTATTATTGACTTTAACTGTCTTTAAAGTGTCCAGTGGAGCTAGCCTAGAGCTGGGTACTCTCCCTGCAACCACTCAGCTGCTCCCTTCCTTTCTTGCACAATTTCTGCAGCCTCTGGCCTTGTTCTGGAAATGTGTCACACAGTGACAAATATTCTAAGGAAAAGAATCCTACCAAAGAATTGGGAAGGTTACTGCATGATAATCTCAAGGAACGCTGTGTGGTGCTTCTGTCAGCTGTAGGGCAGGAGGTGCTTTTATTCCATGGACAGAGCTCACCATGCTCGCAGGAAAAAATTGGGATTCTAAAGATTTGGGATGGAAAAAACACCCAAGTAAGTTGTCTTTGGACTCTCAGTTAACTGCATTGTCCCTTTCAGTAGCAGTCACAGATTTTGTGGGTAAATTTTATCTTGAAGAAGAGCATAAAGAAATTCCATGGTCACTGTAGAGCTGTAATAGTTTTAAGCTGTAAGTGTGAAGTTGCAGTTGTGGGAGGAGCTGGCATGAATCAACCTACTCTCCTTTCAAACAGCTGTTTAATGAGAGCTTCTTGTGAGATCCCCTGTTAAGAATAGGCCATAATGAGCATGATGAAACCACCTCATCCTTGAAAACAAATTCCCTTTCATGGCTTAATTAAAAGTGCTCCTAGTACTTCTGTGAGCATACATGATAGCTTAGGAAAGGCTCTGTTTTAATTTATAGAAAGAAGTCTCAATTAAGAAGCTAAATAGATAATATGTTGCTTTAATATTATATAGTGAAAACTGTTCTTATTTCTGAACTTCTCCTATCTTCCAGTCAAATATATTTGTCTTAACAGTTTAACAGCTTTCCCTGAGAGACCAGAGTGACAGCCATGTCCTTGTATGCTTTTAGTCCTGTCTTAATGTGATGGAAGAAGAGCAGACTGGAGCATCTGACTTAGGCATGATTTGTGGGTAAATTTTTGGGGGAGCAGTTACAGGTGTCTGAGCCTTGTGAACTGTTTAGACCCAGATATTTTTGGGAACAGGCAGCACTAATTAAAGCTGCCTGTGCAATGAGCAGCAGTGCCATTTGCCCAAAGCGCAGCAGTAGTGTCATCTGCTGCAGGAGGGGTCTGTGTTAGTGCACAAGAAGCTGGATGAGCAGCAGCTGGTGTGGCCAGAGCAGGTTTGTCACCTCTCAGTGAACTGTCCCTGCTGCCCCAGAGCAGGAAACATCCGGGTGTGGGAGAACAGCCCTGCTCCACACCACTGGCAATTCCTGCGCCTGTTCCTCCTGCTTCTCGTTTGCCACAGTGAAACATCACTCTCTCTTTGTAGTTTCCCTGTAAGATGCTAATTAAAGGAAGAAATGTTGGTTTGAGAGAAAACTGCCAAAGTGAGCATTGTAAAAAAGCAACTGTTTCTTTGCATTTGCCTGGAATGGCTGTGCCCTTGGGAGAAGCATAAAGATAAGAGCTCCCCGTGCAGGGACGGCCCGGCTGTGATACCTGAGGAGGAGGGGACAGGAAAGCAGATTGTTTCTGTACTCTTTCCTTTGTGGGTGTCTCTCCTGCTATACTGAGAAATGAGTGAATAAATTGCACTGAAACACATTAGAACCTTAAAAAGGGATCTTTTTAATGAGTGAAGTGTTGAAGGAGGGTTGCTGGCGTGGTGAAGAAGTTTATTGCTCTTGGGGAAATGCCCTGTACTCTGGCCTGGCCTTGGGCATGGACTGTCTTTAGGGAGGGTCATGGACAACTATGCTGAGCAGTCAGCTGGGGAAGACTTCAGAGTTATGGATCCAGGTAGTGAGGAACAGCCTGGAGCTTCCTGTGCAGGTGTAGTCCTGCCACAAAGGTGTTGTCCTGTTCCTCTTTCCCTTCTATGCCTTGTAGCTGCAGCGTTTTGGTTTCCCAACAGAAGGCACATTTGTAGTTTGGACAAATGTGTTCTGATGCATCACTTGGATTGTTTTCACATTATCAGGTTTTCTGTACTTAGTAATGACCTGCTGTCGGCGTGCCAGTGGAGCACAGTGGTTCATCACATGGAAGTGTGGGAGACTGAAATCCAGGAGTTAAATTGTCACTTGGTCTGTCCTGCACACCCCTGACCCCTGCACTGAGACACCACAACAGGAAATGTTAGCAAAAGGATTATTAAAAAACAGAATAATGACTAAGGAGTCTTTGTTTTGATAGTGATTTCTGGTTTGTCTCCTGAATGATCAGGCTGACACCTTCATGGCTGACCCTTTGCTTTCCACTCAGTTCACGGCTCTGATCATCTGCTTTCGATTGCATCAATACCTGCAGGCTCTAATTGTAACTGATTTTTGGGTTTTCTTGCAAATGTCAATCACACTAAACAATTTAGGTGTGGTCTGTCTTTCTCAAGCTCTGCTTCACCCAGAGCTGCCTCCCTGTCTTCTCTCGGTGGGTTGTTGCAGGCGGATTTGCTTTCATGCTAGGTGGGAGATCAAACCCTTCAGCAGAAACTGTCCTTGGTAGAGTTACTTGAATATTTTATTAATTGCTCATTGATGGTGCCTTGGTTTGCTGTTATTCTGTTGTTTCCCCTAAAAAGAGGTGTATTTGCTGTGCTGAGTGATGTTCATAAGTGCCCCCCTACTTTGCCAAAACGCCACTCGTGAGAGGCTGAGAGATTGCAAATGTCAAGCGTGGGACCCATGAGGACAATCTACCAGTCACTGCTGAAATGATTTGAACTAGTGAACTCTTGTTAAAACTGTTAATTGCTTTTTTAAAAACACTTAATGGAAATTGCCACATTTAAGTAGCCCATAAAACCACGATGACACCAGCCTTAATCAGGTGTCACAAAAGCACATCCATTATAAGCTACCTGGCCCGAAAACTTTGAGGATGGAAAATCAGTTGTGACAGCCTGGTGTTTACAGTCCTGCATCTCTCTGGAAGAGGAGAATAATTTATTTGTTTTACTTATGAAGAGACTCCTCTCTGAACTGCACCTTTATGTGCAATAAAGCTTATTGAAGAGAATGACCCCAGGGAACTCAGAAGTCTGTAGGGTAAGGTAGTGCTGCCTGGTTTTGAATATTTCATACTGGGATATGCTAATACGTTTGGTGACCTTGCTGCACACATGGATAGCTCACTGAAAACACAGTGCTGTGTTTTTCCAGGGGTGTCTTGTTGACTCCAAAAGCCAAAATGTTTCAGGGAGGAAACTCTAGTGCTGGGCAGTGAAGTCCTGCATATTTTAGGTAATGCAGTTACTTGGGACTGGATTTTAGAGAGTAACACATATTTATGGCACATCCTTTTTTTAAAATGTTAAATGAGTTAGCTATAAATCCCACTGAAAGCTTAGGTGGGCACTTTATTTATGAGGATACTGGGAGGTTGTCTATTTGCCTCCTCAAGCTGTCTGCCAAGTCTGATGGGGAGGGGTGTAGTGGGAATAACCACACTTCTTCCCTGGATCGTGTGTCAACACGTGACCCACTGGAAAAGATCTTTGGAAAGGAGAAAAGATGGGAGCAAGCATTAGGTGAAGGTGTTCAGGTGTGAGAGGGACATTCATGTTCTGTGTGTAGCCAGGTCAAACTCAGCCCCTAGCCTGTGGCTGCTCAGAGCTGGAGTCTGGGTATGCTGGGTTCCCTCCTGCTCTCCCTGCAAGGCTGTTCCTCTCCTCAAATCTTCCCCAAAAGAGGTCATTAATGGCTGTGCTCATCAGCAGCCTCAGAGGAGGCCTAAAAGCAGAAGTGGCCCAGTGGAGTGACACACTTTCTAGCCCCTGGGCCATCTCAGGTCATGGCAGCTTAGCAGGGCCCTGCACCGAACCTTCCAAACCTGTTCTGTAGCTCAGGGTGTTGTTTGCTACCCAGCCCCTTGCACCTTCACATATCACACTCACATATTTTATTATACATTAAAAAAAATATCTGGAATTGCTGTTAACACTAAGAATTCAGCAGAGCTGTGGTAGCAGCAGTATTGTAGAATGGGATATTTTAAGTGGGATTACACTTAAAAACACTGGTATAAAAATGCTACAAATCACCCATCCCAGTGTTTCCACCTTCATGTCATGTGGAATTTCTTTAGTACTATGATGGTGTTTCTTTTTTTAATGCTCCTTAAAGTTTTATACTGGGTTTTGCTACAAGTTATTCAAGGTAACTTCAGGATATAACCTTAAATTCCAGTGATCTCCCTGAAAGACTTCACAGGACCCTTCCACTTCTTTTGGGGTAAAAATTCACTTTATTAAACCAATTTAATTTACTGACTGTGCTGATCTTGAGCAGAGCTTGGGAGGCATAAGGAGGTACTTTTGCTGCCAGTATCCTGAACTTTCCCAGAGCTGCTGTGAAGCAACTCCTTGCCCCTTTGAAGCTGTGAAAGCACATAAATAAAAGTAAATATAAAATAAGAAGTAGTAGGTCTTTATTGCACTTGTAAGATATTTTGTAAAACCTTGTTTACCTGTGATCCCGACATTTTGTACTATTATTACTTTTTAAAATATGAACTCGGAAGAGTGCAGACAGATTACCAGCAGAGCTAAAGGTAATTTAAGATGGAAAAATCACAGTGGAACTTGAAAATCCCCCCTTTTTTTTTTGGCAGCTGTTCTAAAGGAAATGTTCTTAGTCTTCATTCTCCAAAGGGAAATTTTGTCTCTTCCAGTCAGGGCAATAAATAAAGGTGAAAGAACCACTACAAAAACATCCCTGAATTATTAATTTGCCAGAAACAGCATCTTAGAAGAAAAAGCCTCCTCAGGATAGTGCAGGAATATAAAAAACTCATTATTCACCAAACACATAAGGGTCTGCACAGATAAGTGATGCAGCTGGGCCCACACACCTGACATCAGTGACAAGTGTGAACCAGGTTTTGATTTTTAAAAATAAAATATATCTGGCTCAAGGTATTCCTTCTTTGTAAGTCAAATAGGGAATACCTGTGCTAAGAAATCAAGCTGCTGTAAGGTACAATGACATACATGCTTTAGTTTTGGTATGAACAGGAAAAAGTTCCTATTGCAATGCTGAGCCCAAAGATTAAAGGCTGCAATCAGAAATGTAACAAAAACCTTATGAGTCCCAGTCCCTGCTTCTGCAACTACATATCCTTTCACTGTGGGCATCTTTAAAAATTAAGTGTACAGAAGAGAGGTGAAATATTACCAGTGGATCATTTACTGTATCCCAACAGTTCAATCATCAGTGCTGGAAAGTCAATATTATATTAACTTCAAACTAGTCTCTACTGAAGTTTTCTGAAATGATGGAAATTCAGAGGTCCTAGTTTTCTAGCTATGCATTTGGCTGCTTATGAAATGTCACATAAAAATGATATTTTGGTAAGAGATCATTCCCGCTCTTCTCCCAAAGGCAGCAGGTCTGGGTTACATCAGGTTTGCTTTCGGAATAGAGTTTGCTACAAAGTGTGTCATATAAATTAAAATAATATTGACATAAGGTGGCCAGATAAGGAACAGGGCTCGATGATTCCTATTGGAAATTCCTTGAATACTTCTCAGATTGAATGTCAGCAATAATTTCTGAATGTCTGTCAACAGATGACTTCCCAGAAGGTGTTTGTTTTCCATCCTGGCTGCAGTGGAAGATCATTACCTGGGATATAGATTGTTTCATCTGTATTCTTCCTGCTGCTGCCTAATTGGCATCTATAGAGTATTTTAACACCTGGATTAGCACAGGCCTTCGTCTTCCATTTACAGAAGATAAAAAAGGATTTGAGCTTTTTAAACTAAAAGTATTTTACAGTATGGAAATAGATGAAACTGCTTCCTATCCTATAAAATACAGTCAATTTTTGCTAAAAGCTTCAGGGGCTTTCCTCCAGCCCTCTGTTAAGCAGCCTGGGAGTTTGCCAAGGGAGCTGGAAAATCTGACTTTGATCCCCAAACTGCTGGATCCCAAACCAGTGACATAATTTTGTGGAAATACTGCAGCACATCAGCATGCAGCAGGTGTGTACGTGGTGCCTTGGTTTCAATGCTGGGAGTTTTAGTCGATGTACATCTGTGTGAGTCCCAATCTGCATTTCTGAAGGCTGATATCTTGCTAATGTCTGATTCCAGTATTTGTACAGTTCACAGGAATCCTTCAAGGGTTTATTTGCTCTGTGTTCATCCGGGATGGAGTGAGTGTACCATGTAAAATAATATGTCAGCTCATAAACCGCGTGTACAGTGATGAGATGTGAGCTCGTTTCACTTTTATCACAGGACCTTGAATCAGGCTTGTTCTGCTGCCAAGTCCCCAAACGCCTCCTTGCAATGTGCCTGGAATTCACTGCTCTGGAATTGTGGGGTTTTCTCAGTGTATCCTTTTGTGTTTTGTCAGCCTCTGGTGCAGGGGACTGGTTGTGTCACAGACGAGAGCTGGGAGGGATGCAGGCAGCGCAGCTGGGATGCTCTTGCATTTTGGCTCCTTCCTGGGGAGCTCAGGAATGTCCACTGATGTTGGATCTGGTTTCTAAATAACGGGACGGGACTGCTGGGAGACGTTTTTTGAGCTTTATTGCAACATCAGCTTCATTATAGGGTGAGACCCAAAAGATGCAACAGTTGATGTCTTGCTAACAGCAGCTAAAGTTTTCTTTCTTACAAGGCCTTTGACAAGTTTTTAGCTCATAGCCTAATGCTAAAAGCTTACAAGTGTCTGCTTAGGCAATCACTAAACACTACATATACCCCTTATACCGTACAATAGTTGCTTGTTTTATAATTTTTGCAGCTTAGGAACTTTTTATGCTCTAAATATTTCAAGGCTTAAATGTCACTGTTCCCACACACTGAGACAAGCAAAACACTGTAATCTCTGCTTCCTGGGACACCCTGGACTGTTTGGGCTTCCTCTGCCTGCTCTCATGCTTGCTGCCATGTGCACACTGATTTTTGTGCTTTTTCTCAGCTCCATCCTCCTCTGTGCCACCTGCAGCGCTGTGACATGTCCTGCTCACAGGGAGCTGTGGTGGGACATGGTACCTCAGAATAGAGAGAAGAGGTGCCAGCAGGGTTCCTTCTCTTCCTGCTCACCTGCAGAGCTGTGCAGGCAGAAGGATGGCTTCTTCCAGCCTCTGCTTCAGGGAACTGGTTTTAATGAGCAGAATGTGCAGTGTGCCCATTGTGTATGGAGTGGAGATGTCACCAGAGTGTGCACTGAAGGGTTTAGGGAATTTATGAACTCGACTCACCCACAGTGGACTTAGTGGGGAACGTAATCCCTTTCACTTTTTCTGTACTAGTTCCCAAAATGACTGTTTAAATCCCAGCCCTCTCTCCCAGCTGTAAACGCCGTCTGTTAATCCCCTTGTCCTGCTGGTGATGGCTGCAGTGTTGGACAGCAACTGTTGCTGCAAACTTGGGGGTTTTTTTCCATCTTCTCTCACCATCTCTTCATGAACTGATCTGCTGTGACTATGAATATTTTTGAACTCTCCCATGCCTCTTTTTTTATTGGCAGAGTAAAACTTGTCTGCTCATAGGTTGCTCCTTTGCGAGACGAGATGAATCACGCTCGGAGCGAGCTGTCATGTTGTCTTGTGCTCTGGAGTTATTTGTGCTCTTCATATCCTTATGACAGCTTGTCAGGGAAGAGAAGTTTTCCTTTATTTTCTTTTCCCTTCATCGTTGTTGACTAATTAGTAGCCAAATAGACAGCATTTGTTTTTGTGATCAGACTGGTGGTAATTTAAGGGTTGGATGCAATCCAGAGCTCTGGGACCAAATAAAGAACTTTGGGTATGGTTAGGTGAGGATGTGACTTGGAGTGGGAAATTTTCCATCCATGGTAAAGGTTCCTGTGTTCTGAACTCAACCATATTTAGTTCTGAAGTGGCATTTCAACAGTTCATGTTAGACAGTTCAAGATGTCATACATGAGAATCAGGGGGATTGGTCTGACATTTTGGATCTGACTCTGGTCTCCTTTGTTTGTTCAAACGGGGATCAACCAGGGCATCAGAACTGAAGTCCCTGAGCAGAGGTGTTGTCTCCTTAAGATGAGTGGTTGCCATTTAAACTCCATGTGACTTTCTGGGTGACAGATCACCTGTGTACTTTGTGTGTTTATTTGCACTTGCCTCCAAACAGGATGGCCACTCTCAACCAAGGGACCTGTTTGTCCAAAGGAGTTAAACATCCACACATTTGTGTCCTTTGGACAGTAACCAGGGCCCTGTTTTTTCAGTCAGTGATTAATTGCACAGAGCAGCAGGTGGCACACAGAGATTTTTCACACCTGACATTGTGGAAGGGAGGACTCGTGGAACTGCACATCCTGCACCTCCCTGACACAGCCACGATGGGGAGCAGACCTTGTTGCTGGCAGCTTTCCTGATCCACCTCACCTCATGCGAGGAGACTCCATCACCTTCCCACAGTGGGACCAGATGTCCCAACATGCAGTGTAATATTGCAAAGAAGGGAAAAGAATGAGGTAAAAAGCTCTGAGAACTAATCTCTGTTTTGTCGAACAGTTGGAGAGCTGCTGGCCATGGCATCTCAAACCTGACAAAATTACCCCAAAGTCACTGATTTTACATTCCATTTGGCAGTAGAAAACCTTCCAAAGCATTCAAATTCTGCTTTCCTTCATCAGCTCCATTGGGAGGTGAAATAATTCTGAGTAAGGGATTCCTGTGTTTCACTCAGGCCTGGGAATGATTGGCCATTTTTCTAAAAGATTCCTTCTTTAAAGTTTTTCTTGTCTTTCTTCCTCCTGGCTGTGTTTGCAGTGCACTGGCACGTGTCTGCTCCAGTTTGATGAGCACCAGCCATTTCAGGAGTCTGGTTTAGAGTGAGACCTTTGCTGTGTAACTCTCATTAATGGGAGGAGAAAAGTCGTTGGGAATTTCATCTCTGTCCATGGAGCTGATTATCCATCCCAGGCTGCTGCCTTGGGGACAGGCTTAGACCCTGCAGCCTTAATGTGTGTGTGTATCAAACACGGCTCTCCCAGAAGGTAGCAAGCCAAGTGTGTGTTTGCTATGCATTATTTATGGAATTCAAAATGCATTCTCTTAAAAATTCCTGTGGACTGTGCACTTTTTTTTTGCATTGCAGCTGGAAACATGGGGATCTCTGATGTTTGGAAGGACCTGGGATGGGCACTTGCACAGGGCAGGACCATGAAGCCCTTTGAGGTGCTTAGGATAAGCAATTAATAGTTTGTCTATTGGAGTTTCACTTCCCAGTGAGGGAAAATTAAAAAATAGCTCTGCAAAAACACGAGTATGGCATAGGAATTCTAGAAAGGTGTTTTATTTGCAAACAAACAAAAAAACCCCACATACAATGTTTTGTTC
This sequence comes from Nicator chloris, assembly GCA_013400495.1. Taxonomy (NCBI): domain Eukaryota; kingdom Metazoa; phylum Chordata; class Aves; order Passeriformes; family Pycnonotidae; genus Nicator; species Nicator chloris. The sequence continues at coordinate 138,977 of WAAE01026227.1, forward strand.
ATCTTTTTTGTGATGGGATGTACAAAGTGTTCTCTTTTCAGATGTGATGGTTTGTCAGGCAGGGTGTGTTTATCTTGGTCTCTAGGCTTTGTTCAGAGGTGCAAATTTGCCCTTTAAACTGTGCTGTCCCCACAGGGTAATTGGAGCTCATGGAATTGGTGCATGCAGGGAATTCCACCACTCCTAACACCCTTTTCCATGAGTGTTCATCCAAGTTATCATTAGTACACACCAAAAAGACAGAATCAGGTAGACCTTTTTTTAATTTTGATGCAATTATGACTCATCCAACCATAATGTTGTATCCAGTAGGGATGGACAGGCTCAGTATCTCCCTCACCACTCTCACCTGCACGGGTTTAGGTGAGTTAAGAAGCCTTTTGGTGCTCTCTGTAGTGAGGAACTATTAGTGCCTGGACTCTCCTGTCTCCTTGATCAGCCTGAGAATGTTGTCTGAGAGCCAAGCTTTAGACTGTGCACTGGCTGATGTATGCTTGAGCTCAACCAAAGACACATTTATATCTGTTCTAGCAAATTCAAGGCTTGTTCCCATGCCTTTTGTAGCCATCAGGAGGAGTTTGGGCTGTTGCTCATTAATGATATGCATCATCTATAAGGCAGGAAGATGAATTACATAAATTGCTGGCAATCTCCAGCCAGCATTTCCGTGTGGATTTAAAACTCTTATTTCCCCCTGGATATTTCATCCCCACCTATCAAGAGGCGTGCCTGGATTGTGCCAGGGATGGCCTGCATGCAGGTAATGTACACAACAGCTTTATTATTCCCAGCTAATAAAGAGAAATGCATCAGCACATTGGAGGCATTAAAATGTATGGTTTCTCTGTGGCCTTTAATGAGGGTTTGCAGGAGTTCCGGTGCTCTACAGAAAATATTGGATTTTTCTCCTACTTTCTTGCAGGGCCCAAAGGGACAGGAGGAATTTGCTGCGTGTGTGTTTTGAAGAGAACAAATTTAGGATAATCAGGTTTTTTTCACTGGTTTCTCACACACACCCAAACCTGGAGCTGGGTAAGCTCTTTAGCCACGCATCATTCCCGTGCTGGTGCCTGGAAGAGGTTAAAGTCCCTGTGTCCCTGCTTAGCAGCTGGAATTAGCCATAGGTGTGTTTTCCAAAGGCAGCCACTCTGCCTGGGCTTGGTTTGGTTCCCAGGACTGTGGAAGCTTGCACAAATGTTCTTTTAGATATGACAGTAAATCAGCTTTAGTTGTTTATTTTTCTTTTACGTTTATTATCTATAAATGTACTAGCTAGTAGGTTTTCTGCTGCAGTTAGCACTGAGATAGGAGGATTGAAAAATGTTCCCAGAAGGACCATTTGGGATGGGTAATTGTGATTGTTCACCCTGGAAACCTGACTCTGAGCTTGTCTTTTCCAGTCAAGGAACAGATTCACTGTGTGACTTATGTCTTACCAGATCCACTTTGGGATCTTACACAATCAAACACTTGGAAACTTGTCACAGACCAGGGGAGTATCCACAGAAGGTATTTAATGACTGATTTCAGGTAATATTCAGTGTCTGCTGCCATAAAGTCAGGACACTCATGAATTGTTCTCAGGCATTTTGCAGAAAGAAAAGCAGCTGATGTACTTTAGATATTCCTCACCCATCACTTGGCTGAAGCTACATCTGGAGACAAGTCTGGGATGCTATCACAGAATGGGTCAGGTTGGGAGAGACCACAGTGGGGTCTTCTGGTCCCACCTTCCTCCTCAGGCAGGGTCATCCCAGAGCATAGGATTGCATCCAGACAGTTCTGGAATATCTCTTGTGAGGGAGACTCCACACCCTCTCTGGACAACCTGTTCCATTCCTTGGTCACTGCACAGCAAAGAAATCCTTCCTCATGTTCATGTGGAGCTTCCTGTGCACCAGTTCCTGCCCATTGCCTCTTGTCCTATTGCTTGGCACCGTGGCAAATGTGGATTTTTCAGTGTATTTCCCTTTGTTTTTGCATCCACATCTAATGGACTGTGGCATGTACACCTTTACAGCTCCTCTCTCTCACTGGGTAGGGCACCAAAAGAGGTGCTTGCTCAGGCTTAAGTCCCCTGAGAAACGGTGACTCTGAGTGCCCTTTGCATCTCACCTGACTGTCACAGTCCCCCTGCAGCAGCACCGTTTGTTTTGGGACATCTGCTCCCCTGTGGGAAGGTGGCAGCAGGAGACAACATGAGATCAGTTAATGATTGTAAGTACGTTCAGGCAATCTGCCAGTCTGAGCACTCAGCCCGTTCTTCCTTTTTTTAACTTGTCAGGAATTCAGAGTAAAAATATTGCAGCGAAGAGGCTCGTCTAGAAAAGCAGCATGTTAATTACAGGAGGCAGTTTCTTGGCTATCAGTTGATGTCCTGCTTGGAGATGTACATTTTTACTGTGGAAAGACATTAAAATCTGGAGCTACTGGCTCTGCTTCTTGCTGTTTGTTACTGCTACTGCCATTCACTGAAATCTCGAACAAAGATTTTTTTTGGAGCTGGACTGCAGTAGACTGGAACTGGAGCTATAGACTGGAACCCCAGTTTTCTCCATATTCTTTGTCCATATAAACTGGAACCCAAATTTTCTCCATATTCTTTGTCCATATAAACTGGAACCACACTTTTCTCCATATTCTCTGTCCGTTTATCCAATTCTTTGACCATCAGATAAAGTTTCACTCCATCAGGTCAAATTTTCAAATGTTATCAGAGACTTTTGTGTCCAAACATCTGGTAGGTTTTAAAAGCAGCTCCAAGTGCCAGTGCCTGTCATGGGGTTGATGTTTTGTAATAAATAGCAGGGGAGAAAAGACAGCATTTCAGAAATTAGGCCAACATTTATGGCTTATATGCCAAGATGTGTTAAAAATGTGCAAATCCATAGAAAAGGAGAATTCAGGAGGTTGAAAAATCGAGCCCTTGGTGTAAATTGTCAGAGTAGCATCAGATCTGTGTTTGCTGAGTGGCAGTCTTTGTGTGACCCAGGGCTCCACACCTGTACAGCACATACCTCAGTCCCTAGGCAAGTGTTAATGTCCTGAAATTAAGGATGCAAATAGAAACCATGATGGGGGCAGTGGGGCAAAGGCACTGATGTTTTTTAGCCTTCGGTGTCTACTTTGATCTTTTAAAGCATCAAATTCATTTCAATCAGCAAAATAACAAACCCTCCCTCACTTCAAGCCAACCATTTCCCAAATGCTACAAGTGGAGGGTTTTACCCTGAAAGATGGAGAAAGGCCCTGCAACGACCCCAAAAATACAGTTGTCTGCTCTCAATTATGCTTGAAAAGAGCTCAGGGATTCCAGTGATGGATGACAGTATACAAATCTCAAGTAGCTTTGCTTAGTGTGTTTTGTGATATGATATAGGAGAGATAATTCTTACCCAGTGTCTTTTAAAGGAAATCCTGAGGGTGAATCAATTACCTTTCTTTTCTGAATCAATGGAGAGGGGATGTATTGCAGTTCCTTCGTGCTTTTGCGAGTGCTCGAGCACAAAGGATGGCTGGTGATGATAACCACTGCAAAGAATGCTGTGCCATTTTTTTAATCTTTCTTCTTTTAAGGACACTACATCCCCCTCAGTTCACACACTTCGTCATTCCCAGTCACAATCTTTTCTCAACTAAGCTTTAAGAGTGAGAGGAGGAAGTAAGCTCTCCAAATGCACAGAACATGGGCTGAAACACGGCTTGGAGTCCTAATGGCAGCACTTCCCAGTCCCAAGACTCTCCCAGCCCTTGGCATTTGTGAATTTTGCCTCGAAGAACATCCAGATTTAGGAGATGGAGTAAGGGGAAATGGGATATGGGCTGACACGGTGGTGCTAGCAAAGGTTTAATCAAGTAGTTGATGCTCAGCCAAGGATAAAAAGACAGATTTCTTATATGTCTGAAAGCAAATACCTTTATGGTTTTTGCAAGATGTTTCTGTGTATCCCACCACAGACTTTCATTCAAAAAAAGGTAAAATACTGCTATAGTCAGATGTCATATTTTAAAATTGTCTGATAATTTACTGCTTTAATAAAGTCATTATTATACTCTCAGAAGGGTATTAATATGAGTGTATTAAGATTAAGGGTATTAATATTAAGGGTAATAATATTAAAGGTATTAAGAAAGCTTCCTGAGTGGAGCCCATGTGGTAACCTGAGAGTAGTTAAATGGTAGGAACACGAAATGCCACGTGGTCTGTGGTTCGAGTTCCCATAAAAGCTTTCTGAAGACAGGTGAGGACACGCTTCCTTTTTCCCCGTTTGCATCTCCCCAAAGATCCAGGTGGATCTGAGAGGGCTGCACAGGTCACTCTGGTTATCTGTGTTGTCAGGCTGCTGCCTGAAGAATATGGGGAGACAGGAAAATGGAAACTAGATGGAAAAGGAAGGCTTCTTAAGCTCTGCCTTTTTTGCCTGCTGCCGAGGTCCCAGGAGGGCAAAGGCAGTCGGAGGTGGCTGAGAACTGCACTGGGCTTTTCTCTCTGGTTCCCTTGATCAGGAACCACCTTCCTCCTCAGCAGCTGAGAGGAATCTAAAGGCACTACAGGGACAGTGAGGGTCTGACCACAGACCAGCTCTGTCTTGATGCAGAAATGGATTTATTTGTAACAGAGGGTTCTGCTCGTTGCATTTTGTGGCTTGAATAGCAACAAATTGGAAAGGAAAAGGAACCAGTGTGAACCTTCCCACCTGGTGGTGTGGCTGTAGCTCCTGTGTATCCCCCAGCCCTTATTTGAGCACCACCCCCATGTTAGCTGAGAGCCCATGACCCATCATCAGTTTTATGCAGATCTTTAATGAGTGGGGCGTTGTTAATGTCCAAACTTACAATTTAAAATGGATCCAAGGAATGTCAGTGACGCTTTGTCTGGGAGTCAGAGACGTAATAGTCCCTCTACAAAAAGCCTTTTTCTGCCCTGGAATATAGCATTTATCTACAGGAAGTTCAATAATAGAAACAGGTTAACAAATTAGGTGGAATTCAGGGAAGAAAGATGATTGTGTCTGAAAGGGAATTTTCTGGGTGAATAACAAAATAGTTTTGATATATTTCATTTTGATGGAAGACCAATCAGCTTAAAAGGGGCAACTACCAACAAAAATGTTTCAAGGATATTTAAGGTACAGGAAGGGCTTTTTAGAGAAGTTATGTGTGTGTAAAGTACTGACAGGGATATAAATGAACTCTGTCTGGAAAAGCTGGATCCTGGAAGTGCTGTGAACACCAAGTAAGGTAGCCACAGATACAGCTGCACCACAGGGGTATTTATGAGTTTGAGCTGAACCATGTTTGAGTGCCAGAGCTGCTTCTAAAGCCCTGAATAGGACCTTAATCACTGAAGGTAAAAAATAAATCTGTACTGTGGCTCCATGCACTTCCAGAGGAGGTGGAAATGCTTTTCTCCCAAGGTATTTCTCTCTTCTCTTTTGCTGGGAGGGTTCCCTTTGGAGAGGAGATCCTGCCACTTTTCTTTTATGTTCCTTTCCACTGAGTTATTCCCCTTGGTTTCTCCTTGCATTCTTGGAGGAGAGAGAAGCAGCTTTTGTACCTTCAGGGTGTAAAATCTGGCTCTGCTGGGCTGGATGGAAATTTTTCTTTGACTTAAAGGCGATCAGAATTTCCTCCTTAGAGGCCTCTTAGGAAAACCAAATGATTTAATCTGAAGCATCACACGTTACGAGGATCATACATAAAAGAACAACATTAACCTCCGTGCCACATGCAGAATGATTTTTGAGTGAAAATGAGCAAATTTTAGAGAGTATTTTCAAGGCCTCCTCAGTAAGAGAAAATATCACAGATGATGAAGAGAAATAAGAATTACAGATTGAACCACTGAAAACCTTTTTTTTTGACACTGTCTCTTTAATTAGAAAAAATGAGCCTAACCAAGATGTATATCATCATTGATTTTTATAATAAGCTTTTAAAGCAAACATACGTGGTGTCACCGTGCTATTTTATAACATACACTGCTCACCATTTATTCTGTCGTATAACAGTTCACCAGCAGACATATTTTATTATTTTTTCTGTGTAATAAAAAAAGATAAAATCAATACCTATTATATGGCATACCTTCAAGGTTAAAAAGTACTAAATCTTGATGCTAACATCCTTCCTTGTATGCATCAATTTAGAGCAATATAAATTCAATACAAATACATTTTCTAGCTATATGATTAAATTTGGATCCAAAGTATAACAAAGGATTTGGACGTTTGGAAACTGAACATCAAGAAACTGTCACTGGGCAGTGTGTTTGTGTTAAACTTAAATTTTGCAGGAAATCTAACCGTGGAAACTTGAGCAAGCATGAGCAAGGGCCAGATATTATTGGAAAGAAAGGTGCTGTGATTTCCCATATTGGGGTGTAGTTTTTGATCCAACAGAAAATCACCTGGCCTAATCAGGTGCCAATTAAATGGCTCTATAAGTTCCACACAAAACTGGAGGGCTTTTCCCTGGCCCTGTGGCTGGCAGGCATTTTGCAACAATTACAGAGTACACTTAATTTAATGACGAGAAGCTTCAAAAGTGAGAAAGTGAAAATGGAAGTGTCAAAGCCATCAGCAGACTCCTCTTTGCTGGCTTGTAGCTGTGACTTGAGGGCCAGAATGGGAAGCAACAGGATAATGTTGCAGCCCATTATTGTGCACTTTGCCTCTGCTTTGAGGCAGCATCAAAAGAAGAAACTTCTGCACTTATCTCTGCTTATTATGAGTTATTTCAAGATCTAGAGTGATTGTGGTAGTTGTAAATGAGGAAGGACATGCTGTCTCTGTTTTTTTTTGAGATGCAGTGCTGAGTGTGTGGCAGGTGTGAAACCAAGGACACTTGTTGGTGATGTAACACACACTGTGTGCGCTTTGTATGGATTTTGTTCTGAGTTAAAGCAGAAACCTTTTCTGTTCATTGCTGCCTTTTCATCACTCAGCAATTAATTGTGTGTTGAGATACTTATGAATATGCAATGCCTGTTTCCTCCCTGGGAGCAGTCTTCTCCTGTCTGCTTGGGAAACACTTGCATGGAGTTAAGTAAGCAATAGCTGAAACTCCCTGTTCAGAGGAACATCCTTAACATGCAGAATGCAGATGATGCTGGAAATGCTAATGAATGGATCCATATTTATGGGATAAAGTTCTGCCCTTGGGTTCTAAATGCTGATGGGCAGGAGGTTTACCTGGGTGCCATCCCTGTGAGGAACATCACCCCTTGTGTCGTGATGCTTACAGGGAATGAATTCAGCTTCCAGTGCTGAAGACAAAAAGGAACAGCTAACACTGAATGCCTCCTATCCTAAGAGTCTTCTGTTCCTCTCTGCAGCTGGATAACAGCACAAAATTATTAAATGTGAGCGTTTTTCCCCCCACTTGGCTTTAGAGCTGCTCTCAGCAAGTTTAGATAACAGCTTTCACCTGGAAACATCCTTTCCTTTGCTTTCAGAACTTTTTCAACCTGAAAAGTTCTTTAATGCAGTTACTTGCACGACTTTGTCTTAAAACTGAACTCTCCTCCCAGCTGACTTGCAGAACTCCCTGGAGCAGAATAATCCGTGTTTTCCAAAGTGTCTGTCAGCTGAAACACTTATTCTGAGAGGTGTGCCCGGACTTTTGCCAGTCAGATGAATTAATGGATATTGCATATCTCTTTCAATTATTTGGACATTTCAGAAGGATTCTCTACTGTGAGATGAGTAAATTTCTTTGAGAATCTCCATGACAGGTATCAGAACGTCACCAAGCTCTGTATTCCTTTGAAATATGCACTTACCATTAACTATATCTCTTTCTACTGACAGAATTTGAAGGAAGAATTCCATGGGCTACCTAATACTTGTACTGTTACTTTTCTCTTCTTGTGAGGGCAGCTGTTTAGTGAACCAAATAATACACCACAGGCACCTTCTTTGTACATCATACATTTACTGGCTTTATTTTTAGACAAATGTTTTCCAGATAAAACAGCTTTTTTTGGCCTTGGTTTAAAACATCTTGAGATAATTCAGCTTGCTCCTTGCAAATACCGCAGTGAACGTTAATAATAAAATACAATTTATGAAGAAATACATGGGTTTGGGGCTTGTAAAAAATAATTTGGTGAAGAAATAAAAGGCTAGCAGATAGATTAATGTCTTACACGCTAAGTGTAAGTTGGAGAGACATTTCACTGGCAAGCTGTAAGCTTCTGGATGCAGAGGATTATAGGGAAATGCTCACACAACCTTAGCAGCATTACAAACAGCAGTGCCACAATGAACAGAACAGCCTCATTGCAGCGATCTAAAGCCACTGCTGTTTTCTTTAAGGCAAACATTGTTTTTATGCCCTACAGATAAATCCCATTTTAAGCTTTGATCAAAGCAAATGCACTCACTTTGAGGCTTTGGGCACATGTAAATTGCTTTGTTATACACATGCATTTGCATACATTTGCAAGGAGACACGGTCTACATGTAATGGTGCCTTTTATTTTTGACAGAGCGCTGAAATTCAAATAACCAGTGGTTTTCTGCCATGGAGAAAGCAAAAGTTTCACTGCAGAGGAAATAAATAACACCAGTGAAGCAGGGCTGAGCTATGCACAGAGCTCTGTCCTTGCTAGAGAAGGGCCAGGCAGGGCCCTGAACATCAAGAATTGTTTTATTTTATCTATTTTGCTGTTCTATCTGGAGAATAAATGTAAATGGAATAGTTCCTAGAGAGGGACATTTCTCTTGTTTGGCCACTTCTGGAGTGGCTGTGCCAGCAGTGTAGGAAATGTGTAGGTTGCCAAAGTGTTGGTTATCTATCTTTGTTACAGACTTCCATTTGTTTTCTCATATTTCTCTACTTAGTTTTCAGAATTAAATTGGATTAACTTCCTCTCTCTCCCAATTAATGCTGTTAACAGTAATAACAACCGTAATGTGTGAACATCTGGCATTTTAGTACACAGTAAGCTTTTAGAAATACCAGATATGAATCTATTGAAATCTGTCTCTATAGTGATTTTCCCAGCATTTTGTGGATTAGACAAAGATTTCTTCTTTCCTCTCTGCTTTCCTTTCATTATCAAGGTTTGTTAATCCTTTAGATGCCAGGGTTAGATAATTAAATACCCCTTTGTAATTACCGTGGTGCCTGTGGGTTTGAGACCTCCAGCTCATTAGGCAGCGTGCTGTCCTTCTAAGATATTGGAGGGAAACACTTTCATACTCATCAAAGATGTCTGTGGCAAATTAAGGTCAGGGCTGGCTCTGTCAGGCTGAAGGCGAAGGCTTTATTTTTATTTCATTAGTTACCACTGGGGCAGTTCCTATCAGAAACAGCTGAACCCAAATATCGAACAGCCAGTTCTTCAAACCTTCCCTGCTTTCTGTGGCAAACATGTCACCCTTATAAATTACCAGTGATGACTTGGTTATAGTGAACAGAGGGATTTTGTGGGGCTGCTGCACTTTCATTCACTCCAAGGTGAACATTGGCCTTACACCATCTTTTATTTCTACTCTGTCACAGCCCTTGACTGTTTCCTAAAGCTTTTTATTATGGCTGAAGAAAGAATTGAAGCAAACCTCCAGTTATTCCCCCCTTGTAATTTTGAGAAACTGCCAGATAAGAAGTCTGAAACTCACACTGTGGTTGTTGCCTTCACTCCATTTTGTGTCCCAGAGATTTGTGTTGACTTTTTGTTGCCTGTTCTGATGTCTTTCCACACCCACCTTCACTTTGTTCAAGTGGTTCTGGTGAACGCAAGACTTGCTCAGGAGGAGGGTTTGGGTTGCAACGTGTGAACTCCTCATTCATTGTGCTTTTGTCCAGTAAAACCTGGTTTGGTTTGGTGTCTCTTCGCTAAAATGGGAAGGAAAAGATATTCCCTGTTATAGAAGGATCCCGGAATGTTCAAATGGTGAACGGTGCAGCACTGCAGCACAAATGGAGCCGGTGAGCTCTAACGTGAAAACCCTGGAGAGACACTAAGAAGGAAAAACTGGAGATGGATGTGGCTTATTCAGGAAGGAAACCTATTTTTAATCCAGAGAATAGCTGGAAAGGAGAAAAAATTCCTTTCCAAGCAGAAGGATGGAGTGGTAGGGATGCAGACATAGCAGATTAAATGGGTTCATTTCATGTCCCCATCCTCACCCAGCACAGACTGTCCTCTGCAGTGGCTGGAAAGAATTGGGGAGGTAGATTGGGATGTGAGCAGATCCGAGGCACCCAGAGAAAAACCTGTGCTGAAGCTTGTTTGAAAAGCCTTACAGAGGCACAGTTAATTTTCGTGTGAGGCGGGAGCAGCTTCTGAGCAGCCGAATGCGCTCGGAAGGGAGCCCCAAGATGTTTTTCCCTACTGGAAAATTAATAGGGAGTAGCAGGCTGCTCTTCTGCTGGCTCGAGGCAAGCCAGGGGAGGAAGGGCATCCCAAAGCCTGCCGTCACAAGCCTACCAGCACGGAGGGGGAAGGGTGTCAGCACCAATCTGCCAGATGGAGCATGTTAAAGGGCAGCCCGCTGAGCAGGGCAGGCAACAAGCCTGAAGAGCCAAGCGCGCCGACGAGCGCTCCATCTCCCCTAGGAACAAACGGAGCTGCAGCCAGGGTTTGCAATTGCATCACTCTGATTCACTGAGGCAGAGCTGGGGGTGCAGGTAGAATTTTGATTTGTTGGGTCGTGCTGGTAAATGGGTGCATCTGGTTGTGGCTCCCCGGCTGCGGGGCTGGGCGCGGAGCTGGCACTGAAATTCCCATCCACCAAGGGGGAGCTGAGATGTCCCACAGGGCACAGCACTCCAGCAGCCAGGAATGAGGGCTGCACAGGTTGGGCAGGACCTGAAGAGTAAAGCAAATGCCATTGGGCAGAGCTGGATCCTGCTCTAAATCCCAAGAACAGCTTTATAGTCTCGTCATCATTTTGTGTCTCTGTGGTTTTTATTTTTCCCACCTCTGACTCCATAATCAAAAGCCAACTCTATGTCAGCTCTGTTTGAAGTGTGCTGTGCCTCATGTGGTCACCTCTGATCCTGGGCATGATCTGCCAACTTCTGTTTCCAAGAATTCTAACTCTACAGGTATGATGGCTTTTGCTGACATGGAAGTTGAAGGTCGTAACTTAACACTGTAATTTGCAAAGTTTTCAGTTTCTAGTGCTCTAGTGCACAGAGCTATGAAGTAGGTTTTCATAAATCTTCTCCTTTTATCTCATCTGATGGTTTCTTTTTTGATGTTCTCCTGCCAGCAATTTTCCACTTTGCTGGACAAATGAATGCATATAGGCAGAACATCCATGGCAGCTGAAAGGTTAATGGAAGGAAAACATAGTGACATCAAAGGAAGTTTTATTAAGTGAAGCTTTGATTTTCTCCACTATGGGCTCTTTTGTATGAATAAACTTTAATTCTCTGTAAAGCACATGAGCACAGAGCAAACAGGAGCAGAAAGCAGGGGAGTACAGCAAAGAATGTTAGTTTGTTGTTTTTCTACAGTTCCTTGCAGCTGAAGGTCACAACGATGCATTACAGCTCAAACCTCTCTGCTCTTACATGTGTGTTAAATATTACCAGTTTCTTATTATAAATAAATAAGAAACCGAAGCAGAGAGTTGCATATTTAAAGAAGAGAATGAATGTTTAAGGCAGCCCTAGGAGGAGGGAATGTTGCAAATTTTGGCTGCCAGTTCTGGCCCTTCTCTAAATGAGAATTTTTCCTTTTTAAGGCTGTTTCTGTGCAGATACTGGGCCCAGGCTCTGTCAGCACTAAACAGATAAATAATAATCATCTCACAGATTCGTGGTTGCACCTGACACACTGAATTTATTTGAGAAAACTTCTGCTGCTGGCAAATACTGATTCCATGCCTGCATGCCAATTATGGGATAAGTACCTTTTGTGAAGAAGAGAAAAGCCTATTGTTTTAAGGGGTTTCCAGAAAATTATACACCTGAAAGAGGTCACTTTCCATTACACTTGAACAATTCCAGTTCTCTTAAAAAAAACACTCATGTAAAAGAGAAAAAAGATCCTGTAATTTTCTAAATTGCAAAAAGATTTTTTTTCTCTTTCTTGTGTTCTTTCCCAGCTGAGGGCTGGGAAATGCAAGGGCAGGTTTCAATTTCAGGTGAAGCTATACAGAACTCACCTCTTTTCTCCTTCAGGTACAGTGTGGGGTTTGTCTTGGACACCTGTGGTGGTCAAAGTTACTTGGGGAAGGGAAGATGAAGAGCAGAGTAAGGATAAAGAAAAACCAGGCAAGATTTCTAAATGTTGGGAGAGTGACCCCCTTTTTCAAGGGCTGAAGATAATTGAGAGCTCTGATGAAATGTTTAAGGGAGGAGAAAGTAGGAGCTCTGCTTCTGTTACAAGTAAAGATTCTTTTGTGTGTTTTTAAGGAAGCACACTTGAGTCTCTTGCCAGTAGCTTTATTGAGGGATTTAATATTTTTTGGTATAGAATTATGCAAAAATGGAAAATTATGACTGGCACATACAGTTTTTAAGAAAAGAATTTAACCATTTTTCCCATAAACATTGACAGTTAACAGTAGATAATATATCCATTTCCAACCCTGATTAAGAGATATTTTTGCATAGTTTTGGGAGGAAAAGCCCCAGTTTTCTCCTTTATCCAGTGATAGCATGCAGTGCTGCAGTAATGGGATTTCCTGTAAATGCAGATTTTGTAATGATGTATTGGTCCTTTATTTCACCCTCTGTGTTATGGCAGCTTCCACCAGAGATCAGATCCATGACTTGGCCTGTATGGGATTTGTACTTACAGCCTGTATCTTCCCCTCTATAAAAAAAACCTTAGGAAAAAAAGCCTTCTGGAAATCCACTGTGTCAGTTTAAGTGTATGGATAGCTGATCCCATGCTAGGGATGTTACTCCTCTTTAACTAAACCAGTAGCATTAAAAACTGGTGATGTAGGGATTAAAAGAAGGGGAGACAAAAAAAAAATTGAAAGGAGACAAAACCACAAGGTTCCAAAATCCCATTGAAAATCAATAAAGCTTTAGCACAGGAGTTATTTATATCCTTTTGTAAATGTTATCCACCTTTTCTGGGTGCAAAGAGCAGATTCCCAGTGGAAGGCCAGCTGAACACAGCAAGGCTGCAGGAGGAGGATGGGAAGAAGATAACAAGGCCACTGGGGAAGGACACAAGGCAGTGGAAATTGTCTCAGGCGTAGCAGAGTGGTGGGTAAAGAGGCATGAAAGAGGAGGTGTGAGCAGGGTGGGCACAGAGGAGGGGGAGAGGGGATGAGAAGGCTTAGGGGGAGAGGAAGAACTGTCAATGCTGGCTGGGGAGGAGAAACCCAGCTGCCCTCTGCCACCAGCAGGGCCTCAGGAAGAACCTCGCTGGTTCTGCTCACACCGTGGTGTTTCTCTTTTGAAACAGCAAGATTTTAGTGTGGCTGCTCCCTGCGGTTCCCAAAGGTGTCTTGTCTGAATGGCAGAGTTTTCCTTGCAAGTGGAAGCCAACCCAATGAGTCCTTCTGGGAAGAGCTGTTGTGGTGCACAGGTCAGCTCATGGCAGGAACTGAGTTGGGGCATCCCTGAGCTAAAGGACCTTGAGGATCATCAGCCAAGGTTGTGCAGCACTTCCCAGGCTTTGCTGGGATTTCTCCCACCTACATTCAGGTTATATTTTCACCTGGAGGAAGGTGGAGTCAGGGAGGAGACCTCAATACCTATCAGTATCTGAAGGGAGAGTGCCAGGAGGATGGACCAGGCTCTGCCCCGTGGTGCTGAGCAATAGGACAAGAGGCAATGGGCACAGATGGATGCAGAGGAAGCTCCACTTGAACGTGAGGAAGAACTTCTTTGTTGTGCAGTGACTGAGCACTGGCACAGGTTGCCCAGAGAGGGTGGGGAGTCGATTTCACTGGGGATATTCCAGATCTGTCTGCACACAGCCCTGTGCTGTGTTTTCCAGGATGACGCTGCTTGAGGAGGGAGGTGAGACCAGATAACCCCACTGTGGCTCTGTGCAGATACAGATAAATTGGCAGAAATCGCCCGCTCTTCTATTATTTTATAAAAAGTACTTGATATATCTACTTTTTTAATCCTTTGGGGCAAACAGTTCAGCCAGGGATTTTATTCTTGCGTTAAATCCCCCCGCCATCGTGGAATTTCATTTTACTGTAACTGATGAATTGTTTTAGGTTGCCTCAGAGTTCCATGGTCAAAATGGAAATGAGTTGAAGAAAGGAGAGCATAATTGAGAATTTGGCAATTTTACGTATCAGTTCCCTTATGATAATTGGCCTGCAAGATGAAATATTTAAAAACTCAATCAAACCCTGCTTGTGTACACGAGGCCATGTTTGTGTATCTGTGTGTTAGCACTGCACCATGTATTAGTTGCTTGGAACTAATTAGTTGCTAGCTACTCACAGCATCTGTATTTCAGATCCCGTGGGACTTCAAGGAATGTGACCTTATTTTAATGCTTTTCTGTGCTTTGAGAATTCCTCCTTTGTATCTGCTCCTAGGACGTGTTTTGTTGCTTTAATAACAATAATGCTTAGCACTCGTTTTAGATTTAGATCTCAAGGACATCTACAAAAGTAGACAAAGATAATCTCTGTGATAAAATCACATTCCTACTTTAGAGCAGGCCACATAAAACCACAGCAGGCTGGTGCTGGTGCAGGGATTACAGTAAGTTGTGCTGGAAGAGCCAAAGGTGGGACTTTCCTCTGGGTCCCAACTGTACAGCTCCAGGAGCTTCTCCACACACACCCATGGGGCACCTGCCCTGAAATAAAGGGCTGTTCCAACAAGGGAGTGCTGTGATCCATCAAAAAACACATTGGGAAAGGAGCTATGTGGAGAAAATCCATGTACACACAGTGGGGACTTGTGACAGAGGTGGTGGTTCCTGTCCAGACAGAGAGAAGAGAAACTGGCTCTGCTTCTAAACAAGGGCCACGGATTTCTGGGAGCCTCTGAGCCCATAAAAATCATATCATTTTAAAACTGGGGTTTTGCTTTCACCTCTCTCTGCAAGGCTGGAGAGGCACTGGAGCTCACTAGGATCCATTCCCACAATAAAGAACAGTGTTGATGTTCTTGAGGGAAGTTTGTTTCAAGAGGTTCATTAGACTCTGTCTAGAGTTTGGTGTAATGCTTGGTGCATCGTGCTTAAACACACTGAAGTTTGCCAAATCACTGCTTAGGCTGGGTTTTTGAGAATGTTGTTTGTGTTAGTAGGGGATGCAAGATTTTTCTTTTTTTTTTTTTTTTTTAAATTCAGCATTAGACCCCACATGAGAATTGGAGCTGGTTCAGTGGCTATTTTCTCTCTAGAAAGGCCATATTTTATACAATGCTGCACTCTGGGATCTTGCCACTTGTGTTCATGGCACTTCTGGTAGGAAGGAGGTGGCTGGACTTTGTGTCCTGGCTCGGGCTTCAGTTTGCACTGGCCAAAATCCAGTATGGGTAATTATGTTCTGTATGCCTTAATTCCCCCAGTAATTTCAATTAGAGTCAGTATTGTTCTTGGTGCCTGATCCTCCAACGTTGCGTGGTGTTGCTGTGTGATTAAACTGTTGTGACATTCCATCCCAGAGGTAGGTAAAATGATCTTGGCTTCACAAATTGTGGAGCATTTCCTCAGAATAAATGGGCAAAATAAGCATAAAAGATTATTGCTGTTTATCTGAGAAATATTTATGAGAGGGTTTTCTGCTTGTTTGTTAGTCTTCTTTTTTTTTTTTTACACTAAAGCAAGGAGTGTTTGGAACTCAAGACATGATGAAGAAAGTATAATTAGGCTGCTTGCTCAAGGTGTTTTAAAGGTTTTAAACCAAATTAAGATAACATACCTTAATTGCATTTGCATAATGGACAGAGTTGAAATCAGGACCCTTTTTTTAATGTCTGTGACTTCCTCAGCAAATGCATGTGAGAGCCAACTTTCCACCTGTGGCAAAAAAAGCAAATTAAAGCTAAATCTAGGTGGAGATGATGTGAGCAGGGTTCAGATGAAGCTGTGGCTGTGCTCAGTGTGCAGGGAGGCAGCCAGCCCTGTTCAGAGTGGTCCCACTCACATTTGGGATTTACCCAGGCCTTGATCTTTGGGATCCTGAGGGAGCTCATTCCATCCCACTGCCCACTCCAACCAGGCTGGAATGGCAGAAGATCAGCCCAACTTGCAGAGTGCATCCACGGCTGGCTTTTCCCACCCCACTCGTCACCTGGCCCCAAGATGTCACACCTAAGCTGGATTTAAAAAAAGCTTTGATGACCAAGAAGCATCAATAATATTACAACAGTCTCCTGGAGCCAGAGGAGTCACTGAACAAGGGCAGATCACGTGTGTGCTTGTTCCTGAGCAGGGCAGTAACCCTGGGGAGCTGAGAGGACATGAGTTACCCTCATGTGCTGGCCCAAATCAGCAGAATTGGCTGCCTTTTCAGCCTGCAAACTCAACTTCTTCCTGGAAGTCATGTAGGTCCTCGGGGGGGAAAAAACCAATCTTCCTTGCTCCAGAAATTGTCCTTGGTATCAGATGTCAGTAGCTCCCCCTCCAGCAATCCCAGCAAGGCCGAGACAATCGACAGCCATGCATGAGCACATTCAAATATCACCGAAAAAAGCTGTTAACAAGAAAATTTGTGGGTGTTGGGTGATATTTTAGTGGAAAAAGTTGCCTTCTAAGGCTGATAGCACAGCCGTTCACTCGAGCTGGTGGCTTTTGGTATTAGTAAAATTCTTCAAGAGCAGTGTTTTGGGCAAAGTGTGTTTTCTACCTCTTTTCTAATTTCCAAAGCTTTGTAAAACGTGCCTGAACTGCAGTTTCTCAGCTTTAAATAATTCAGCACTGAAACCAGTGGTCCTTTCCATGGCAAAGCTCTTAATTGAAAGAAGTTTTGTTTGCTTCAGCAGGTCACACTTGAGTGAAATAAAACTCAGGACACTTGATAGGAAAGAAACTTTTTGAAAACACCCAACAGTTAAGATACCACTAATAACTATTAATAAACAAACAAATGTGTTTCGAAAAAGGGCAAAATCACAATAGCT
Organism: Nicator chloris; assembly: GCA_013400495.1. Taxonomy (NCBI): domain Eukaryota; kingdom Metazoa; phylum Chordata; class Aves; order Passeriformes; family Pycnonotidae; genus Nicator; species Nicator chloris. Next base: position 155,999 of record WAAE01026227.1, read on the forward strand.
GGTGCAGCATTTGGATGTGTCTGTTCCTTCAAATGCCCAGTGTGTTCTGAAGATGAGCAGAAGGCACAAACCTTGTGTTGGGTTTTGCCAGAAGCAGGTTCCTGCTACAATAATATTGAAGGGTTTTCACAGAGCGGGGCAGCAGAATCCACCCAGCAGTGCTGGGGATCTCCCACAGCTGCTTACAACGAACAGATTATCTGAAGAATCAAGGACTTTCCTGTTTTGGGAATACCTGTCAGAGTCTGACTGTATTCTTGTCCTGAGTGTGGGTGTGCTGGCCGTGGCCGATGGAGCTGCTCCAGCCAGTGTCCCCTGCTGAGCTGAGCTGAGCTGAGCTGAGCTGAGCTGAGCTGGAGCTGGGGCTCAGCTCCCAGAGCTCTGCTCCTGCCTGTGGCTGTGACTCACTCTTTGCTCTCACAGATGGGATCTTCCCTTCAGGCACTTCGCTGCTCACTCAGTGCTCATCGAGGGTCAGCAGTTCCTCAGTCCCACGGTACTGTTTGTGCAGCAAGACTGAAGGGATGAGAGCAGGGAGCCCTGGGTTGGAAGAGAGTCTTTGGAATTGCTTGTTTTAACATGTCACAGGAAGTCCTTACAGGAGGAACATTTCAGCTGCGCTCTCAAAATGCATTTTTTTCTGAACATAAATGAGATTTAAATTTCGTTTTACTTAGATTCTAGCTCCTGTCTTTGTTTGAAGAGGAGGGACCCTTTTTAGATAAATAGGGTTTTGGTTTTGCACCTCCTTTTGATTTTTTGTCTACTCCCCAGAGCCTTTTTTGAGTGTGATCTTTAGTAAATCACATTTGCTGTGTAAGTTCTGCAGCTGCATGTGGTCAGAGGATGTTACCCCAGGAAAGATTAACGTGGAGCATTGTCTGTTCTAATGGACACTTGTGACAACTTTATTTTCACAAGTGACTTATGCAAAGGGCACGCTGTGATTTGCTGCTGGGTAAGTAATCTGAAATATTGATTCTTAAAATGTCTCTATGTTTCCTAAAGAAAATAATCATTACTGTAGAAGTGAGGAGAGCTGTAAAATGCAAGATTTCTTCTTAGGTAATTCTGTAGGTGCTGAACATGCTCAGTCAAGAGCTCTAAAGTAGAAAATAATATATGATAGTGAATCTATTTCAGAAAGCATCTTTATAAAACCACCCTGCTGCATTATTCTTTCAGCTGGTAACTATTTCTGGTACATATCTCATTTGCCTGGTTTATGCCATCTGCTTTCTTTCCAAGTTTAGTATAATTATATTAGTTATCCATCAGACTTGGAAGTTTAAACACTGCCTTGGAAGTGTGTGAAGACAGTTGAAGTAATTGTTGTCTTTTGGCTTTGAATTCCACAGTTTCTAACTATTGTGTGTCAAAATAGCTACTCTAAGAAAAAGCCACAACTACCACCTTGAAAAGTAAATGAAGTTAATAATGGTATAGATAATAATCTGACTTCTGTAGGTGCAGATGTGAATTGTCAGAGGAGAAAGAAGATAAAGCAGTATATCATCAATAGGACTTGATCTTAGATGATTTTTTTGCATAATTTGCATAGTAATGAAAGACAATTATGCTCTTAGACTCCATTGTAAGCTCATATGAATCACCTTCAAAATAATTTATAGTACATGTATGGAAAAAACCCCCTGTATAGTTCTACTGATGTTTCATCTTGGCCGTGTCAGCCTGACCTTCAGTCACTGTCAATTGTTCCATTCAGAGCAATCAATGAGAGCATCGTTAGCAGCAGTCAGTGATCACTTATGACAAATCAGTGCAAGGTGATTAAATTGGCAGTGCAAATGGCCGGGATTGCCCAGGGCAGGAACACTGAAACCCGGCCCGGACACCAGGCCTGTGCTTCCAGAAACAAATGTGTGGAAAGGGTAGTAAACTACTCAGAGATGAGTAGATGGCTTGTGGAAAAAGCTGCATGTGAAACTCGAGTGACAGCAGCAACAGCAGCCTACGCTCAGTCACAGTGGCATCTTTAATTTCTGCTCCGCAGCAGATCCAGATCTGCTTCATGCCAATGATTTTCGTGCTCTCCTGCTGCAGCACAGTTACTTCCAGGGAGTAGCTTGTCCTTCTTGAGCCTGTACCCCAGCTTTGAGCAGTGCACTGAGGGAAAGCTGTCCCTGCTGTCACCTGTCCTGGGAGAGGGACAGAGCCCCTGGCTGAGCCGAGAGCAGGACGCGCTGCTGGGCAGTGCTGAAAGGCGTGGGCATGGTCTGTGTTTCCCAGGCAGCTTCCCTGAACAGTCACCAGCCTGAACCCAGATGGAAAACAGGACTGGAGATGATCCAATGGACAGATGCACACATGATGTGCAGTGCTAAGTGCAGTCTTGGTGTTTTTTCTGACTTCTAGGAGGTGACAGTGACTGTAATTATGGTTCTCTTTCCCCAAAGTCTTTCCTCCCAGGACCAAAGGGCTGCTGCACTTCCAGGTTGCAGATGTCATGCTGTTTTTTCTGGACCACACCTGTCTTGTTCACAGTTTTCAGTGCCAAAATCAGTTTTCCTTTAGGACCCTCCATCTTTTCTCTTTACCTACAAACAGGAGACTTCCTTGTCTCCTCTCCCTGTTGATCTCTTCGGTCTTCTGCTTTCTGTGGGAAGCCCAGGTCACTGAAAGGGTAACAGCTACTCCAAACAACCATCAGAAAAAGAGATGTTTTTTATCTGCTGACAAAGTAAAACCACTTTTAGCAAGTGCTGTGTGCTGTTTACGTGCTCCTTGCCTGGAAAATGGTTGCTGAGAAGAGAAGCCAGAGAAAAGGTCAAAGGAGAGGAAAGAGAAAGGAGAGTGAGTGGTGTTGCTTTTTGTGCACGTGTATGGTAGAGTGATAAATGTAATTGTGTGTGGAGGGGAAAACTGTGAGCTGGAGATCTCATTTAAAACCTTCTTTGGTTTTGATTGCGCTGTCGTACGCAAGTCAGGATCCAGTTGAGCATCTATTTTGGTTCCTCCTTGTGAGCAAATACTATTTCTGGAGTTTGCCTTGATCAGGATGCATGCCAACCCTCCTGCTGCTGTGCTATGGAGTATTGCTTATCCATGGGAAGGGTCAGGGATGACACTGAACCTTCCTGCACCTGTAAGATGAGGTGCCAGCCACCACCATTGCCGTTTTGTTAATTAAAAGGTGAATTAACAGTAGGCCCCTTCCCAAAACTTAGAAGTGCCCAGCACTAGCAGAAACATGCTGTGCAAAGTGAGGATTTATGCTCCAAATTAAAGAATTGCAGCACTGATGATCTGAGGCTGTGGTTTGGGCTCAACCAAAAGAAACAACAGCAGTAAAACCCAAGGGATTGTGGTAAGAAAAGAGCCAAGAGAAAGCACTCAGTTACCTACTGGCTGGCAGAAGAGCAGTCTGGTGGTGCCTTGAGTCCCACTACTTCTATGCCATAGAAATTGGGTTTGAAAATGAATAGGATGTGTAAAGGGCACTTTGAGTTCCTCATGAGATCAACTCTCTTGCTGGAATTCCTCCTGGGATGATTTGATTCCAAAAGGATAACACTGCTCTTGGCACTAGCAAACGACAAGTGCAAAGCTCCTCTGGTGCCAGCTGATCTGTCCCAGCAGCACCTCATCTCTCATTCTGCAAGCTCTGACAAATTCCCGTGAGCTGCTTTACCACAGGGCCACGGATCCATCTCGAGTTCCTGGGCCTTGGTTCAAGTCTCCTGCCTGTGCTTTTGCAGCCTTAGAGAACAGACTGCCAGTGACCCTGCCAGCTCCCTGTCTCCCAGGGGTGTAGGTATTGAACTGAAATGCAGGTGTCCACCTCTGGGCACTATCAGCTGTATTTTTGTGATAAACAAGCTCAATAAGTTTGACAAAAGCTGTTGTCACTCCCACACTCCCTTTGTGTTTGCCCAGCTCTTTCCAAGCCGTACAACGATTCAGCATCATTTACCTGCATTTCTGAGAACTGTGGAAAACGAAAATCAACACGAGCATCCATCTGTGTGACAAACGACAGCTCCTGTCAAAGACATGACCATTAGATAGGTTACATATGTCCAGGCTGAATCTTTGCAGGAAATTTTGCTGCAGAGGGACAAACCACTGGGTCAGAGACAGCCTCACACACCAGATCTGATCGAGCCAGGAGTTAATATGCCAACATTTGATACCTTCCCTTCTACTACTTGAAGCAAAACCAAACACCCCCCTCCCCACAGCCCCAGGTCTCCCCAGCAGGCATCCTTCCCTTTTCCCTTTCTTTGCCATGTTTCACTCCAATTACACGGCGAGTGTGGTTTCCCTTTGAAGTTCCCTTGCTGCTGGGCCCTGTATCGACTGTCCCCCATCGTTGTGTATCATCAGCACATCTGACAAGTTCACAGCTGGCTTCTCCCCTGTAGTTGCTGCTGATTAGAAAATAAAAGGGGTTTTATTGAAGCTTCCCCCTGTACTCACCTGCTTCCCTGCGCTCACAGTCTTCTCTTGGAGGGGGTCTCAGCCTTGATTTCTCTTTTAATAGGTTTGGGTCTTTTCATGCCCAAAAAAGAGTGGGGAAGAGATGCCCTTGGGATTACAGCCCAGTTTGTGTGCACACACCCTAAGGTGCACACCCATGCTCCCCATCAGCTAGGTTGGGCAAGGGAATGTCCCCTTATTTTGACAGTTCTGGTAGGGCAGAGAGAGCCTGTTCCTCAGGGTGCTGGAGATCCTGAAAGGAATAGGGGTAGAGAGCTGGAGTGAGAAAGGCATCTTGGAGTTAGGGGAATATGCTCCTTTTCTGCTTTGGGAATAATCAGGCTAATTCCAGTTTTGTAGGCTCTTTGAGGAAGGTGCTGTGTCCTAGAGGAAGTGCCTGCTGGCAGACAACATTTATCACAGGCAACAGAAATACCTTAATCTCTAGAAGGGCTCTCTCTCTCAGGGTGAGAGGATTCACTAATTTTAGGTGTTGTTTGGGTTTTCCTTCCTTTGCTGAAAGTGTCCACAAGGGGCCAGTCTGCTGATTATTTGGGATGCAAACACATGCACGGGGTGCTGGAATGAGCCCCTCCAAACTCTGGGATGGCCTGGCAGGGCAGCACCTGCTCCTTGGCTGAGACACACTGGAGTGAAAGGTTCTCCAAAGGATTTTCTGAAAGCCTCTGGTCTCCTATCCCATCTAGTGCTTTCCTTATTGTGCAGCCACTTTGTGGTTTTAATTAATTTTATGATTACACAGCAGACATGCTTCTATAGCGTCTGTTGCTGTGGCAGCTAGACACTTTAATTACGGAGATTAAAACACAAATCAGGGACAATACTGAGTCGTTCTGATGATAATTACCAGATTTGAGTATTTGTGGAAAACTGGCCACTCAGCCACTGAGGTTAATGCATAAACATGTGGCACTCAGTGGCTTCTGGACACCTGTGTTCAGGTGCCAGGTTGGACAGGGGAGGGAGATCCTCTGTCTCTTTCTGAAGTATTCCAGCTGTTGGAAGATTTGAGAAAAAAAAAACACTTTTAACCTAGTTGGTGAGGAATTTGTACATCCAGGTTCAGTACCTCAATCAGTTGTTCAATGATTCTGTTATTTATTTTGAAATAATTTTTATTTAATCCGAAAGGAAACATATTCTCATTTCGTACCAAAGTGAAGATGCTGGAGGAAAGATTTTTAGTATTTACTCAAATGAACCTTGGAAATTCATTTCATGTTTAAAAGTTTGAAATATTAATCTAAGAATATTTACTGGTTTACATCACAAGCTGTTTGGTGGGTTGAAACAGATTCATGTGTTTAATGCAGATTCAGAAATATTCTGATCCATCTCTAGTTCCATTTCAGATTTTGGGGGTAGGGAGGAAGACTGCTTCAAATAATCTGGCTTTAAAATCACCGTATCATTTAAGCTTGCAGATGCAGCCCAGAAAGCTTTCATAAGGCTTAAGAATACTTGCCAGCCTCAAAATATGGATAAATTGTCTTCATTGCTTTTTTTTTTTTAAATTTTGCAGAAAGAAATTTGTAGTTTGAGAATCTTTGCATATTGCCCTTGTGAGCTTGTAAATACCTTCTTCCTTGATACATGACTGTGTGTGTTCTTTCCACTGAATTTTCTGCTCGCTTGTCTGTGTGATCACTTACTTCTTTAAATAGAAAGAATGTAATATATCTGCCCTTAATTCTTGGCCCAGAAGTCTGTAACAAATCTGTTGTTATCTGGCAGTTTGGAGCTGTCAGCATGCTCTGCAGTGGTCACTGGGAGATGGAAATGCTGCCACTTGGAATGCAAAGGACCCTGATACTTTGGTCCTACGCTCCCTGATTTTGCCACCCTGCGCCCTCCTACATTATTGCCAAATCCCACTTGCCTCATGCTGTCACTCTGGCAGGCAACTGAGAGTCTTAATCATATTAGGAACATGGCAGGTTAAACTCGGGCAGGGAATCTCAAAAGAGTCTCTCCAGGAGGATTCCTGACTGCTGAAAAGCCTCCAAGTCATCTCGCGCAGCGTTGGGACATTGTCACCTGTGGTGCAGGAAAGGAGAACATTTCTTTTTTGAGAGAATGCTCCACTGAATCCTTCCTTAACTAGGCAGAAATAAGGGGCTGCCAGCAGGAGCTGATGTAAACCTGCAGAGTGATAAATACACCAAACCCAAGCCACAGTGGATGCAGTCGTGCGTTGCTCGTCTCCCCGGAGAGCTGCAGGGATGCTGCGTGCCAAGGTGGAAGCAGCAGCCTGGGCACTGCCTCCCCTTTCCTGTTCACCCTCTCTTGATCTAAAGTCCCTCCCCCTCCTAAAGGCACTCCTGATCTGAGACAAAGCTCAAACGAAGCACAGAAAGTGCTTCCCAGCCACATTCCCTTCCTCTGCTCATTCCCCACACGCGGAAGGAAGCCAGGTCTCTGCTTGTTGCTCTGATGTTTGTCCCCGTGGATCCTCTTAGACAAACAAACTCTTTCCCATGAGGAGTTTCCCTACATATTTCCGGGAGTGGGTTTTTCCTTGCAAATGAAAGAAGATTTCAAGACTCAGTACCAAACTGAATTTTGGTCCTGTGGTCTCTCCAGGGGAGTGGACGCTGCCTACTTAGGGCAGGAGAAGCCATGCAAAGTGGCTTTATTTCATATGGATTATTTCATTTGCAGGTATCTCCAGCTAACAGAATTACACAGCAGAGACCATGTGGTGTAAGTTAGAGCAGAGTACAGGCACAGAGTGGTGCATGAATTCAGATAATAAATAACTGGAAGTTGAAGAGCTTGTAAAGTTGGGACAAAAGAAACCCCCATTTTTCATATTAGGTTTCATAAAAGATGGTATCACTAAGGCAAAGAGATAAAATGCCATTCTGATGGAACCTAGGATGAAACTGTTATGGGTAGAGTGGTGGGAAGCATCACCTGTTCCCCTGGTCCCCTTGCTGACAAATGTAGAGCAAGAGGCAGCTGAGAATTTTCCAAAATGCTCAGAGGTGGCTTGAGCTCATTCTAATGATCAAGTGACCTCTTGTCAGCTGAGCAGAAGTGGCTTTGTGCAAGCTTTTAACCTACAGTAGAACCAAAATTCAAGTTCAAATTCAGCTTGGTTTCGGTTTTCAGGGAAAAAGCTCAATGTCCCAGTGCCCAGACACTTCCTGGCTTCTGTGTGCTCACCTGCTGCAGTTTTTGCCCATTTTCAGTGAGGAGTGAGCCACCAGCTTCTAAAATCTCCTGGTCCAGGATAGTGGGATGAAAAGGGTTATATGGTTTTGTTTTGAAATGGGAATAACTTGGAACCAGACCATGTTAAAGAAAGAGGGATGCTGTGGAAGTGGCATCTGGGAGGCTTCTTGGAGAATAAATCATCTGCAGGAATATCAGTGCAACTAGACCATGGGAAGGCCCTGGAGCTGCAGATCCACCTCCCAGGCTCAAAACAAAGTCAGTGTACAGAATAAGGTTTCAGCAGATGGGCTGGTGAAGGGCTTACAAGGCTTTCCAAAATAATGTCCCACAAACAACTTTATTCCTTACATGAATTTTCCACAACATACTGTCTCCTGTACTGGCTGTGTGGAGCTGTTGGCATCCCAGCATCCAACGTTCTGGGACTTCTGGCATGCACCAGTGTTTTCCATTTGCTAAGAGGACATCCAGGAGCTGGTAATAAACAGCTCCTGAGGGACTGTTCCTTAGATTGTCCATGCAGCATCGTAGTTGCTAAATGTGATGGCTCACTAATCATACTGGAGGCATTAAACAAATTAAGAATGAAAAAGCCAATAAAATGTTACATTCCCCTGTACTTAATAGAGGCTTTGTCAAACACTTTAGTGGTGCTGGGATTTCATCCTGATCATTTAAACATTTAGAACATCTGAACTGCAGTTTAAAATTCTGTTAGTTAAACGCTTAACTAGTCCAGATATTTAAGATCAGCAGGTGTGTGTGTGTGCATCCACACCCTTCCTGTGGATGTACACTGTGTAAATGGCATGGAAGTATCTCCTTCCTCCTCAGGTGGAAGACTCCTGACACTCTTTCCTGCTCCAGTGTGGGGTGCTTCCCATGGGACACAGGGACTTCTCCAGTGTGAGTCTTCCCTGGGGCTGCAGTCCTTCAGGATCAGGCTGCTCCAGTGTGGGTCCTTCCAGAGGCTGCAGTCCTTCAGGATCAGGCTGCTCCAGTGTGAGTCTTCCCTGGGGCTGCAGTCCTTCAGGATCAGGCTGCTCCAGTGTGGTTTCTTCCAGAGGCTGCAGTCCTTCAGGATCAGGCTGCTCCAGTGTGAGTCTTCCCTGGGGCTGCAGTCCTTCAGGATCAGGCTGCTCCAGTGTGGTTTCTTCCAGAGGCTGCAGTCCTTCAGGATCAGGCTGCTCCAGTGTGAGTCTTCCCTGGGGCTGCAGTCCTTCAGGATCAGGCTGCTCCAGTGTGGTTTCTTCCAGAGGCTGCAGTCCTTCAGGATCAGGCTGCTCCAGTGTGGGTCCTTCCAGAGGTTGCAGTCCTTCAGGATCAGGCTGCTCCAGTGTGGTTTCTTCCAGAGGTTGCAGTCCTTCAGGATCAGGCTGCTCCATTGAGGGTCCCCTGAGGGTCACAAATCCTGCCAGCAAACCTACTCCAGCATGGGCTCCTCTCTCCATGGGACCACATGTCTCCTGCCAGGAGCCTGCCCCATGGGGTCACAGCCTCCTTTGGGCACCCCTCTGCTCTGGTGTGGGGTTCCCCACAGGATGCAGGTGGATCTCAGCTCCACCACAGAGCTCCATGGGCTGCTGGGTCACATCCTGCTTCTCCATGATTTTCCAGAATCTCCTGCTCCTCCTTCCCCACTGACCTGGGATCTGCAGGGCTGTTTCTCTCACGTTCTCACTCCTCTTTGCAGCTGCAGCTGCTCTTGCACGGCAACATTCCCCCTCCTTTATGATGTTCTTCCAGATGCACCCCCACCATTGCTGATGGACTCACCTGTGGCCAGTGGTGGGTCCGTCCTGGAGCCTGCTGGAATTGGCTCTGTTGGACATGAGGGAAATTCCTGGCAGTTCTCAAAGAAATCACCTGTGTAGCCCCCCCACTACCAAACCCTTGCCAAGCAAATTCCACACATTTTGTTACTGCTCCAGACTTGCTTGTCAGACCCCTTTGGACAAGTTAATTCAGAGCATTAGCAGTGTTTTGTTTTCATTAACAGTCTTGTTAATTTGGGAGGCAGTAGCCATTAGAGTACAGCTGAGAACAACACCATTGTATCTCAAGTGTTAGAGAACTTCTGGGTGTTTTGACATCCCCAGCTCAGCCTTAACCTCTTGTTCTACTGGGCATTGGGTGTCCACAGCTGGGTCTGTCCCCTCAGTTAATAGGGAACCCACCTGCCATCCCCAGCAGCTGCCAGAATGCCTCTTCATGCTGCCTTTCCCTTGTCCCATGGCACACAAAGTCAACTAATTTGGAGCCTTACCTTCCTCCGAGATTTTTTTTGTTTTAAGAATGCCCAGTCTGACATTTGCTGCTAAGGTTTGACTCCAGAAAAATCAATCCTGCCACGGATGCAGTGCCCACATCCACCACATTTACAGGGAGAAGGAAGGTACATCCTGCAGTCCAGATGTACATCCTGCTTTGAGCTGACATCTGTGATCCAACAGACACGGCATATGCCTCTATTTCATTCTGCTCCCCTCAGCCCTTTAACAGTGGGAGTCCTAATTTCACTAAAAGTGTGTCATTTCTTTAGTGTTTTGGGGGTTAGAATCTAGGACAAGAGTATCAGCGGAGAGCAGCAGGTACAAATATTCAGCCTGTGTATCTTATCAGATATTCAAGAATGCAGTAAGAAATGTCAGAGAGAGCTTTCTATGAAATATTTAATTAACAGCAACAGCTACAGAAATGAAAAACAACATCCAGGCAATTACAGTGTTCAATAAAGCAGCTCTCAGAGGATGGAGCAGCAACGGATTAGTGACTGACTGGCATTTAAATATGTTATCAACCAGTTAGGGAGACCAGAGTAAATTTGCTCCCCTGGGGATCAAGCCAGTAGAAGTATTATAACTATATTATTGTTTCTCAGGGCAATCAATTGAATTATATGGTGCACTAGTCTGGGTGTTTGGCTGTTACTCCAGCAGCTGGTTACGTGATTTGTTTCACAGAAACACAGAATGGGAAAGGTTGGGAGGGCCCACAATGGACATTCATTCCACTGGACGTTAATCCAGTGCTCTGGGTGAGAGACCCCTGTCAGTTTGCAAAGAACCTTTTCTTGTTTCAAGTCAACAATATATACATTTCACTTCTGAGTTTTAAATGCAGAGTCTGCTGGAAAGTCTGTAATTTATAAAAGGGGTGGAATATGCTAATCTTGAGATGCTAAATTAGAGCACAATGAAGAATTTATGTTATTGTTACCTCCAGGGCCAAATATACGCTGAGAAGGCATAATTAGTGTTCCCCTTGAAGTGCCCTCTTATGGTCATGTAAAAGTGTGGATGGTTTCACTTATTGGGGGTTTTTGCTATGATAGATTTTTCTTTAAAAAAAAAAAAAAAGAAAAAAGGAAGCTCTGGAATAAATAACTGTGCTTTTAGTATGATGGGTGAGATGAAATTCCATGAACTGAAGCCATACCTCACCGTGAGCTAATGCAATCCCTTCACAAATATGTGCAAACTTGGTGATGCCAGTCCCCATTTTGTGGTGAAAGTGTGCAGGAAAGGCAGTGTGCACAGTGTCCACTCCAGAGGACACAGGAACATCTGTAGGGGAAGTTCTCATTGCTGCTGGTGGTTGTCCATTGCTTTTCCTGCAGTCTTGGCAGAGACATGCAGAAGTATGGGAGGGATGCAAAAGGAACTTGTAGGGAGGTGGCAGTTTTTAAAGTTGGGCCTAATAAATAGGGTTTGGATTGATCTGTGTTTGATGCTGAATGCTTAACCAAGTAAATTAAAATGAATCAGCATCCCTTCAACAAATAACTGGTCCAAATCAGTATGAGCCAAAGGAATGATTGGAAAAGAATCCACATTTCTTTGCTATTGTTGATTCATTCCTGTTATTTTTCCCCATTACATTCTGACAGATGCATTTGCCCTCTCCAACCCCTTTTCTCTCAGTTTCTCTTCCAAAGTTGAGAGCATCCTTTGCTCTGAGGACACTGAGGGCTGATGTATCCCTGGAAAATGTTGATTACACCCAAAACAGCTACACTGGATGGGATGCTCTGACCCAGCTGGCAGGAGAGGAGCCAAAGCAGGGTCCTGCTGCTCCCTGCTGAGCAGCTCATCCTGAAGGATCAAGGGGCATCCTGTCCTGCCTTGTCCTGCGGATGCCAAGATGGAAAATACATTCCTGAGTAAGAAATCCTTCACTAAAAATGGGCTGTGTGCCACATTCTGTATACCTGAGAAATGGCTGATGAAGAAACAAAAAAAATGGGACCAGCTGCCCTGAGATGTTTCTGCTGGAATGAAATTCTGGCTGAGATGAAGTGTAGAGTGAAGAGAATGCATTTTTCATCTCTGTTCCCATTGCAGGGAGTGCTGAGCTGTTTTAGGGGTTCCCAAGCACCCCTCAGCAGTCTCTGGTAATTCCACATTGCAGCAAGGAGAGAAGGGCAGTGCTCAGGCAGGGGAGAAAATCAAGGAAACCCACAGAAATCTGTTTGTGCCCTGCTTGGTCTGCACAATTCCCTTTAAAAAGGGCAGTGTGGGTTCACTCCAGTGTCTTCCAAAGACATCTTGGAGAAAATTTGTCAAGGTGGAGCCAATTCTTGCTGTGGGAGTTATTAAGTGACCCCCTAAAGTTAAATATTCAGTGTCAAGTTTCCTGAAGCTCACGAGGTCTTCCCTGTTGCCCCTGTAACACAGAGAACTGAGGGAAGCAGAACAACAAGTAAGATGTTCTGAACAACAGAAGTCTGAAGTTAATTAGTGCTCAGAAAGTGGTTTGAAGATGAAAAGCACTGTTGCTAAGTGTTATTAATAGTGGAGCAACCCTGCTGTTAATTATAAATAACAATAATGCTGTGGAGCACGCTACATGCAAAGATCTCATAATGCTTTTGAAATATGAATCACTGATTTATTCTGATATTTGAAATGGGAGGAAAGAGGCACAGGGGGCATAGAACAACTTGTTTGATTAAAGTGTTTAATACACAAGTAGAGGAGTCCAAGGCTGCAATTCAGATCCCAGACTTGCACTGTACAGGTGTAACTCCTGAGGGCTGTTCTGGGCTGTGCAACCCTGGACAGCACAGTCCAACCTCTGCCTTCTCTTCACACAGGGGTGTCTGATTGTGCAGAGTATTACCCATGGACTGAGAAGATCTGTAGCTGCACATCTGATTTATCTCCTTTCCTGTTAGGAATTCTGGAAGGATTCTGAAGCTGTATAAGATGGACAAAGTGATCCAGCTTTGCTGCAGCAATTCCCCTGAAAGCATCCCTGGGATTCCAGTCCTGCTGTACACCTAAAATCAAACCATTCAGTGTTTGTCCTCCTTGCCACTGCATTGTTTCAGCCTGGAGCGATACCGGGCTGATCTCTCACACGGAGGTTTCCCAACTCAGAGCCTGGGACTTACTTATTCCTAGAATTCTCAGAAATGAACTCCGCAGATGAAGTGACTCAATCAGGGCTGAGCAGCAGTGACTGAATTTCAATGAGAGATGCTAAGCACACCCAAGGACCCTCTTCGTTTTAGGGATTGACAATGGGAAAGTAAAATGAACCAGCTCCTGGCATAAAAAGAGCATCTCGTCTGGACCTTGCGCTCTCTCTCGTTTCTGTGGTTAATAGACGTTTGCTGCTGTAATAGTTTGGCTCTCATCAGCTCCTTTTAAATGGGGTTTTTTGGTTCTCCAGCTAATCTCTGTGAAGGAGGGTTCATTTGTATGCTGTTATCGTCATTAACTGTAATCTCCAGTTGCAGTGTTCGTGTGCCTGTTCCGTGCTTCCTTAGGGCAGCTGTGAAGTGCTTCTCCAGCAAGCCGTGAGTGCCTCTGCTCCCACATCTTCCTGAGGACTATTGTGTGTTGTGATCATCTGCTAATAGAGGAGATTAGCTGAATCACAGCAGTCTCCAAGCGAGAGACACGACACTTTTTTTCCCCTCTTTTTCCTTTTTGGTTACTGTTATACGCTTGTCTTTTTATACTGGCAATAATCACTTCGTGTTGTTCTTTTATTGCCATTCCTCCTCCAAGACTTCCAACTTCAGAGTCCTAAAGCGCTTCCTTGTTTCATCTTCATGGCCATTCAGAGTGTTTAATGGGCTTACAAGCAATCAAGGCTTCCATCTTCCTTGAATGGAGCTTTTGTTGGAGTCAATCTGCTCGCACAACTGGGATCACAGGTGTGTGCAACCTTTCAAGCAGTGGTTCTTGTACTCCAGACCGAATTTACCCAGATGTTATTTCGAGAGCAATCAGAATTATTAACGTATACTTCAGCAAAATGTTGACAGAATACAAAGCATAAAACACCTTGTGCTGAAATTCCAAACCCAATTAAATGGGCTAATTCACCTACTGTTTAATTGGCTGGAAGCCATGTGAGTAATTACGCCACTGACATCTCCCAAAATTATATTCTTAATTGTTACATTTATTTGCATCACAATGAAATACCCACCCCTCAGCTCAGCTCCCCTCGCAGCACCAGCAGCACTGGTGAAAGGCAAGAGGCACTTTTGCGTTTCACAGGGTTGCCTTGTGCAAACGTCAATTGGCAAAGCAGCAAGGCAGGGCCTCTGGGAGCCGGGGCAGGAAAATGCAAACTTGCTCTGTTTATTCCTGAACATATGTAGCCTGTTATTGTAGGACGTGGTGGCTTTTATTGTAGCACGCTGCAGAGACGCCTTTCTTTCCTCCTTTCTTTCTTTCTTTCTTTTTTTTTTCTTCCCTCCTCTGTTATTGTTCACTACCCCCCATGAACGTGGCAGGGCGACGCTGTGTTGGTTGTGCTTGCAAACTGCAATATAATATCACACTCCAGAGATGCAGCGTTTCTATTTGCTGTCATAAATTTATTTTGTATTTTCTTTCCCTTCATAAAATATCCCCCTACTTCTTTATACAAATAATGTCATTCCAAGGAAAATGTATGCAGAACCACTTTACAGAAACCCTCTATAAGCACTGTTTGGTCTTGCTGTGTAGATCTACTCTCTAATTGCTTTGAATTTACTTTATTGCAAGGCTGGGGATTGCTTTGAAGTGATTATGAAAGAATAAGCAGGCTTCTGCAAAGGGAATTTAGGAAAGAAAAAGCTTTTAAGAAATCCTATTTTGAAGTTCCAGTTCCAGAGGGTCCCTGGTTACTGAAATGTAATGCCAGTGCATTCCCTTCCCTTCGCTGCCTTTACCAGTGAACTCTTCATCATTAATAAGACTTACACTGGCATGAAAATTGTTTCTTGAGATCATTTTCCAACCGTGTCATTTTGTTGTAGGGGGCCACAATATCGCTGTATTTATTGGCTTTTGGAAAGTCCTTTATATACATTCAGGAATATTTTCATCCCTCTCACAAGAGCTTTACCCAGTTCTAACTCTGTTCCAAAATACAATGGACACATGATGGGTTTGCTGGCTGTGTGATATCCTCTTTCTGAAGTACATGGCTTAAATGCAAAGTTCATTGCAGTGGCTGTTTGACCAAAAGAAATGGAATGCTGAAAATAAGGACTTAGATGGAGCAGGTTAATATTATTCAAAAAAAATAGTGGAATAATAAAAAAAGGAAGTGAAGGTTTAAGCTAGAATTTTTAATGTTTGTGGGCAGTCTGGAGATCCAGTAAATGCTGCAGAATCTGATGGCTTTCTAGGAAACAAAAGGGGGGAGTTGTATTTTTCAATACATAATTGGTTAGAGATTTGTATAAAAGCCAAAACCAGATGCATCCATCTTTCTATCTCTCCCAGCATGAACATTAGAGGATGATGAAGGAAGGGAAATGAGACCCATGTTGTTTTCTTCAGGCCTTAGGAACAGCATGGTTCCCAGACAGCATTCCCTGTTAGAAACTCTCTGCTGCATTCATTTATGAATTGTTTATTTGTCACCAAACTCAGAATTTCCATCCGTGCATAGAAGACGTGGTGGTTTTCTGACACAAAACTAATAACATCTGCTCTTAATTAAACATTAATAGTAACAAATGGCTGCCTATCAGGTTTTTATCCCCTGCCAATCTGTGTGGTAGCTGAACATCTTCTGGAAGGGGGATTTCTCACCCTGCCCCACTTGGGCCCCCTGAACCCCAGCACTCCCAAAAGCATCACCCTTACAGGCATGCTCAGGGCTGTCTGCTCCAGATGTGGGTGCTGGACACTTGGAAAATGAATCACCCACATTATTTACAGGAATGGGGCAAAGCAGAGAGAAACCCAGTGACTCGTGGAGCTTCACACAGGATTCACGGTGAGTGGGAATGTGCTTGGATAGAACTGATTTGATGCTGATTTGGGCCTCCTGTGCTGACCTCAAATTAAGTTTTTCAAAAATTGTCTTTATGATGGTTGTTTGGGAAACATATCAGGGGAAAAATGGGTCTGATAGTGCAAAAGGAGCAGGCATGGCTGACGGTCCCAGAGCAGAGAACCAAAGTGAGTAAAGCTGCAGGCACAGAAGCAAGTGAGAAATTTTTGTAGTACATAAGCATTGAATTTGTGATAAGTCATAATTTCTCTGGGAAGAACGTGTTCCCATTCAGGCAGCCTATGGAAAAGTTTAAATGTGTTGTAAGTGGTTTATAAGCTGCACAACCACGGTGGGTGAGATTTGGCTGCTCTTGTGCCTTTGGGGTTGTTCCCTCCAGGGTGAACTCTCCTTGACTGGTTCCATATCGATTTTTTCCCTTCACAAAGACCAGGCACCTTTTCCCCTCTCATTTACAGTCCATCTCCACACAAGTCAATCAAATGGTCTTACCCATAACTCATTTCAAACACCGCTAACTGCAAAACCTGCCAGTTCAAAGAACTTCGGTTTATTTGCTGGTTTTGCAGCAGTTATAGCCTGAATAATTAGCTAATACCTTTTAAATATGTGTTTTAAAGATTATGGTTTAAATCCCCCAAACTGTGTCATCATTTGGAAACAAGCCTCCTTAAAATTGCCGAGCCAGCAGAAAGCACAGAAAAGCTCCAGATGGTCCAGTAGTTTGTGGTTTATTTACAGTAAACCAGATCCTTGCCCTCAGCCTTTTATCTCCGAAAATGCAGGCAGTTAGCAAGAGGTGAGGGGCTTTCTGGGAGCTCTGTGAGGTGTCCAAGTTCTCTTACAAAACTACAAGTGAAAAAGCCAATTCTGGTGGAGAGGTGTTGGGAAGACACCTCTGAATTTTTTATTATTTTTTTCCCCTTTGATTGTTTGTTTTCAGGATCTTGACAAGAGCGTTTTATTATTTTACGATGGGTGGCTTTGAAGGTAGAACTGCAAAAGAGATTTGACTGAAATATTTGGGGTATTTGCAACGCTCACATCTCCAGTGCAGCTCAGCTCTGTTTTCTCATCTTTACCAAACTGCCAGTTTTCACTGATCACAGATGTTGCCCTAAATCAGAAGAAAGCCCTGATGCCCATCTATGCTGAGATCTACAGAGAACATATTTTTGGGTCTTCCAGTACATTTTTTTGTCAACTGTGTTTTCCTTGTATTCTTGTTTGTGCTCCAGCTGGGCCTTCTGTGCCTTGCACAGAGAAGCAAACCCTGCCAGCACATTACATTATTTATAAGGCAGAGATGCTATCAGATCTCACTCAGGTTGGAAAAGACTCTGCTTTCAAATAATTATAGAATTTACATTTGTGTGTTGCCTGTCAGGGAGACCTTGGAGCGCTGTGTGAGTGTCAGAACAGAGCTGGGGTTGTTACTTCGCTGCTGGAAAGGAATAGGATGGGTCAGAGTGGGATCAGGGAGTGAATCCCCCACTGGTGTCCTGCTGCTGGAGGGTGTGAAGAGAGCTTAGGTGGAAGATACAACTGTTTGAATTGGAATTTCAGGAAGGCTGAAGAAGTTGTAAAGAGCACTGGGCTGATATGTGACCACTGTGGACAGGGTTTTAGTTTTCATCTGAAAGAGTTATTAATTGCTGCACAGTTCCTTGTGCAAAGCAAACTGGGACTCGGGGTCCCGTGTCCAAGGCGCTGCTGTGGTTTTGGCAGAGGGGAGGGCTGGACATGGCCTGGGGTGAATTCAGGGCTGCACCCACGAGTAAATCACAGCCACCCATGGCTGGGCTGCCTCCCAGCCCATCTATTAATGGAGTTTTCCAGTTTTAGCCATGACTTGGCACAATTCTGGCTTCTCAGCAGGGACAGGCACAAGCTGCAGTTTCCTCCAAAGTTCATTTCATCGGAATGTTTGTAACATATGCCTGTCTCTAGGAACGTGTTTGTTGGAAGGAGGGTGTTCTGGAAGGATACAAAAGATCCATATTTTAAGTGCAAAGCCTAGTGAAGAACTTAATTTTAGTGCATTTGCAAGTGGAAGAAGAGCTCTGCCCATTCTTGCCTTGGCACAATGCAACGCATCAGTTAAGCAGTTTGGAAAAGTAGATTAACTTAGTGGAGATGTCCCAAGTGACACCCTTTGTTCTTTGCAAAATCACTTTTATAAAGGAAACTTTAAAATAAAAAAAAGATGGGGGGAAAGGCCCTGGAATGGCTGGAGTGGGATGTCAAGACAGGTCTGATTTGAGATAAACGGAATTTTATGGAAAGGTTGTTTCACTGCTTTGCTGGTGGAATGTCTGAGCAGAGGGGTCTTCACCTGATGTAGTTGAAATACCTTTGGGTTCTGCTTGTTGGAGACTTGTGGCTGATAGAGAAGGGTCCAATTTAAGATCATGAGGGACCTTTTTGTTTGGTGCAGCACAAAAAAATAGAAGGGGCAGTTTGAGAACATAACAGAGTCTGGGGGCTTCCAGGCTGAGAAGATGCAATTTTGAACTCTGGCTGAATGAGCCGTGGTATTTTTATTGGTATTTTATATTGATTTATAACTAGCAGCTTTTAAAAGCATACAGAACTCCCGAACTCTGAAAATTAATATTGTACTGATGGACCTGCTTGAACAAACATACTAAAAAATGTGCTCTCTGTCATGGCAAGCTGAAAAAGCAGATGGCAGTCGGAAGCTGAGCAGCATACAGAAGTTTGAAATTTTAAATTAAATCCATTTGAAGCTTTGTTTGTGCCTAAGGCAAGCTTTCCCCTCAGATGAAGGAGAGTGGCTAGCTGAACTTTTTTACATGGGCTCTGGTTTGGAAAAGGCTGCTGGAAGATTTTAAATCCTCTGTGATTTACACCACTGTATTAGTCTGGTTTTACAGTGGAACAGAAATACCACATTCAGGTTGGTCCCAGACAGGAAGCGTTTCCAAGATTGTAAACTCCTGTAATGAGATGGGTACAGAAGAGGGGCTCCTGCTTTTACACAGCGTGCCATAAATATTCAGATTGTGTCATATGTTTCCTGTGCTCTGAAGAGATGTAAAAAGATAACTGCAGCAAGAAAGAATCCTGAAGCAGACAGGCACAGGCTGTGTTGTTCTGCTACAATAAATCAACTCACGCCTTGATTTGAACATCATGAACCATCAAGAACTTTCTTGGGAACTCACAGGAGATCATGGAGTAGAGCAGGGAAGATGCTCCTTGGGCAAAATGTTATTCTCCCTGTCTGAAACTTCATTAGTGATATGGGACAGGTTGGCTGGACCCTGAGGGTCTTATTTTTACTTACTCAATACTCTCCCAGGTTTTAATGAGGGCTTCACCTGAATAAAACTACATTTTATCCCAGGCCAGTAAGAGATTGCTGTGTCCTGTGGAATGAGCCTTTTTCTGCTGTCTGTTAGATTTTTGATAACTGTGCCTTTGTGGTTAACCTGCTGTGGGTGGGTACCCTTGGAGGAGGTCTCAGACTTCTGCTTTTTGGCTACCAATTGCTACTTGAGCTCTGTGGTGAAAGGTTACGTTATTTCTACTGCTTTGCTTTTTGGCCTCTCGTTTTTGGAAATAATCCCGTTAAATTGTTAGTTGAGGTGTACTCATGTGTTGCCTTGTGCTCTACAAACCTGCTGCTGGTAGTTTGTGTCATTCCTACTTCGTTAAAACCACATTCCCAGGGATTTTTTAAGTCCCTGAACCCTCAGACCTTCTCTGAGGCAGTGGGTGTGCAGCTGGTTTTGAGAGGATGCAGAATGCACAGGAGGGAAATACTCATTTCAGCAAAGCACAAGAGTCAAGAGACATTAAAAGGAAATCAGTTTAATGACCGATTCAAATCCTTTGAATTTCGCAGAAAGAAAGAAGTAACAGCAGTATTCTCAAATGATGGCTGAATTCTCAGCCAGCCTTTTAAATACATGAGCCAGTCTGTTCCTGGCTCCTTCATTTGGGATGCTGCTCACCCATTTGGTCAGGATGAGTAGTTTGTGCTGCAGTAAACATTCACCTGGAATGCACTGACAGTATAAACTATGCCTTTGTTTGGGAAAGTAGGTGTTGAAATCACTAGAATTGCAGCAAACTCAACTGCACCGAAACCACAGCACTGCTGAGTGCGGTCCTGCTGAGCAGAGGTGTAAAGGAGAAGAGTGTGATGCCCAAACCTTCTGCTCCAGCACATCCTCTGCGGGCAGAATCCTGGCTCTGGGGTAAAGAGAAGGCTGAGCTGTGCAAAGAAAGGAGCACGAGTGGTTCCCCGTCAGGCACCCACGCTGGGCAGTGGGGTGGAGGGCTCAGGGGTGACCCCGGGGTCCGGGCACGGTCACACACAGCCCGTCTCTGCAGTGCTGTCCTTGGTGGTGGCCGATTTACACTGCTCATAGGTCACCACTGCCATTAACACCTTCCTAGTGCTTGAGCACTGTTTTTGGTGCTGCACAGCTCCCTTTGCATCCTGCGGGGTGGAGCAGTGGGCGCTCAGCATCCCCGGCGTGTTCAATCCGTGCTTCCCTGAGCTCTGATCATTGTCCCTGCTCGGTGCCCGGGGCTCCGCTGCAGCCGGGCACTTGGCATCACTGCCAGCTGCACTAACTACCAACCTGCTGGCAAAGGACAGGGAAAGGGAGCTGAGAGACGGAGAGAGACCACAGGAGGGCAAAAAAGGGTCTTTTAGACCCGAGTACATCCCTTTTGGCAGTGCAGCTCCAGAGAGAGCAGTGTGGCTTTTTAGTGATAATAAACAAATACAACTCGTGGAGGAAAGACAAGCTGGGTTTGTTTGGCTTTCACTTCATCAATAAATTCCAGTGACTCCATTTGGCTTTAACGCTCTCGCTCTTTTTGAGGGCTTTTTATAGAAATGACAATTAAAAACGGCCAGAGGAAGAAATTTGTCCTCTTGCTACTTTTCTTCTACTCGTTTACTCTCTCTCAATCTGCTTTGCAATAGGAAAAGCTGCTGCATGTTGATGTGTGCAGTGGGCTCCATAAAGCTGTAGGATATCCTGAGCTATGGGGGAACTGGGAAAGCCACAGCCTGGGGAACCTGCTGCTCATTAGGGAATTTCTTCTGCTGTTCAACCTTTTTGGCCAACTTCATCATATTTTCCTTCTGTAGTTCTATATGATTTTTAAAAATCATCCTTCCTGGAAACTCTGGAAGGACAAGGCTGGACAAACCAGTCTGTTGTCCTCAGTGCTGGGCATCCCAGTGAGGGTTTGGACCGAGGGGCATGTCCTGAATTACTGGGATTTGCTCTTTTTGCATGGAGCAGTGTAAGGCTAAGTATGAAGGCTAAGTGTAAGGCTGAGTATGAAGCAGATGTATGGGAGGTGGAGTTCAAATATCTACCAAAAAATGGATGTAAAGTCATAGACTCCTGAGCCATGTTCCAGGTCTGCCTTTCAGTATGTGCTGAGTGTATATAAGGAGGTGCTGGGTATCATCTTAGATACCATTTGCCACCTAGACATGGACTCCTTTCCTCAGCTTCTCTCCTTTCCCTGATAAAGCAGCACCAGCAGCTCCCAGTCCAGCTGGGAGCCATTGATTTGTCCAAGCAGAGCAGTACATGGGCACTGACTGTGAGTGTACAAACTGAATTCCAGTGAGAGGGAGCCCAGCTGACGTAAAATTACCCCTCCAGCTGTAAATCTCACCTCAGCTGAACATCTACACCCCTTAGGAGGAGCACTGGCTTTTCCAAAGGCACTTACACCTGTCTTGGATTCAGGTCTATGTGCAGATGTTTGCTTTAGGTGTATCTTGAATGTGAAGAATCAGAAATTAGCTCTGGCACTGAGTTGGATGTGGTGCTGCTGCTGCTGCTGGGTGTTTGTGTGATGAATTAACCTGGCTAATGTAGCTCCACTGCAACGCTGTCTCACAGCCTTTATGGGTATAAACACACTTATAAATGTGGCAGCCAACTGCATCAATCTTCAGACGTGTTTGCATCTGGCTACCCTTGGATATCCAGATCTAATTATCTTCAGATAATTGAAAATAATATATCAATACGCTGCAATATGAATAAAAAAGGACAGGAGTTTTGGAAGCCCCAAACCCATCTGTTGTGTAGTGATAGATGCTTGTGCTCCACGTTGGGTGAGCTTTACATCCCTGGGGAATGATGCATCGAGTTTCCCATGGAACAGCTCCCCTGGCCCAAAAAATGGTGGCTGTGTCTTGTCTCTTTTGTGTGTCAGGAATATGTGATTTTGTTGTCAGCACATTTTTTGTAATGAAAAGCAAATGGTATCCAATATGTCTTGGAGAAAACGTGCAAACAACAGCAAAATTACATGTTGTTAAAAAAAAAATCTGTAACTTGTTTGCTGTCAATAGAGCTCTTAATGACAGGGGAGGAGGAAAGTGCACCCGGTGATCACTGCCTGTGTGCAGAGATACACGTGGGGCTGCAATCCATCTGTGTGTTTAAAAACTATACCATGAAAAGTTAAATTTCAAGCCTGGGATATGCATCTGCAACGTTTCATGGAGTTGAGAGCGTGTATGGACTTGGTGACTGAGGGCTTGGGTCTGGAAAAGATGGGAGAATTGAGAATCCCTGGCTTGTGTCTTCAGACAGAAGCCACAGACAGTTCCTTGAATTACTGCTCTGCAATCTGCTGGGATTTTAAGTTCAGATATGGGGAGTAATGTCCTAAATCATAAGTCTGAATAGGGAAAAAAGTTTTAAAAAAAAATCACTGTTTTAATATGTGTGTCTGTGTAGAATAGGTCCAGGAAGAGCCTTCCCTGTTTTTTTGCAGTCCGAGCAAGTAGCCACTGCGTAGAATTTCTCCTCAGCCTGGAGTTGGTTTTAAGTGCCCATGTTATTCAATGTAACTTGGAAAATGGATTTTGTTTCAAAAGCTGTCTCATTCCATGAAAGATTATGAATGGTTTGCTATTCCTGATGCCAGTAGAATTGATTGTTCTTGCTTTGAAATCAGCTAGAAGCCATCTGGGGGAAAATCTCAGTATTTCTGAAACCCACAGCAGCATTCCCATTGCCTTCACAAATGTCTGATTCTTCCCAACTATGAAAACTTCCTGCTCAAATGAACATATTTTACACAAAGATCTAATCATGGTAAACCATGTTTAGGAAGTGAATTTTTTCAAGGAGTGAATAAAAAAGGGAATGAATACTTTAAAGGAAGCTTGTGGACCTTGATTGAATGAATGTCCATAAATATTTGATGCCAATATTTGTCCTGCTCTTGCAGAGACTCTTAAAGAGTTTTTCCTCTGTGATCTTGACTATTCTGTTCTCCTTTCTTCTCCCCATCTGCTCATCTCTCTTCCAGAAGTGGAAATGTATCTCTCCAAAGTGGAGCTTCCTTTAAAAATAGCGATGGTTTAAAAAAAGTAGTAATTAAGACTCTCTAGGCTGGTTGTAGGAACATGTTTTTAATAGAAGCTGTTAAGCTCTGCTCTCTAAGACCCTACCACCTTGTGCACATGATACTGATCCTTCTCAGTCAAGCCAAGTTTCAGATAATTACCCCCAAAACTGTCCATGTCCCACACACATCTACAAGTTCCTTGAGGTTTTATTGATTCTGTGTTAATAAAAATATTGGGGCTGTGAAGATTTCTCTCATCATCCCTGCTGGAAGCCAACACATCACCCCCACAATAAATTCTGCTGGGAGGGTCCAGTCCAGCTCATCCTCACGTTCACCGTGGGCACAAAAGTGGCTCCTGTCAGTGAGGAACTGGTGCTCACCTTGGCTCCTGTGCACTGAGGCTTTGCTGGTTCTCTCTACAACAACTGAGATTTTCTATACAGTGTTACCCTGAGAGGGAAAACCAGGAAATGAGCAATTGCATAATTCCATTTAAATTTTTTTTAGCTGTAGAGCAACAGTGAGGGGGAAACAAGTGGGCTGTACTTTCTGCCTCACAGCTCCCCTTAAGCCAAAAGAGATGCACACCTAACAGCCCATTCCCTGGAATTAGCGAGAGGAATCTGGACCCAGAGTACTTTTTCCATAGTATTTTAATTTTGTATTTATTGAAATAGCTTTTTGGCATCAAGGCTTGCCGTTGCATAAATTCCTGGGGAAGTCGGGGCTTTTTGGTGAGAGCAGCTCACGCTGAAGTGTTTAATGTTTTTAGCAAGACGTTGTTACAGTTGGTGGCCTTCCCAATCAGGAGTGACGTTAATGAGGGAACTGGTCTTAAGGATGAGTGCCATTTCCCAGTGAACTGAGTGACATCCGCGCTCGTTCTCATTTGAAATGTACAAATGCAAAAATGTGAAAATTAATTCAGAATATCTTTGTGATAATTTTCGAATAATTAAAAACTCTGTCGCAGGCACTCTTTCATTTCTCAATTCCACCCCTACGACCACTTTCTTTTCCATGGTAAATTGTAGAGCGACCTTAATCTGTGCTACTGAAAGAATAGACTTTTAAATCAAAATAAGCGTAAGGGGGGGAAAAAAAGGGAGCATATTAATTGCTCCTTCTTCCTACACAGTTTTTTTCCTTCTCTTTCCTTCAGGCATTCCTTGCATAAAAATATCCATTCACCAACTGTTCACCAACTGTTCCTCTGCTCATTGCCCTACCTTAGATTTCATTTTAAGACACCAGTGAATATTTGCTCTTCAGCCTCACTGTCTTTGAAGTTTTCTGCAGGTTTTTAAAGGTAGCAGTTGGAGGATTTACCAAACAGGGACAGAGAGTTAATGAGCACTTCCTGCAAGGGGCTGAGGTGTTGTTAAACTTGGGCCTTTAGGAAACTGGAGCTGGAAACGTCGCCCCGATGAACCGAAGTGCCGGCAGCGTTCCTGGCTCCAGCATCCCTCAGTGCCTCAACTCCTCTCACTCCTGCCCTTCAAGTCCTGACACTTGCCAGCCACAGCCTCCTTGTCATAAGATCACATGGTGGCTTTTCAGACTTGGGATTTTGGGAGGGGAGCACAGGAGACACAGAAGGAGAGGGGATGCTACTTTGACACTGTCACAGTGTCAAATATTTGCTGTCATGTTCACCTCGTGGTTTTCGACTGGGTTTCTTTTGCCATGGAAATCACAGAATGGTTTGGGTTGAAAGGGATCTTAAAGATCACCTCACTCCAACACTCTAGACCAGGTTGCTCAGGCCTCCATCCAGCTTGGCCCCATCCAGTCCTGTCAGTGGTGAAGAGACAGAAGAGGGGCTTTTTGGGATTTGTGTGGGGCTCTGGCTGCAGCAGCACCTCTGGGCAGCCTGGGTTGTGCTGGAGCTGCAGCAGTGGCCAGGGCAGGCAGCACATCCACCTCAGCTGCTGGGGGCAGGAGTGGGACAGGACACAAGGCAAGGAGTGGGGGCAGAAGGTGGGAACTGGCAGTGGGAACAAACTCCAATTCCACCCCGTGCCCTGTTATTTACATCCTGGTTTCCCTGTAGCTATTTACATTGTTTTCCCCGTCGGAAATAGAGGAGCAGATTGAAAACCCAGAGTGTATCTATAACCATTAAAGTAGGTGTTCAGCCTCTAACAATGAACTCCTGCAACTGCCTACTGAATTATGCACAAACACACCAATTCCTTGAAGACTGTGGACACAGGTAATAAATATCTTCTGTTACCAGCCAGGGGGGTTGACTCTGTAGTTTCTTTTCCCATTTCCACATGGTGGGCCAGGTGGTCTCTCCTGGAAGGTAGATGAGATGAACAAGGCTTTTGGGAGGCAGCATTAAGTTATGTTTGCAGAGCTTTCTCTTGAACTTCTAGGGAAAAAGTGATAAAAAAGTGAAATACACTGTACACAACCCCTTTTTTTCTTTTTTTTTCTGGAGTCATAGCCTAAAGAGCTACAAAGCTATGCAAAGTTTAGAACTGTGCTTGGAAAAGGAGGGGAAGAGGAGCAGATGCTGGCTGAAATGCCTGCTGCATAATTTCTATTTTCCTGCCCTTTCATTTTTAGGAGCTCCATCATCATTTAGATTCTTTTGACAGCTTGGCTTCTAATAACAATATAGGCACAGGAATCGAGAGAGACCTAAGGTCCATCTATTCCAGTATCTTGTCTCTGACAATATTCATTACTGTCTCTTTTTGGGGGAAAGTGTAAGAGCCATGCAGGAGGGAGATATGGAATAATGTGATTCCCTGCATGATCTCCTCAGATCTATACTACTTAGAGGCTGACCTCACCCCTGAAGCACAGGGGGTTTTGTCCCTTCAGGGTTTTTTCCTGTCGTTAATTGGGACAGTGCTGGACATAAGAGTGGACGTGCTTGTTCTTCCTGTGGATTTTCTCCTCTTCCATCTCTTGGGACACGTGATCTTGCATCTTGTTTGTCTGAGCAGAGCAGGACCTTCTCCTTACAAACCAGGGAATTACAGAGACAGTGCAAAAGGACAAAGTGCCCTCTCCTCATTGTTCTTTGTCTGATTATAAAGGACCCAGGTTTTACAATGGAGCCCAGAAGAAGATGCAGAGCAGGTATTTGAACATTTTGTTGTGGCTTTTAGCTCTGTGGATTAGTTTGGCCCATTTCAATGTATTTCCTTATCTCTCTAATGTAGAGGCTTTTATAGAGCCCCTCAAAGGAACATTAATATGCTCCACACAGAGATTATTTTATGTGCAGTATGAAATCCATTGCACCTCTACTTTTCCATCCATTGTTTTTAAAGCCCCAATATACAGTGGTAATTTCAGAAAGCACTTAAAAGAATAGGTGGGATTTGCTGATAAATCAGCTGTGCTTTGATCTGTCTGTTTGCTTCCTTAAGACTCTCTAAAAGGTGATAATATTTCTGTCTTTTTTATTTCCCCCATCATCCTGCTTTCACCAGTGGCATAGGTGTGTAAGAATCCTCAGTTTTTAATAGGCTCAGGTTTCTCTTCCAGTGTTTGCTTCCACCTTTTGGTTAGTGATGCTTTGATGTGTCTGTGCTGAGGTTTTGGATGCACCCTGTTCTCTCCCAATGACTCACTGCACTCACTCAGATCCTCCCTGCTAAAGTGTGTAAGTGGCAAATGCAGACTGTAATGAAATACAGGAAATATTGCTGTAATATTTGAGATCCTTCACTTTGGAGAGCAAGCAGACAGGGTATGGAATTTTGGTTTTATTTATTGTGTTGCTCTTTTTGCTCGTGCCGTGAGCCTGTAACAATAAACTGTGCTGTGCCACTTTGATTTAGAAGAAGCTTTCCTTCAGGAGTGTAAGTGCCCTTTGGTTACCATCACTTCATTCCCGGCACATGGGAAACTGTTCCCATATTTTTTGTCTTTGTCCTTGTTGGTGCTTTCGTATGTGACATTCTCTCCACTCGTATGATCTCTGACCTCAGTGATGCACAAGTCGCTTCTGAGTCAAACTACAGATGAACCCTGCTCTCAACAGCTGCAGAAAATATTACTTGCTGCAGGAGCTGTTTGATGCTGTACTCCCCAGGGAAAGACATTTGTTTTCCAAAACAAGGGAAAAAACCTTGCTGCGAACAAAAGAGATAAAATATTAAGTATCATTTTGCCACTGACAAAGAATAAAAATAATTTAAGCCTGGCCATGAATGACTTCAGCAAAACATAGATTATTTTCAGGTGGAGTGTGCACTCTGCAATTCAAAGCACAGCTGAACGTTCAGGCTTTTTTTCCTTTCAAAATGCATCAAATGTATTTTTATTTATTTATTTTTTTTTTTACCAAAAAAACTGTGCTTAACAGTACATTTTCTAAGGCTGTTGTTGGCTTTTAATGGCGAGTCAATTTGTCCTTTATCAGAATAGCAACACATGGCTGAACCAACATAAACTCCGTCGACTGTCTCGGGCACGTGGTTGGGCTGCTGGCGTTTGAGTTGAATTGCAGGGAGGTGATAAGGATGCAGCCACCCTTTCATCCAGGTTTCCATTAGGGAGCTGGATTGCAGCAGCATCCCTCCTCGCCTGCACTATTCCCTTGTAGCCTAAAAAATAAAATCAAATCCTGTTTCAACTCTGGCTGGCTGGATCCTCGCGGGTTTACGGATAACCTCGCCAAAACCCAGCGGGTCCTTTGGAGATACAAACCCTCCACGCTGGTGCTTTAATTGTTGCTTCCCACTTATTATTTCACGTTTGTGCTCCCCTCCTTGCAGCCCATGCAGTTTCTGAGTTGCCTCACGTACGGCTCACAAGCCGATGATGGCTGCTGCCATTCCCATGGCGGCTCCCAGGTCTAGCCGCAGACACGGTGCGAACATCCCCCCAGGGAACGCGAGATGCTCCGGATTCATCGCCCGGCTCCGGGATGCCATCTGCAGTTCCCAACACTCCCTGCCCTTTCAGGGCAGCCACGCTTCCAGCACGGAAAGTTAATCCTAGCTGTCTCAAAGTTTTCTTTCCAGAGTTGGGAATTCGTTACCGTGGCCCACAGGGTTCAGCGTTTTGGCTTGGAGCTCTTTTGATAAATCAGTGATGGACTTTCTTCAGTAGTTGTCTGCAAAGTAAGAAAGTTTGGTGCCAAGTGGGGAGAAGATTTCAGTGCAGATACGTGACAAGATGCGTGAGGACCCAATGCAAATGTGGATTATGCTTTCTCTGGCAGTCGATGTTGCCTTGAAATTGTGATTCTTCCTGAGTTTTGATTGTCTGGAGGCTGCATTGATGTGAAATTCACTTGATCAGATTTCACTGCTGCTTGCATGTTTTGAAAGTTTTATTTTGAGCCAACACTCACGTGCAGACTGCCTCTTATCTGCCATCAGCTTCTTTGTGGCCAGTCCAGAAAGAGACATGCCAGGTCACCACATTGATTTACTGACAGTGGTAGGGCATCATTTTAGCTACTTTTAGGGTTTGATTCTCATTTCCTTCCCAATTCTGTTAATACTCACTTTCACGAGTACAACACAAAACCAGACAATCATCTCAATGACAATGAAACTCTAACAGTGATACACTTGCAGAGCAAGGTGATTTGAGTGCAGTAGGATAGGCAATTACTGCTGCATTAACATATCCACATCACATTAATGACGGAGTGCCAGGCTCTGGTTTACTTTTGTCTTGCGTGCAGGAAGGGATCATTAGAGTCCCATGAATAATAGAAATCAGAGAAGGGAAAAAAAAAAAACCCTATTAGGGTGTTTTATCTATCTTTCTGCAGTTGTGTTCTTTTTTTCTGACAAAATGTCTGTGTTAGTATTCCTGAATAACTCTCAGTGGGAAATGTGATCTGAGCGCTGCTGGGATCAGTGGCAGGACTCCCACTGGTTTCAGCGGTGGTTGAATCAGGACTCTAAGAACTTGGAACACGTCTTGGTAGGTGGCTTCTTCCAAGCAGGGTTTTAATCTTTAAATCAGTAGGAGATGGACAGGTCTCTCCTGTTTGCAGGACTTCAGTAGTTGCTGGGTTTAGGCAGATGGAAGGCAGATGCAATGCAAGTGATTCCACCCACACTGACTATTGATAGTTCAATATTCTTTCACCTTCAGAAAATACTTTTTCATATCTTCTGGTCAAAAATATATTTATTTTAAAATGCCTTTCTGCATGGCTTACAGCTTTATTCCATGGCTGCTGTTTTATTTTTTACTTGTGGAGCCCAGGCATCGTGGAGAGAAAAGGCTCCAGGATGCAGACAATCTTCCTGTGTGCTGCTGTTCCGTCAGCAACATCCAGAGGTTTTGAAAAAGTATCATAATTTCTGCAATATCCAGAGGAAAAGCTGTTGAAAGTGGGTTGATTCTTATTTTTCATCTATGTAGGCTTTGGGGAAAGCATGTGTGTTTTTGTCATTGGTTTTGCTCTTTGGACTGACTGATGCAGGCCAGGACACAGAGCATGGTACAGAAACCTGCTCCTTTCAGATAGCTGAGAGAAGGCTGGAATGAATAGGAATGTTTTCCACCAGAAAAACCCTGATCTGTCCATCCTGCCTGGAAAAAGCCACCTGTGAATGCTGAGGCATGTGAGAGTTGTAGGATATATATATATCTTTGGTTAGAATAACTTTTCTTCTTGCCAACAGCTCCTGTGTGCAGTGGATATCCACCCACTCAGAGAAAGGTATGGTTTATAAAATTGGCAATATAGGGAAGCTCAGGTAACCTTGAGCTGTGCTGCAGCCCCCAAGAGAGGGGCCAAGGTTTCTTTGGTTGACTCTTCAACCCTCTTGTATTAGAGATTTCTGCAAGTCTGACATGGTAGTTGGCCTGCAAATCAGCCAAGATGATGAAAACATCCCCTGACTTTGAAAACATCCTGTAGGCTCAGTGGTTCCTGGTTTTGCCATCCCAGGTGGCAGTTCCACCCTCCCCACAATGTGCATGGCTGGTGCAGGGCTGAGGGTGTGGTAGGAGTTTGTACCAAGGTGATAAATTATGGATAGATGCACAAACAGGATCTTTACGCTTGTCAGATGTAAAACATTACGGGCTATAATATTGCTATTAGGCTTTTTGGCTGAGATCAAGTGCAGTGTCAGCTTTGGTTTATGTATCTTCCAAAGCAGCCTCACAGCAGACTCAGAGGTTGTGGAAAGGTGCTCTTGGGTTGGTTTTTTGCTTTGTTCTTTTAATGGTTTTATCTGGAAATGCAGTTATTGAAGTGAGAATAGTTTATCCTTCATATGCTAATGAATTGACATTTACAAACAAGGAACGTAAGTGTCAGTAACCTGATCAGGAACTGTAAAATAATTCCTATTTCTCTCATCTACTAATATCACTCAAAGAAGGCCTGGGGGTTCCAGACAGCAATAACATAAATACCAATTTAAGAGGTCTGGTCAATAAAGTGCTCTGCACACACACTCCAAATGTAATTAGTTACTCCTTTCCATTCCCGTTGCGTTACCTATGGATTGCCTCTATGGATTAAGCCTTCCAGAAATGTTTCTCTCCTGCTGTTTTCCCCTCCTTATAAATCAGGGAGATCAGGAGGCAGATCCCACCTTTGGATTTGCCTTCTGTGAGGGTGGTGAGGCCCTGGCACAGGGTGCCCAGAGAAGCTGTGGCTGCCCCATTCCTGGAATTGCCCAAGGCCAGGCTGGATGGGGCTCGGAGCAACCCGGGAGCATGGAAGGTGTCCCTGCCCATGGCAGTGGAGTTGGAAGGAGATGATCTTGAAGGTCACTTCCAACCCAAACGATCCCATGGTTCTATGAGTCAGTGAAATTTACTTTCTCCATTTGGCACTGCCACCCCCAGTCTAGGGAATTCACCTTGGGAAAAAGAGGAAGGGATTTTAGTGCACATTAGTACTTCCCTGAGAACTCAGGAGAGAGATCTGGATGTCCCATTAGGATAAAAATTGGAGTCCTACCAAGGTTACTTTGGAACACTTACTCCATTTAAGAAATGCAGGAAGCAATTTCTGGTTGTGTTTCTTGCATGTCAGAGGTGCAGGTTTTCCACCTGGGATGGAGAGTGCCCACCTGGCTTCGTAGTTTGCTGATGGGGAACATTAACCTTCTCCTTCTCCAGTGCTGTCAAACTTGGGGCTAATTATCAACAGGGGTCCATGTTACATTTTCTTCTCAAAGCAGATTTTAAAGCCATCAAATCTGTTGTAGTGAGAAGCTGAATCTTGAAGGAGTGAGGAAACAAAAGATGAAAAGAACAAGTTTGATTTAGCAGAAATAGGTCTTTCAAGTTTTGTTTGCTTACCTTGGCAGACAGGTATGAGCCAGAAATACACTGCAGAAATAATGAGCTGAAAAACAAAACTCCACTGAGGGGAGTGGATAGGGAGGATGGGAATGGCAGTACCTCTTCTCTGAGCTTGGATACTGGGGTGTACTGGTATACCAGAATATGTCTGGTGGAATGTTCCCCACCCACGGCAGGGGGTTGGAAATAGAGAATCTTTNGTACCAGAATATGGGGGTTGGAAATAGAGAATCTTTAAGGTTCCTTCCAACCCAAACCATTTTGTGATTCTGTGATTCTCCTGGATAAGTTTAATGTTTGTAAATGGAAAGCTGATAAACTTGGTGTTGGTGTGCTGGTCCAAATCTTCTAGGCCATCTGAACTCATTTTCATTTTATTTTTGCCAAATAAAAATCAGCAAACCATATCCTCTTGAGACTTCTATTTGCATTAGAAGGAAATATTTTGTGAAATTGGTTGAACTTCCCATTATTTAGTTTAAGAAAAATCTAGGGAAAGATGCTGTGCTGTCTAAATAGCTCCTGTCGAAGTTTTTGGAACAGAAGCTCTTGATTTTCATGTGCAGTTGTACCTTCATTTAGAATTCTGTTACTTTCATTAGAATAGTTTTCTAATTTTATGCAAGTGAATGACTCAGATAGGAAACATTTTGCTGATTGTACAAAACAATCTTTCATGCAGAATTTTCCTGCACTGAAAATTTCAGTCTGGGTGTGCTCTTAGTATCTGCTCTCATACCCCATCTCTGTCCACCCATTTTTTAAATGCCTAAACCTTGAGCACATCCACTTGATTTTTTTTAGACTGTTTCTAAACCAAATGGCTCCACAGTGGAGTAATTAGTCCTGGTGTTATGGAAATGCCTCTGCTTGCTTGCTTTCATTTCCTTTCATATCACCCTAAATATTAGGATGGTTTGCAGGCTGGTTTCAAAACAGAGAAACAAAGATGGTAATTTTTTAATTGGTGTGATGAACCTCGTGGTTTTGCTTAGAGAGAAGATGCTTAGGAGGGGAGCTATGATGGATGGTGTAGTTCCAGATGGTGGAAATAGCTTCCAAAGGGTTGGAAAATAGTATGGAAACATTGGATTTTTACAGGGAATGATTTCTGATCCAGACAGTGCATGGGTAATATCGTTCCACCCTCAGCTGTGCTTTGTACATTCCTTCTGTGAAGCCTTTGAGCCCCAAATCCAGGAGGCCTTTGCACAGCGGTCCTGTTCTACCTAAAGCAGCACAAAGCCTCTTGTATTATTTCTTCCCTTAAGGCCAGCTTTTCCCCTGTACGACCTTCCCAGAGATCCTTTCATTCCCCAGTAGGTTTTAAAAAGTTAATCAGTACCTTGTACAGCTCTCAGTGGCAGAAAGTGCTACAACACAGGCTATTTGTTCCTAAACCTCCACTCGATAGAAGCAGCAGCCAGCAATGTACGTCCTCATCCACACACACACACACACTTGCACCTCCTTTGGCTGACCTGGTTATTCCTGCGTTCCCATCAGCCTGCTAGGGCTGTTCAGTTTAACCAGCTGCATGCACTAAATAATAGAAACATTTAATGTTTTGCCGCTCGAGTGCTCCCCAACAACGCTTGGGAAGGGTCTCGTCCCCGCGGATGGCGGCTGCGGAGCGCCTGGATGACAGCCCTGCTTCCTTCCAGCCATTTCCAGGGCTTTGGCGCTGCCGTGACTGCAGCGAGGTGGAAGTGAGGGAAGGAACATGTGCTATTTTCTGAACACTCTGGGTGCAAACAGGAGCGGGGGGCGTGTGTGTGTGTGTGAGTGTGTTTACACTTCATGCAAATTTAGATGTTCCTTGAGCGGCACAAACCTCTTGGTGCTGCCGGAGAAGCTCTCAGAAGTTGTTTTCCTCTGTTGTTGAATTTAATTTCAATGTTTTCCTGTGTCACAGAATGTGTTCTCTGCCTTCCTGCTGGGGAAGACCTTCCCGTGCAGCACTGGCTGGCTGCGGGCGTCCCAGGGGAAGGCAGAGCTGCATCTGTATCCTCTGACAGATTTTATCAAGAGAGCACAAGCCTCGTTCCCTCCATCCCCCTCTGTCTCCTTCTCCTCGCCTTGGACAATGAATTTTCCAAACAGAGATGTTTTCCCTTGATTTATCTCTAAGCCTAAAGACCCACCCGGTTGAGTTCTTAAAAAATCCGAGATATCCAACCAAAGAACGTGGCAAACCCCTGTGAGTTCCTGCCCAGTGATCCAGCCCTTCTGAACAACCTTCATTTCATGCACTCCTCAGCCTTTCCTGGGCAGGTTCAGCATCTTGGAAACTAGTTCAGGGTGACTTGGGTGTGCTCCAGGGCCCCGCAGAGCAGGGGGTCCCTCTTTATCTGCTGACAACTTGCTGAGCCCCTGTAACCCTGTGACTTTCCTGGAAAAGGGGGAGCAGCCCTGCAGAGGGGCTGTTGGCCTTGGCTTGCTCCAGGAGAGCTGCAACTGTCTGTGGGATGGGCCATGTGGCTCCATGGATCTGGGGAGGCTGCAGGAGGCTGAAGCAGTGAGTTGCTGCAGGTGAGAGAGGTGTGGAGGTGGGATGCTCCCAAAGAACTCTTGGCACAAAGTGCTAACGCCAAATGAAGCCAACACTGAACTGCTTCAGCCAAGCCCCCAACTCGGCAGGAGCTCCCTCCAAGTGAAATGTTCTCTGCTCTTTGTCCAGACAGAAAATTGGAAAATGCCAGCTCTGTTTTCTGATGAAAATTCATGGTCTGCCAGCTTTCCTGAAAGCCATTGGTAATGCCTGGCCTCAGCCTGCATCAACGGGAGTCCTAAAACACAGCGCACGGCAAAGAGAAGTGTAAAATAGGGGCTGCTCTCTTCTTGTAGGGGCTGTTACTCTGCCTGCCCCCCTGTGGGTGCCTGGTACGAGTGTGGCAGCTTCTCTAGATAAAGGATGTAGTTTCTCCCAAAAGAAGAGGAATTTATTATTTTTGCTACATGGGGAACCTGACATCTGACAAGTATTTCCTTCTCCCAAGCTCTGTTCTCCTTTTCTGTACATAAATATAGTGCTTGTGCCCTTCCAAACGCCCCAGCTTTGCTGAAAACCCCCGTGCTGTAGCCATCAAATTGGCCCATGCATTTTTAATGCAGTCTTATTGACTGGATTCGGGAAGCATAAGGATAAAACAAATCGCTGTACTACGAAGGAAAAAGCCATTTGGCCAAGTGCATCTGCTCACCTTTGATTTATTTCAGCAACTTTCTCCTATATTTTCAGTCTATTCCCTCCCCTTAAAAATAATCTATTAGTCTTCTAGTATTTTGGCATTTGCATCTGCAGTCTGCTTCTGAGCCTATTCCATATTCACATTGCTTTGATATATACATGTGAAATAATGACCCAGAGCTGAAATACTAGCTAAACCTGGTTTCTGATACAATCCCCGTGGTATTTAATTGTACTTTCTTTGGCATCTAAAATGATGGCTTGTGTGATTGCTATCTAAATATATAGTGGTGTATCTTGGAGGAGCTAAACATCGTGTCCGAGCTGGGAGTGTGAAACCAGGCTGAACAAAGCCCCTCCAGATAAATGAGCTGTGTGCTGTTTGCTCAGCAGCGTGGATAACCTCAGCCTTGCAAGTGCTGCCTTGGATAAATGCTGCTGAGGGAATGTAGAAATCCGTTCAAACTGGAACGAAAAATTCCAATTCCAAACCTTGGCTGCCTCCTGAACTCCCAGGCTGTTCCTTCAGCCATCAGGTTGAGGTGTGCAAACTTCCATCTGTGTGGGAGGAAGGAACCTCTGAAGAGGGGTTTTGTGGGGGTTTTCTGGGTTTGGGAAGAGGACTTGGTTTTTCAGTAAGTATTGATCTCCTCTGCCATCTTCAAGCAGGATTCATTAGAACGTGATGGAGCATGGTCCTGAGAGCAGCAGCATGGAGGAGCCATCCAGGGGCACTTCTGGATGAGCCTAAACTTCTGGGATGACTTTTGGGATCTGGGCTAGTGTGTTAGCTTTCCACACATTGCTGTTAGGCACTTTATGGGCAGTCCACATCTTCCTGAAGCAAAAGTATCAGAGTCACAGAATGCCAGGTTGGAAGGGACCTCAAGGATCACCTGGTCCAACTCTTCTTGGCAAAAGCAGAGTCTGGACAAGCTCAGCACCCTGTCCAGCTGAATCTTAAAGTGTCCAATTTTGGGGAATCCACCACCTCCCTGGGGAGATTATTCCAATGGTTATTCCAATGATACATAATGATTATTCTCATTGTGAAAAATATTCCTCTTGTGTCCAAGTGGAATCTCCCCAGCAGTAATTTGTACCCACTACCCCTTGTCTTGTGAAAAGGGAGTCTCCCTGTCTGTAGCCATCCTTTAAATACTGGAACATGGAGATAAGGTCTCCCCTCAGCCTTCTTTTCTCATGGCTGAACAAACCCATGTCTCTCAGCCTTTCCTCATATGACAGCTTCCCAGTCCTTGGATCATCTTTGTGGCCCTTCTCTAGACCTCTCCAGCCCATCCACCTTTTTTGTTTTTTTTTTGTGTGATGGAAACCAAAACTGAGCACAGTATTCCAGGTGTGTCCTAAGAAGGGCCACAAGCAGTGGGACAATGACTTTTTACCTCTGCTGGGGATGCCCTTGTTGGTGCAACCCCCCTGTTGGCTCTCTTGGCCACAGCAGCACCCTGGTCACTCACACTGACTTGTCCAAATATAAGGCAAAAATGAGCTGAGAAGGAAAAAAGAAGAGAGGAGAGCATGATCTTACAGAAGTCCAAATACTCTGACAACCCTGCTCTTTCCAGTCCCATCCCAATGTCCCCGGAGCAAACAAACCCAAAGCTTCCTGTCTGTCTCTCCCCTAAACCACACACACTGTGGTGCTTTTCTGCGTTGTGCTGCTGCTGCTGTGAGCCTGCGAGGCCGGTGCTCCACATCCTGATCTAAATTGTCACCAACAGCAGGATGAAGAGTGATACACAGCACCGCGCCGGCCCTCGCGCGCCGCAAGCTTTATGTTCCTTCTTTAAATCCACCGCCAATATTGCTGCAACTTCACGAGATATTGGTGCTTTTTAGCCTAATGGGAATGATGTGGTTTGTTCCCAGCTGCCTTCGGGGGCAGAGCTGTGCTGTGGGATTGGAAAACTCACTCACAGCCTCACAAGGGTGGTGCTGACCCAGGGACTTGGAGCGGATCCTTCAACGGGAGCAGGCAGGACGGGCAGTGAAAGTAACCTACAACTGGTTGTAGGGGGAGGGTATCGTCATGCTGATGCAATTTGCACTGTGGGAAAGGATAGCTTGTGAAAAGACAGAGAAAAGATTCGGTGGAATGTAAATCCTCCTGCTTAGGATGCATTTTCCCTAAAGCATGCCTTAACCAAACAGGCTGTGAGCTTCCCTTTGTCTCAGGCAGTGTTTTCTATTTAAGTGATGGATGTTTAATTTTGTGACGTGTCCTTAAAAAAAAAATAGTGTATCTGTGTTCAGCATTGACCCAAAGCCAATAGAGAGAAAGGTTTTGCAGATTTTTGTGTCCAGTATCTTCAGGAAATAATGCTCCTTAAAGTATTTCTTATAATAAGCTTAAGTGGAGAAAATTGAAAGACATCGTTCATACTTTGATGTCCTAAAGTATGAAATCAGAACTGCTTACTAGCAACTAAACTCCATCCCTTGACCACAGAAAGAGGCAAGATTTAGGAACATCCTAAGATGAAATAAAACAGGGTCAGCTTTGTGGTGCAATGGCTGTGGGATTCATTGGCACATGGGAGTCATGAGTGCAGGCTCTGAGCGCGGTATTTCCCAGCTGGGACTCCCACTGAGGGCTGCAGGGCTGCTGTTTGAAACACAGCCCTTGAGAAAGGCTCTGGACCAGCTGCATGGGGAGAGCAGTGGTTAGAAAACGTCCCTTGGACATGGGACACCTCAGTTCCAATCCCTCAAACTACAGCTGCTTCTGAGATTTTGGCTAAGGTGCTTCTGTAAAGCAGAAATAAGAGCTCTCCTGTGTCTCAATATGGTATTCCAGGCATTATAGATACTCCAGACTGGAGTTTAAAAGGTGTTTAGATGCCTGATGATTCAGTTAACAAATAAGAATCTTTCCAAACAAATCAGTTTGGAAAGTCAGTCAGGTGCCCAACTTGTTGGCTTTGCTCAGGGCTTTGTGAGCCAGTATTGGCTGATAGACCCAGATAAATAGACCTGGAGAGATTTTCACTTCATGGCATGAGTTTAGGGGTGGATTTTAAGACTCTTCATCTGCCATGGGGTAAGTAAAGTTTGGGAAATAGCTGTAAAGCATGGTTAGACCCCTACTGTAGGTTACGAGTATTCTTCATGAAAATCCACATGGAAATGTTGCTCTGAAGAGCCCTGCTTTGGAATCTAAATACTGACAAGCTCACCACAGGAAATTTGATAAACAAAATCTCTGGCCTGACCTTTGAATGACCCCAGTCCTGAAATATTTAGTTTGTTGTGCACCGTCTGCTTTAATTCACGTTAAAGAAAGCCTGTGAAATACCCCAGAGCAGAGAACCTGGCCAGGTGTGAAGGGCTGCAGCTGACGTGTGTCATCACCTCCCCAGCCGAGCTCCCAAAGTCTGGGCTTGCATCCTCTTGCCCAAACCACCTGGGTGAGAGGCTGGCCGTGAAGCTTTTGAGATGATGTCTGTCTGTGTGTATTTACAGGAAGATTTTTCTGAATCAGGCAGAACTGAGGTGGTATCAAGGATGCTCTAAAGCCTTATGGATGTGGAAGATTTGGCCACAGCTTTATCATGATACTACCACTAATATACTGATATACTGCTTGACGCTGAGGAAACGTGTTCATCTTTTACCAGCACGAACCTGTTACCATTCATGGTGTGGTGGGTTTGCCTTCAGCTTCTTTAGGAGGGTGTAGAGGAGGCTTTTTTTGGGAACTGTGTTTTGATAGACTCTTAATACCTTGGTGATTATTGACTATAGGCAATAATCTGGTCTTTATTTGAGATCTGTTCCCCAGAGAAGCTGTGGCTGCCTCATCCCTGGGAGTGTTCTGGGTCGGGTTGGATGGGGGTTGGAGCAACCTGGGATAGTGGAAGGTGTCCCTGCTCATGGCAGGGGGTTGGAATGAGATGATCTTGAGGGTCCTGCTCTATCAGTCCGTGATTTATACCTCCAAGTCTTGCTTGAATTCCTTCTCCAAAAAAAAATCTGGAGGGAGACAGCACCATTCTCTTCTTGGGGAGAGAGGAGGTGGATTGAACTCGTAACTGAACACCTCACCTGCTCAGGGCTTGTAAGGTAGGAGGATAATTGGCCAAATTTCACCTGCAGAGGATGGGGAAGAATAGACTCCCCAGGGATTCAAAGGATGCATCACTGTTCTTTCTCCTCTGAGAAGGAGCAGCTGAGCTCCCACCTTCCAAGCCTCCTTCAAGTCCTTGAGGCTGGGAGGCAGGAACTGAGGCCACAGATGTGGAGGGAATGGCCATTTCTTGACTTGAACAGAATTTGCCAGTGCTTCCCTAATTGCCTTCTCTGAGTGCTGTAGCACTGAGGGCATGGTGCATCAGGCTTTACCGCAGGCTGTAAAGGATTCCCAGCATCCCTGGATGCATTTTGATGTACCTTAATCAGCCCTGTACCTGCGTTTTTATTGCTGCAGGATTCTGCTGCTGGAGCAGCGCTTGTGCTTTCATGCAGCACCCTTTACACCTGCTTGTGTCTCTGAAGAGACAAACCTACAGAGGGGTGGCCAGAGCACAGCACCTCCCCTGTCCCCCAAAAACCTGGAGAAGCAAGGAATGAAGCACCCTTCTCCTGACTCCCAGGTGTTCTTGTATTCGTGTTCCTCCTGGATTGATGCAAATGGATGCAGAGAAGATCAGTGGCTTCTCTGATTCCCAACAGGAGCTGGGTAAGGACTTGCTGGCCTGTTGTAAACCCCAGAGCCATCCCTGCTCAGAGCCTGCACTCCACAGAAGTATTAATGCATCCCCTTTTCTTTATGGCTTTAATTATTGTGTGCTCTGGGCACGGTGATAAGTGAATATCTTTGTGTTAAGCAGCTAATGAATGTTTGGAACTTTCTGTTTATTGTAGGGGTTTGCAGGAAACTCTTCTCAGCCATAATAGAGTTTGTGAAATATGTACTGTAGATCCCAAATGTTAGAGACAAAAAGATGAGGTGCTGCTAGGGGCCATCAATGCACATTGACTTCTTTTGGCCCCACATACATCAAAAAAATGAAGTGAAACCCTTTGCTGGAGGACTGACTGCAGCTGAGGCACCTTCTTTAATCTTCCATGTGCAGCATGCCTTGTGAGCCAGGAAGGCTATCAAGATACAGTTTTAATTAACATTTGCTTTTTAGATAATGTGCGCAGTTTATTTTGGCAAGAGTTCATTGAATATGAAATTTTTGTAATTAAGATACTTAAACCTGCAATATTTTGTTTTCTGCAGTATTTTTTTTTCCAAAAATGGCATAAATTCTGCAGCATTTATTACCCAGTAGACAACTAGTGCAAGAAAGAGCAATTCCTCCCACAGCTTTTTTTTAATCTGTTTTTAACCTTTTTGTTTTGGTGCCTTGTTAGGCAGCGTTTTGTTTTCACAAATGTGTTTGAAGAATCACAGAATAAAAATAGAGAAGGTATTAAAGTCCCTATTCCTAAGGTAATTAAATACCAGTCTTCTATTAATTTGTTTTAATATGCACATCTGAATGAATTCATCTCTGTGTCATCTGAACACCCCACAAAACAATGTAAATCAGTGAGTCATCACAGATACAATATTTTTGTATTTCCTTTGTGAAGGACTCTTTTGTCCTTCAGAAGGAGCCAGACTCTTAAGACAATATGTTTTACGTGTTTAGAGGTATTATATGCTCCTTTCAGAGATATTATCAGCCTCCTGAAAGAGAAATAAGAGAATAGATATGAAAAAATGTCCTTGGTGTAGATGGTGAGCCAAATGAATTCACAGTTCTTGGATGTTCTTTTTTTTAATGGTACATAAAAAGAATTTACTGAAAAAACTTGGTTGTGCTTTATATTTTTCTGTCATGGATTCTTAGTATGAGGCTAGAAAGCTCTAAAACCACACTGAAATTACTGATGAACAGCATTGAAAACCCTGTAGCTCTCTATAATCTCAACAGATTTTCACGAGACAAAACGTTGTTAAAATAAGTCAAAACAAAAGGGAGAAAACTGCTCCCATTCTGGTTGTGTTGGGAGGGGTTAAGAGGGAAGAGAAGGATAAAATCACTTTTCAGAGTGATTGCTGGGGAAAAAAAAATGAGATTCTTCAGAGCACTCAGCTTCTGGTAGGGGAGGGAATATGCAGATCGTTGTGGCACTGTGAGTTTATTATTTATTGAGGGACGTCCAGATGAGCGCAGGAGGAGTGTGAAATTGAAGAACAAATTAAGGGTAAAAGGTTATTTATTTTCCAGCTAAATCCTCTTTCTTTTGAATATTATTAGTAATTCAGTTTTTAGCTGGGAAGCAGCCCAGCCTGAGAAAGCCCCAGGAATCCAGGGCACGAGGTGAGTGGGGTCCCACCTCCTCCCCC
Source organism: Nicator chloris (assembly GCA_013400495.1). NCBI lineage: Eukaryota > Metazoa > Chordata > Aves > Passeriformes > Pycnonotidae > Nicator > Nicator chloris. Next base: position 197,083 of record WAAE01026227.1, read on the forward strand.
CTGCCTGTGTGTCAGGGTTTACAGCCCACCAGAACAACTCACTCGTGAAAATACACATTTTTCTGAACTGCTCGAGTGAATTCTCTGTTGTCCAAAACTGTGAGGAGCATTGAAACCATGCCAGCCTCCCTGTATGCCCAGAAAGTGATTGCTTAAATCGCTCTGCCAGGTAGCCCCTGCTTCCCCTGGGCTGGGAAACAGCTCCAGCTCCTGGTCCCTCGAAGGAATTCATCTGCAAACGGTGTCTGCACCCAAAATTTGGCGTGGCTGTGAATTTTCCTCACAGTTTAGTCCTTACATTTAGCTGTGAGGTAGGTAAATGGTGGGGGTCAGGCTCTTCTCCCAGTTAACAAGTGACAGGACAAGAGGAAAATGCCGCAAGTTGCGCTGCGATGGTTTAGACTGGATATTTGGGGAAATTTCTTCACCAAAGGGATTGGCAACCACTGCAAATCCCTGTCCCTGGAGGGATTTAAAAGATAGGTAGATGTGGCACTTGGGGACATGGCTTGGTGGTGACCTTGCAGTGCTGGGGGAACAGTTGGACTCTGGGAGCTTGGAAGTGTTTTCCAGCCCCACTGATACATGTGGGGAGCCCAGCAGTCCCCATCAGAGCACTCCTGTTGTCAGAGGACCTGGAGGTCCTGGACCAGGTGACAGCCTGGGGGAGGGTCCATGTGGGACCTCAGCTGTCACCTGCTGAGCTGTGCCTGGCTGCAGAGGAGAGGAGCCCCTGTGCTGAAGCACAGCTTTGCTCAGCAGTGGTGCTGGCTGGAGGAACAGAGCATTGATCCATCCTCAGCACCCCGGGGAGCCTCGGTGCTAATTAGCAGCAGGGATTGCTGGAGGGCAGGAGGTGCCCCGGGCTGGGAGGGGTGTAGCTTGCCCTTCCAGAGCAATAAATCCATATTGGTTAAACTGCCTTTGTTAAGTGCTTGTGGAATCAAAAACTGTGCCCGTGAATTTGTGTGAAGTTAAGTCTGTGTTAGCACATCATCACAGAGAGGGGTGACCCTGCTCAAGCAGATGTTGTGGATACTAAAGCACTGAGAATCTGAGATTGCATCCCTGTGCTAGGAGGGCAGGACATGAGGAACAGGCCTTGCCAGGAGTGCAAAGCACTGCAGGGAATGGTGAGGATGGGCTGTGAGTTTATTCCAAATGATGCCAAAATTTGTGTGAGGCTACACAAATGCAAATCTAAGCTGCCCACTAAAAGAATACAGGAATTATTCCTCTGCTGTTGGAATGACAGCTAACAAGACAATAAACAGCTGGAGAATATACATGGCTTTAAATGACCATCATCTCTTACACTCAGAAAATAATGTAATCTCCTCACAGCTTCCATATCCCTGAAGTATGTACAAGTCATTAGCTGTTATGATGTACATAACCATCCTTTCATTTTGAGGCCTTTTCTTCATTCATTTTCTTCATTGCACAACACAAAAGATCTCAAACTACATGCTGGTTTAGGCCAAACAAGAATTGCTACTAAGAATAAAAGAAAATTTATCATTTTGTTTGCTGCTTGGGAAAGCTGCTAATACGAATCCTCGATGCCTCCACCAGGTACTTCTGGAATTCTGTCCTTTATGCTCCTACTTTGCCCAAAACTTCACAATCCCGTTCAATTCTTTGTAATCTGTATTAGATGTGGTTGCATTTAGTTCCATTACAGGCTCTTTAGGAGTTTGTTGGGGTTTACCATGCTGCATGAAACAGAGGTAGGTGTGCCACATGCTTCATCCCAGTTCTCTGTGTAAAAGTGGGATGAGCCAAGGCTCAGAGGAAGGAGAAGGTGGATGGGTTGTAAGCTAAGGGGTTAATAATGACACCAGCCTGGGCTGTGTCTCTGTCCTGTTCAGAGCCTTTTGTAGCTCCATCTGGGAAATTGTACAAGATGGGTTTGCTCGGCCACAAACACACCCAGCACAATGGAGCTGAAAATTGGAACCCAGGATAAAAGGAGCGATGTATTAGTTCACAGACAGCTGCAACACAAAGGTTCCAGGAAACCGTATTTTGGAGTGAGGGTCTGTTTTCAGGAGGTAAAGTGGGATGGCTGGAAGGGATTTATGAACAATCAGCAATGCTGTGCCTCAAAGAGGGACTTCTCAGAAACTGAGGCTGAAAGTGTATGTTGAAAGTCCAGAGTAGAGAGGGAGGAATACAGAGCTGAGTTGAATGCGAAAGAACAAAGTTAAGCTGGAGTTGGAGTCAGCAAAAAAAGAAGAAAAAGAAACTTCCTTAGAAATAATCTATAAAGGAGAAGGAAGTTCAAGGTAGAAAGCAGGCCTATAACAAATTATGAGGGTCTGTTTAATAGGAATTCAAATGGCTACGGTGCTAAAAACTTTCTGAACATTTCTGTAGTGAAAAGAAAGATTAGTTTCTGGCTCCAGGGAATTAGTATTGATCGTCATTTGGTTTTGATGGGGCCGTATTTTGCCCAGTAGTTGTGAAGGGGTGTTAATGTGTGTTACCTGTGGCATCCAAAAATATCCTAGGAAGCCTGGAGGTAAATAAATGTGGATGTAAGTGATGAAGGGTGGGGAGGAGCACAGCGAGAGCCCTTGGATCTTTACAGCTGATGAGGGCCAGACGCTGTGGAGTTCCAGGGCCTAAAGAGTTAAACTGCTGACTCAGCAGTGGAAGAGCTGATGGGCTGGTCTAACATTTAGAGGTGCAAATGTTACAAGCCTTGATCTAATTAGCACCTTATGAAGCAGAAGCCGGGCAAGCCATGGGATGCAAGAGTGGCTGAAGTGATGGAGAGTGTCTAGGAGGGTGCCAAAACATGACACAACATGTCCAAGTAGGCATTAAGTGGGATTTTCAGCAGCAGGATGTTAGACAGCACCCTTGGGCTGGGTCCTCGGGCAGCAGGACGTGGCTGTGGCAGCCACACATCCTCCACTGACTCTTTTATTCCCTCCTCTTATTTCCTCTTTAATGCAGAAAGAAATCCTTTTCTGCCACTTGAAAGAAAACTTTAAAGCTAGACACACTGATGTTGGTCTTCTGCAGAGGAATGAACTTCACCTGCAGGGATTTAATTAGCAGTCTCTGGGTAAACAAAACGGGCGAATTACAGTAAAGGGGAGCTGATAAAATTGGAGGAATCATGGGTTACCTGGTGGAAAGCTAATAGACTATCAGTTTGAAAACAGTATGTAAAGTGATTCTGGCAGTTCCATTTGAAAAGTATCTTCTATCATCAGTGAAATAAATGGAGCTAAAATCAGTGGTGTTAGGAGGCTAATGAAACCGAGTGCAGCAAGGAATACAAGTTTACCAAGAGTAAATCCCGCTAAGAAAGTGTTCTGTGCCTTCAAACAAAATCACTGCCTCTTTTGGCAGCAGGTCATGTAATTAATGTCATAAATTTGGGTTTTTCCAAAGCATTTGGTATCGCATTTCAAGAAATCCATTTGACAAATGAGTTTAGCGAGGGTTGTGTGTGAAGCACAGCCAGGAGACCACGCAGCAGGAGCTGAGTGATGGATAGCCAAGGATTGCAGGCAGGAGAGGCACCTAATGGGCTTTTCTGGGAAAGGTGTTAGGTCCAGTTTTAGTTAACCTCTTCATTAATGAGCTGGGAGAGAGAGTGTAAGTGTGCAAATTAATGATCTCGGTTGGGGAAGATCTGCAGATAATAAAGGAGAGGGAAATAAGGAACGTGGGCAAAAAGATAACAAACTGCCTTCACCTTGAACATACAAATGCAGGTGTTCCTGGAGCTCAGCAGAGCTGCGTGGGAGCACAGCTGGCGCTGGAAAAACAGACTGAGAGGGCAATAGAAAGGACAATTTAGATGTAAGTTGGCGATGAAGTATGGAAATATGAAAATAAATATAAATTTGGGGTGTATTTGACAGCATTTCATCGTAGCAAAGAGGATGCAGCAGCGTCACTCACATCTCTCAGGACATTGGATAGACAGATGGGAGGAAGTATGAAAATATACACTGTGAAAAATATTCTTGTATTGGCAGGTGGATGGTTGAGGTGATACACTGGTGTTTTACCTGTGTCCTGTACTTCTCTAAAGTCAAGAGACAAAGAGTTTTAGCCTGGATTTGTTATGCCATAGAGCCACACAAAATGCAGACTGGGAGGTAAATCACTCAGATGACAAAAGGGATGAAAAGGAAGAGGAACAAATGCAAAGCCTGATGCTTGGTACATGCAGTTTCCAGCTCTTGTGAGTGAATTTTTCTCTTCATAGAGAGTTTATTCACATGTGATGTGCACTTTCTGAGGGGCTTCCCAGCTGATGAGCGCTGTGATGTGACATCTGAAGGATTTGGGAATAAGGAAAAAAACCCTACAAACAACAATAGGAAAAAAACACTTAAAAAAAGGAGATCAAATGCTAACAATATTCTGGGGTTGTTTCAGTCAGCTTGCAAACCCCCTTTGTGTGATTGCAGAGGGTGCAGAGATTCCTGTGAAACAGGTGCCTCATTAAATTAGGCTTCTGTTTGTGAAGGCTCGAGAGTGATTTTTTTTTGGAAGGAGTAGAGATAAATGGATCTAACAGTCCTGAGCAATTGTTAGTTCAGAGTGACCATCAAAGCCCCAAAATGTTATTTTTAGCTGCAGATGGCTGGTGAGAGAGAACTGAGCGAGCTGCTCTGGTTGTGTGCTGAGGGCTGGGTGGTGAGGAGCACGAGGGATGGAGAGACACCAGCTCACCCTCTCCCTGCTCTGGACTCCCCCAGCCCTGCTCATCAGCAAATTGTGTTTATCCAGGTACTTCATTAAGTGGAGTGATGTGTGAGTATAAGAAAGATTTGCAATTCAGCTGTCATCTCTGATAAGAACACAAACAAACCAGTAGAAGTGGATCCCACCGAAGGCTTTTAAACCATAGGTGTGAAGATTAAAATAATTCAAGCCATGCTTTCTCTGGGAAGGTAGATAATTGTCCTTGGAACCTTGGAGAGTTGCTGCAATGTAAGGTTACCTCTATTTTCCTTCAGGATAAATTACCCTTCTAGTACCTGAAGGGAGCCTATAAGAAAGATGGAGAAGGACTTTTTTACAAGAGTCTGGAGTGACAGAGCAAGGGGGGATGGCTTCAGACTGAAAGAGAGTAGGTTTGGATTAAATACTGGGAAAAATGTCTTCCTTATGTGGGTGGTGAGGCCCTGGCACAGGGTGCCCAGACAAGCTGTGGCTGCCCCTGGATCCCTGGAAGTGTCCAAGGCCAGGCTGGACCGGGCTTGGAGCAACCTGGGCTAGTGGAAGGTGTCCCTGCCCATGGCAGGGGATGGAATGAGCTGAGCTTTGAGGTCCCTTCCCACCCAAACCATTCTGAGATTCTGTGGTTCTATGATTGATTCTATGATTCTATGATTCCAATCAAATTCATATATAAACTCTCCTTACTGGGTTTCAGTCTAATGCCTGCAACTTAGACTTTATGAGAATTTCGACTTTTTGGAATTGCATTTTGTATTTCCCTCAATTTGGCAAACAACACAGGTCTGCTTTAGTCTGTGAGTGCTGGTGAATTGTTCACTCTTCATAATTTATGACGTACAGGTTGCTCCTTAGGTCTCCTGGCATTGTTCCTGTCCCTTCTTGGAGTTTTCCTTGAATTTGAGTGGCTTTTCAAGGCAGGACATGTAGCATGAAGTAATTTCCAAGCAATTTGAGGCACTTCTCAGTGACCCAGGCTTGTCACACTGTACTTTGCAGGTTTTGTTTGCTGTTTGTCTGTGCTGGTCTCCACCACGTCCAGGGCATTTGCCCATACCAAGGAAAGCCCTGAACTCTGTTGTGTTTACAGGAAGAGCTCATGCTGGGGGCAGGCCGGGCTGAGGCTGGTCCCACATTTCCCCTTGCAGAACTCCTGCCTCATTCTGCTGCAGCCGCTCTTTCCTGGGGGACACCAGGAAAGCACTGCTGCCTCTTCCAGCTCACACATCCATCGTGCTCCTCTGGGCCCTGCACCTCGGGCTGTCCCTAAGGAACAGCATCCATCATAGGGTGCATTCCAGCAGGACTTTCTCCATCAGCTCTCTGTCATTTCTCCCATTTTCCCTCTTTTCTTCCAGAGCAGGAAAAGCCTTTTCAAAACACAATGGAAGGGAGCTGTGATGGCACTAGTGAGAGATAACNGATGGAAGGCACTAGTGAGATGATAACTAGTGATGGCACTAGTGAGAGATAACGTTTTGGAATACCTCCTGGGGAGAGGACAGTGGGAACTCAGGGGAGGATGTGTGATGTTGGCTTCCTCAGCATTATTTCATGGCTGCTGGGGGGATTTGCACCAGGCAGACGCAGTTTCCCAGCCCAGGAACGCAGAGTGCTGAGATGCATTTTCTGGAGCTCCTTGTTTGATCTTTTTTCTTTTCAAGTCCAACCTGCTTCTACATTCACTTGTCATAATCCAGGTTGGTTTTGTCCTGCCATTTACAGACCTGCAGCCCTCTCTATAGGCTCCATTAGTGTGTGAATGCAGAAAAAGCCCTTATAGGATGCATCATGATTAGGTTCAAGTGTTCAGTGTGTGATAAATCTTTATCCAGCAGATGCTTTAGGGAATTCTTTGTTGCAATGAATCTTTTACCTGAGCAACTGATGCAAAATACTTTTTAAATTAAAGAGCATGCATGGAAGTTTTTCCAGTGCCTTTCTCCAAAAATAAGATGGTTTTGTACATGTGTGCTACCGAGCAGGAAACCAAAGGAAATATTTATGAGTGGTAGTAATAGTTAATTCTTTTAAAAGCAGTATAAACCCACATGCTCCAGGTCACATGGCAAACCTCAGCTGACATAAAATCAAACGGATTAGTCTATTATGGACAAAATATTCCATATGAGATGGGGAGTTTGTGCATCCTCCAGTGTCTGAACCTGTCTGCTTGTGAATGGGCTTGCTGTGGCAAAGCAGCTCCTGTCTCCTGAATGTGTAGTTGTCTCATTATTCCTACTTACTGAAGGCCATAAAGTGTTAGAATGTATGGCCTGGAGAAGAGAAGCCTTTGGGGTGACCTAATTGCAGCCTTCCAGTGTCTGAAGGGAGCTGGCAAGAAAGGTGGAGAGACAATTTGCAAGGGCCTGGAGTGACAGGGCAAGGGGGAATGGCTTCAGACTGAAAGAGAGTAGGTTTGGGGATTCTTTAGGAAGAAGTTTTTCCCTATGGGTGTTGTGAGACCCTGGCACAGGGTGCCCAGAGAGGCTGGGGCTGCCCCTGGATCCCTGGAAGTGCCCAAGGCCGGGTTGGACGGGGCTTGGAACAACCTGGGCTAGTGGAAGGTGTCCCTGCCCATGGCAGGGGGGTGGAACAAGGTGATATTTAAGATCCCTTCCCACCCAGGCCATTCTGTGATTCTGTTCCATTATTCTGTGACTGTTTTTATCACATTTGCCATTCAGCTGAGCACACTGTGGCTGGGGACAAGAAGTGGCTCCTCTGTTCCAGCCAGTGTCACACAGGCCATCCCAGAGCTGAGCTACCCAGAGAGCTGCATGTGATCAGCCTAATCCTGGTGGGAAATCATCCATGCCTTGGCCCAGGGAACTGGGATCCTTTGCAGCTGGATACACTTTGTACTGCTAAACTGAAGATTGTGTGAAGTCAGCTGGGAGGGGGAAAAAAATCAATGCCTGGTTTTTCAGGATGAAAAGGCAAGATAGCCGCACAATTAAGCACTGGAACACATTTTCCACACTCTTCCTGTCATGTTCTCCTGATTCCGTGTCTCGGCTGTTCATCAGAAATAATTAAACTCTCTCCCATGGGCAACAATTACTTGCTTAAAATATTTGAGTAAAAAGAATGCATTTATAATTACCCACCCTTTTTGAAGGTGAAAATGGAGATTATCTTTTGATGAAGTAAATGTATGTGGGGAGACTTCCTAAGGAGCAGAGCACTGCATCCTGTGGCAGTGGGAATGGTTTTGGCACGGGATGCAACGTGCTCTGTGGTGTATCCCAAACTCTGGTGTGTCAGCTCAGCCTGAAAGAGCTGAAACAAAAACCTGAAAAGGTTTTCATTTCAGAGTTAGGCCCAAGTGTGAGCCCCTGCCCGTGAGTAAGAGGTGTTTATCCTGGCAAATCTGCATATGGGCTTGACATTTTTAAGCAGCAGGAACGAAGCAGGAAACATATCCAATTTGTACCTATCAAATATGGCCCTTTTATTTAGTCACACCATGTCTTCCCTTTTCATGCTAAGAGTCGTCTTTATTCCTTTTGACTCTTACTCCCAAGGGACTTGGAGCTTTGAAAGTGTTTTATGTTTCAGAGCAGCCTTTTTTCCTCCTCAGATTTGTTTACTGATCCATCCTTGGTAAGGCCTTTTAGTGAATGTGATAGGAAGGTTATTAAAAATAAAATATTCATCAGGAAATCAGCCATAAACATGTGGGCTGGTTAAAATTCAATTCCTTATTTTTTCAACCTTGACATCATTTTGCTTTTTGCTTAATATCTGTGTGTACAAATTTCTGAGCTAATTTATTTTATCAACTTATGCTTATTTCAGTAATTCCTACGACTCGCTCTTGTCTGCTTAATGGCATCAAATAACATGACAATGGTAAAAATGACAATGACAAATGGAGGGTTGTGACAGACTGGCTGAATTTGAATGTCTCTTACTGAGAAAAATGTTTCAGGAGTGCCATTAATTGCTTTCACAGCAGTGAGTTATGTTTGTGCATCTTGTCTGTCACTTGGTGCCTGTTCCTGCTCTTCCCATGTGGAGGGGTGACAACTCCTTCCTTTCAGTTGCCTGGAACAACGGTGCAGGGAAGGCAGGGCAGGGAGTGCAGGGGAGAGATATGGGAGAGAAAGCAGAGAAAGTTGGTCCTGGGCAGAGGTGGGAGCTGGATTTAGCTGGATTAATAAATGAGAGTGAGAATGGAAGGAACCAGAAAGGCATCCCCAGGAAGCAGGGTGACAGCAGTGGCAGCGAGTGGCTCCCCTGGGAGCTCTGCTGAGTCACACCATTTCCATTGCACCATTCCCACTGAAGCCATTGATGATGCTCATTCTGGTGATTTTCTTCCTCATTTTCTAGTTCAGTTCTCTTACTTCCTCCCACGGGCTCTTCCTCTTCTCCTTTCAGCATCCTTCTCTTTTCTCCCACTGCTATTCCTGCTGCAGCCCTGGGCACTCACACTGGTGGGGTTGTTCACTCAGACCTTCAATCCTCACATGGGGCAGAATTTCTTATCACCTCCAACACTCTGTTCCCATTTCCCCTCTGGATTCAGGTGCCTTGGCTGCCAGGCAGGCTAGAACCTTGCTCCATCTGCTCCATTTTCAGGTGGTTTATCCATGGATTTTAGACTTTTTATTTTTAAATTGGAGCAAAATCCTTTGGACACCTTGCTTTGCAGATCAGTGACTGCAGCCACCAGTTGTGTGTCAGTTCACAGGATGTGTGAGAATTGTAAAAGGTCAAATAAGAACCTGAAACATCAGAGAGCTCCCAGCCTCCAGGGTGTCCTCAAACCCTGGGTGCTGCTGGCATGCAAGGGAAGGGCAAGTGCTGGACACAAGGACAGCCTGTACCTCCAGAGGTTCTTTGGGGAGTCCCCGTGGTCCTCACTGCTAGAGGTGGGGAGGAAAAAAGCCACCACTGGATCCATCAGGGTGAGGAGCACTGCTAGGAGAGGAATGATCTCATTTAATTTCAAGTTTCATTTTCAGAGCCATTCAGACGACCTCCTCAGGCAGATCAACTTATCTGGGAGCCTGAGGAATATCTTTAATCTTGGTGATGTTTATTTTATTAAAAAAGAAATAAGAGGTGACCCTGAAAGGGTGGGAGTAACACACAGGGTATTCATTTCTGAGCCTCTCCTGGAGCACTCTTCTTCAGAAACAGGAATTTCCCAATTTGGTTTCTGACCCACGTGTGTTCCTTACCCTTCTGCAAGGTTGCTTAGGAATGAGACTAATTATTTCTTTTTATTGCATGCGGGTTCTCTCTGACTTCTTCCCTTCAAATTTCCAGGTTAAATAACCAGGAGAAATCAAAGGGCAGGGTTGGAAATACATGCACTCAATTGCTCAGCCATCAGTCTTAGTTGAAACCATGATTATGCTTTAGAGCAGAGATTGATTTTCTTCCTTGACCGCGTTGTCTTTGGGCAGAGAAGATGCTCAGGAGCCTGTGTGAACTCTTGCTCTCACCTTCAATGGAGGTGAGCTCTTTTTTAAGTGCCACGGATACTTGTTGGGTCAGGAAAATCCATTCAGAGGCCTAAAGAGCCAAGGCTTGGAGTAAAATCTTTTTGATAAATCCACCTCTCCTGTCTTTTCCTCAAAGGTCAAAGCTAATGATTTCCCCTATGGTTGGCTCAATGGGAAGTAAAGTGCAGAGAATCAGAGTTTGGTTACTACTACTTTGTATATCAGTATAGGGAATAAACCTAAATAGGTTTCCTTGCAGGCTGGCACCTGGGGAATAGAAATCAGGGAGCAATTTGCCAGTCTTGGTGTATTTGTGAATGTGCATTTCTGCTTGATGGCAAATGTGAAATCAGCCTTGGAGTCAGTCACCCACCATAAACCTTCCCTATCCTAATATACATCTCTAATATAGAGATGTATTTGTATCCCAGTAGAGAATGGGTTTAGAATTGGCCTTAACCAGGCAGTGTCTCAGTTTTGCTCATGATCTGCAAAAAGAGAGAGAGAACAGCTCTCAGGGAAGTGGATATTATGAAATTTGATAGACAATGAGTGATTGAAATGTGAGGATAGTAATGGATTTGCTTTCCCACTTACCTGTAATAAAAGTAGAGGGAAAGCAAAAATTTTCTTGTTCCTTTTAACTTAAATGGGGGCATTTCTCATTTATCTCTTCTTGCTGTAAAAAATTGTTTGAGTTTTTATTTTCCCCATTAAAATATAAATCTGTATTTCTTCTTTACAGGTGCTTTCTTCTGAAAGAGGTTGTTTTAAAACCTAACAATTCAGGGATAGGAATATGCTAGCAGCTAACATTATTTTTTCTGGTTTGTATGTATTTTTTTTCCCATCCAAACTGGTTTTGATCCTGGTTGGGAGTAGCAATTCTTAAAATTTGGGTGTTTTAGCTGATTTGAATGAGGCTGTCCAAGAGAGTTTAGTTCACAGCATCTGCACCTTGGAAAATGTACGGACAGGGGATGTTTGTCTCCCAGAAGAGTGAAGCCACGTTTTTTGGCTGAAAAAAAACTCGGGGCTTTCCTTCTGACACAGAAGAAGGTTGTCTTTGTTTCTCAGATCAAAGTGTGATCCTGTCGTTGAGCCTGTAAAATGCCCAGTGCCTCCCCCTCCTCCCCTGGATCCTGTAATGCATTGATTCATCAAAATCAATCGCACTTTCATGAATTAGTCATCGGGTTCCTCGCTGCATCTGGACAAATTATGGCCCTCTTCCTGCACGCCGATATCTCAGCTCTGGTCTCTGAAGCAAATGATGCTGACTGCCTTGTTAATAGGTTGGGCTGCCTCTGATACAGAGCTGGCTGACAGCAAATAAACAGTTATTTGTGAGGATTTTGTTTGATCACCTGCACGGATCACCACAGACATCTCTGACGGAGGGACTTGTTGCCTTCCAGTAGAGAGAGGAGTTTTCCCAGGCAAAAAAAGAAAAGGATTAAATGTCAGTGTTGCCACAGATGGGCCTGTCCATGTGGCAGGTTGGCCCATGGGACAGCCCCAGAGCCACATCCCTGCAAGGCTCATGCAGGACTCTTGGACACCTCTTGCTCAAACAATTGGAACAGCGGTCCGTGAGAAGCTCCATGGAGTCAGGTTTGTTACCTGTGCCCACCGATGCTCTTTATGACCTGTACCCAGTGCTGGGAGATGGTTCAGAGGCAGCAGGAGTGCAGGATGTGCCCCGTGGAGCCCTCCATGGAGGGCAGACAGCCTGGACATCCCGGGATGGGAGTTTGAGGCAGGACTTCTCCATCCCCCTCTCCCCAAAGGCCTGACGGCACCGTGAGCATCCCACCACATTCTGTGCTGGGAAAATGGGGTATTTTATCTCATTCTGGTGAGGATCCTCCCCTGATCAGGGCATGTTGTTGCCAGTGGTGATTTCTGGGCCCAGGCTGAGCTCTCTGAGCAGAGGAACCTGCAGCCACCCCTAACTCAGGTGGCCACGAGCGCAGCTGGGGCTGTGGCTGTGTGACCTGGCTCCTGTGGTCTCTGCCTTGGAGGATGAAATGTAATCATTGTCACCTTATTGCTCCCTTGTTTCCCCCGGGTGCTGTGCCTTCCATCCCAGCCTCTTGGCTGGGGAACCAGTGCTTACAAAATTCCTCTTGCCTCTTTAGAATCCAGCTGGAGTGTTTGACTTGATGGCCTTTCGTGGTGGGAAATTCCTCAGGCTGGCTGTGTGAACTGAGTATTTCCTTTTGTTCGTTCCAAATTTACTGGCAATTATTGACTGACCCCTTAGCTCCTGTGTTATGGGATGGTAGGAAAAGAGAGGGATTGATCCATCTTCAGTACATTGCCCTGCAGAGTTAACGATATTTTATTTTCCTGTATTACGGGAGAGAGAGAGAGATCCTTTTTCATTACAAGTCTGATCAATTCCGAAGTTTTTCAGGGCATTCAAGCTCCTGAACTTTACAGAGAGTAAAGAATAAGGTGAAAAGACATAAAGTTCTTCTTGAAATACATCATCGAAGGGGATGAAAAAAAAATCAACGGTTGTTCATTTATGTGTATTGCTTTGTGCCTAAATAAATTAGAATCAAAATTGTCCAGTGAGGAAAATGCAGGCCTCTGCTCTCCCCACTGCATAAGATCTTCAGGCAACATTTATGGAGTTTGAAAATAATGTTTCTGGTAATAAATGGTAGAAATATTCTGTTTTCTGCATCAGCAGATATGAGGATTAAAGGATTTGACCATATTAAACAATTTTGCACAGCTTTGGCTCCCAGGGCTTGCAGGCTGCATTATCAGAGTTCATCTCATGGCATTTCCAGACCTGATTTAAGAGGAGAATATGTCCCTGCTTTGCAAGTTGTCACTCCCTAATTTAGGCCAGCCCTGACAGAATTAAAAAACCAAAGATAAAGAGATTATTTTCCTTCTCTTGGAAGTGGGCTGGCTTCCTAAGGCTCCCCCCACCCCAATCAGCCATTTGAAATGATGGAGATAATTGAATTGTATTGTTTCTCCATATTCCCTGGAGCTCTGCTTATACTGGACTATCACATTGCTATGGAAACTTGAAAATGGGAGTGGCTGATCTTTGGATGTACAAGAAGGTTTCCTCTGCCATTTGTCATCATCATCAAACTGGACCTGGACTAGAGCAGCCTGCCCCATGGTCTCTCCAGGGCAGCTGTCTCCTACTCGATATTGTTATTTTTTAATTCTGAATTTAAACCCGTAGACCAGTTTGGTGGTGTTTTAGCAATCCAGCACAAAGACACAGCACAGATACCAAAACAAGGGTGAAATACTTTTGAGGTAAATAAGGTGTGAAATAAATCCTGAGCATCCTCCTGCCCTCAGGGTTTGTATTAGTCCAAGGAAGTTAAAAGTCACTGCTGTGCTCCAAAAGGGAATGTTCTGGATTTCATCTGCCAACAGCAGGATGGGACAGGTATGGGTTTAACTCAGAGACTTCTGAGAGCCCTAGAGACTGATTCAATTTTAGGATTTTTCTTAATTGTAAAATCATTAAATTTCAGGTGAAAAATTACGTAGATACCCATTAAGCTGTGCATGAGTAGCTCTGTTTTGGATCACTTTCTCATCTTCTAGTTTCTTTTGCATAGAATCAGAGAATCACAGGGTTGGAAGGGACCTTAAAGGCCATCGAGTACCACCCCTGCCATGGACGAGGACACCTTCCACTGTCCCAGGTTGCTCCAAGTCCTGTCCAGCCTGGCCTTGGACACTTTCAGGGATGGGGCAGCCACAGCTTCTCTGGGCAGCCTGTGCCAGGGCCTCACCACCCTCACAGGGAAGGATTTCTTCCCAGTATCTCATCCAACCCTGTCCTCTGTCAGCGTGAAGCCATTCCCCCTTTTCCTGTCACTCCAAGTCCTTGTCCAAAGTCCCTCTCCAGCTCTCTTGGAGCTTCTTTAGGCACTGGAAGGAGCTCTGAGGTCTCCCCAGAGCCTTCTCTTCTCCAGTCTGAAAATCCCCAACTCTCCCAGCCTGGCTCCAAAGCAGAGGGGCTTCAGCACTGATCATTTTCATGGCCTTCCAGCAAGTCCATGTCCTTTTCCAGACAAAAATAAAGGACAAAAAAAATCAGTATTTTCAGTCACAGAAAACCTTTTTTTTTTCCCATTTTCTAGTGAACTGTAGTGTCTACTGCAGCATTAAAATTCTCTCCCAGTGCTGCATGTCACAAGCCATATTTTACAAAGCTTCTTTACCTTTATCAAAGAAAACTCTTCCAACTTTGAAGGTCCTGGATGCAGATATCTGCACACGTTGACTCGTGCTGTCAGCACAGGATTAATCAAGGCTGTCACACATCCAGCCATAAAACCTTTAATATTTTTAAAAGGTTTGAAGCTGCTCTATTTATCACATGCATCAGGGAGAACAAACTGTTAAACTGCTGTATCAGTAGGAAATAGGTGTAGTTGTTGCAAAGTAAGGCAGAGCTGAGCCCCAAATGCCAGCCAGTTAGGAAAAAAACCCTTTAGATATTAGAGAGATGCTGCTCTTTGAGTCTTACACAAATATTTCCCCTCCCGTACACACATATGCAAATCACAGTGTATTAGTGGAGTTTGCACACTGGAGCCTGGTGAAAACATGAATAGGTTGCTCTGAACAGGCAATAAAAAGGGTAGAGTGGCCTTTCCTCTGCTGGTAAATACCTCATTTCTCAAGAAATCCCATTGTTGACTTTGCCACCACAGAACACTCATTTCGATGCTCCTGAAATGGTTCACGTGGCATCAGAAATCCCCTGGTGTTTGTAGCCTCTGCCCGACCCAAGCACAATGCAGAAGTTTGTAATTTTATTTTAATATTTTTCTGGAGTAGCCACACTTTCAGCTTTTCAGATTCTCCCAGGTTTCAACCCAGAGGTGGAAAAACTTTGTCAGAATTTTCGCATTGTGTTTGGGTAATCACAAACCCCCAGCCAGCGGTGATGGTTTTCAAACCTAATTTGAAATTCTCAAGGCTTCAAAGTTCAGTTGGAAGTGCCACCAAGACAGATGTTGCTTTCCCCTGAATTCTGCACTTTTAGCTTTGTTGGAGATTTGAAAAAGTCTCTGAGAAATGGTGGGGAAAAAATAAAAGTTAATGGCTCCTGTTCATCTTTGAAACGGGTCTGAGTGTGGAGGAAGTTTGGGCAAGTTTAGTTTTCCTTGTGTATATTCCTTTTTACACATATATGTGCATGTCCAGGCTTAGAAATGTGTAGCACACAGTAAGATAAGAGGAAAATGCTGCTTATCCACAGTATTGATTATCTGTCCAGGGAATAACCATGTTGAGATCACATATGGATCTGGATGGCCCTTATCACATACACTGATCCCTGTCCAAACCTGCTCCTGCTGGAACCACAGGCTCTGTTCTGCTCAGCTGGAAGTGTTTGGGAAGGCACAGGCAGAACCTGTCTGGGGAAAAACGGGCGTTGGGGCCGTACCAGGTTTTTCCAAATCTCCGGGAGGAATTACGGTTGTACCGACAGAAACGGCAAAGCGTGCGCATTAAGCCTCAGCAACAGGCTGTACTTTGATGTCCTTTTTATGCTTTTCAGTGTTCTGTGGGTTGTGAGAGGAAAGATCCTGGGGGGTCTTTGGCATCCCTGGATTGCTGCTGGAGCATTTCCTCCCTTACGGCTGCCGCCGGAGCCGAGGCCGTTGCGCGCCGTGCAAGCTGAGCACCCGCCTGATGGTGCGCGGCTGCAGCACTTGCTTCTCCTCTCTCCCATCTGCCTGCCTTACAACTGAAGCATGGCAAAGGCTAAGTTATCAAAAAGGTGTCCCAATAATGATGGCAATTACATGATTAATTAGGCATGGAAGTGCAGTTGCTTAAAAATTTTCAACAGTTGGCGCTTAATAGCAGAGAAATCGTTGTGCAGCTAAGTAGCCCCCCCCAGAAATGATCAGGTGAATCTGAGGGCAGGTGAGTCCATTTAAGTCTGGAATTGCAGAGTCACTGTAATTAGTTCCTTAATTGTGTGCCCAAACTTGTTTGATGCACTTAGTGTGCATGTATAATTAATGATGATTTATTGAAAAGCACTCTTACTGTAAATGCTTTCCTTATCATTTCCTAAAAATCAAATTGTTGAAGGAAAGATTGGAATCTGGTTTGATATGTAGGGATAGAATCAGAATTTCTCCTTGCGTTTTTTGCTAGCTTAGAACAGATAAGCCTGAAAATTATTTGTGTACAGACTCATATCTAGGAATGGACCTAATGAGTAAAGTATTTGAGTAAAAGCTGAGCTGAGCACTTTCTGCTTTTTAAATACAAAGGGCAGTGTTGGGCTATGGCGACATGAACTGAGTTTGCATTTCCTCAGGAGTAAGTCCGTGGTGCAGTTACAACAAGGGCCCCTTGGAGTGAGCATCCATGTTCCAGTGGTACCTGCACTCCATACCCCTGCTACTCGTGTTCCTTCTTTTCAGTGTTTCCTTTTCCTGTGATGGGCAAATCTAATTTCTTGGATGTTTCAGACAGGATCGGGAAGCAAATGATGGAAGAAAATTCATCATCGATTTCCTCAGGTTTCCTAATAATCTTTGCATTATTACCTCTTTCCTTCCTATTTTTTTCTTTGCACAGATCTGTCACTGCTCCTTTTTCATCTCACTGTTCCCAAGCTTTGGTTTCCTGCCTTGCTTTTCTTGATGAGCTCAACGCTGCTTCCCCTGATCTTCCGTTCATCTTTGTTTTCCCTGACGCGCGCGGATCCCGGATTCGTTCTGGCATTCAGATCCTTCCTCATTTCCTTTCTATCTTTTAACAGTCTTCTCTCATCTCTTCAGATATGACTTCCAAGCTGTCTGGCAGCTTCTTCTCCCAGCTACCTCTTAGCACAAGGGAAAACAACGTGTCTGCATGGTCCAGTGGGGGAAAGCAGAGCAGATTTATGTACAACGGATTGCCTGAGTTTCTGGGTTTCAAATAGTGGTTTAAATAAGAATGGATTTCATTGCTTGAAAATACACATAATCAAAGAAATACTGTGATGATCTGGAAAGTACCATTCTGTGAATTAAATTAAAATATGTCACGTGTAGGCTACTTGCTGCCTATTATTCTAATTCAATTTTCTTCCTCTTATTCCTACAAAATTTTTCTCCATGTTATTTTAAAAGCTGATTTTCTAGATACGAGCTGTGGAAGGAAAATTAAAATGTAAATGATGACAAAAGGGAATCTGGAAGATGACTTAGGTCCTAATTTTTCATCCTATAATATTTGGGTAAACAGATAAGAACCTCATTGATTTCAGAGCAATTTCATGTGGAAACATATATGTAGCAAGATTGGTGCTTTAATCACCGCTAGAATCCAAATCAGTGTGAAAAAATAAAAATGAATTAATTGTCTCCCTGTTTTTCTGGCTACAGGGCAAGCTGCAATAACTCTTTCCTTTTAGCCCAATTAGGCCCTGCAGAGCACAGGGCTTTGGGGACAGTGGTTGACTGGGTACATAAAAATTAGTGCAAAACGTACCAGCAATAATCCCTCACATCTCCAGAGCACTTCACAGACGTTAATGAATTGTCACAGCAATGGTGTAGCACAGCCCAGTGTCTTGGTCCTCGTTACAGAGATGGAGAAAGTGGGTAACGAGGATAAATCACTTTTCCTCTGCCCCCAAACAGCTGACAGAAGGGAAGGATCTGTAAAGGAGGAATTTCTGGCTAAAAACAGGGAAAAGCTGAGATTTTTGTGCTGTCTCTTGTATAAAATAGTGCCAGAGGTGGGTAAATACCATCCCTTTCCCCCAAACTTTGCCTTCCTTTGGCAAGCTTTATTGCACCTTGCCCTCAGGGCTGTTTCTACAAGGCCTGTGTACAGTAGGTTGGGGTTGAGTGTAAAGGTCAAAAATTGTATCTTGGAAAATGGTATTTTCTTTGAATTTCTCAGCCTGATGAGTCATTCATTGCTATGACATATCGTGTCTGCTTTTGTTAGTCATGTCAGATTAGACTCAGTGAGCAAGAATGATCCTGCCTGTTCCAGGCTGGCTGATTTCCTGGAAAAACTGAAATTGAGAGCGACACCAAAGTGCAAAAGAGTGATCTGAGGGAATGCTCTTAGGTTGCTTCAGATCTTATTTCTTCTGTGTGTTGGATTGACATGAATGTTTTTCTTCATAACGTGAAGTTCACAACCAGCTGAATTCTCTGAGATTATGCACTTGACAAAAGTGACACTATTTTATGGAATTAGGTAAACAATTTGTCACTGCTGAAACTTGGTGTTGGTAATTTATTACAAATTACATAATTATTTTATAATCCAGGACAAGTGAGCTGGATGAAACACATTGAGCTAATTCTGATTTCAGCACAACGGATGAAGCCTTTGTTAGATTAAAATATGATGTATTATCTTAAGCCATTTAGCTGGGCCTGGGCTGAAATTTTAATGTTTCTGTAATAACCTAACTCTTAATTTAAAAAACAAGCATACGTTTGCATTAGTACTTCCAATGAGTGTGTGGCATCATTTTCTGATGGTCAAATCCATGAAGAAGTTTTTAATTCTGTGCTCTTCATCACAGGGTCTGGAATTTAGAAAAGAAGTGTGGATGTGGCACTGAGGGACATGGTTTAGTGATGGCCTTGGCACCACAGTTGGCATCAATGTGGTTGTAGAGTTGTGACAATAATCTGTGCCTTGATGTAGTTGTGCATTATCTGCAAATCTGAGTTTTGAAGCTTTTAAATTAGAAAACCCTAAGATCTTTGTGGGAAAGGAAACAGTTTCTTTCAACCACAGAAAAAAAAAAAAAAGTAGGAGTTTTGGAAATGTTACCAGGTGATCAAAAAGGTGACGCCTGGAATATTTTCATTAACTGAAAAGGAAAGTAAATTTTTTGAAAGAAAGGACTCAGCTGAGGGAAAGGCTTTCTTTCAAGCAAGTTTGATAACAGTTTGTATGTATGTCTAAATAATATGTAAATTGAAATCAGAAATAAGGAGTTTACAAAGTCGGTATAAGTGATGATGATGATGACTATTTCCAACACTGGTTAATAAATTAATTGAAAATTACTTTTCCTTTAAAAGTGCTGTTTTAACAAATCTCTTGATTTTTCTGGTTTCAGAAAACTGCATTCTGAATTCCCAAATATTCCATTTGCCTGCTTTGCAAAGGAGTTTGTGCATCAGATTAGCAATTAATCTGAGATGCATTTGTCAAGAGGGCTGATGGTGGCTTCCTGATGGCGCTGCTTGTTGTCACTCACCAAACCTGAGGGACATCCTCATGGTCACTTTGAGGTTTCTGCCCCTTGTAGTTCCACTAGCAGCACGAGTTCCAGCTGAAGAAAACCAATTCATGAACTATTTCATTTAAGATATTGCCTGAAGTTGCTTTTGAAAATGGTTGTTAGTCACCTCTGTCACGTCGATGCTTTTCAAAATCGTATCTCCTGTCCAATTTCTCACTTTGTCAGAGTGCAGTAATTAAGGTTTAGTGTGCACAATTTAAGGCAGAAAGGGATTGCTGTGCAAATCGTGCATGTGGGCACAGGGGAGTAAATTTAGCAGCCTTCCAGCTGTAAATGTTTTATCACTTTATGTGTGAGATGATGACCATGATTGGCCAAGGGAGTTGGAGATGGGGCTGAAGCTGGGAGCGTGGCTCTCTGCTGAGGGTGTCAGTGCTCTAAGGTGCAGTGGTGGCCCTGCTGAGCAGATCTGGCCACTGGGCTCATTTATATTCACCAAACCTGGGGAGGGAAGGGGAACTTGTGACAGATCACTGGAAAAGGGAAGAAGATTCTCTCTGGAAAGAGCCAGCACTGGTCCTGGCATGGATTTTTCCTTTCTCTCCCTTTGCTAAGGCAGTTGGAAGCGATGCCTTGGTTTGCAGAGCACGGGGAGGAGGTTCCAGTGGCTTTGGGGAGTTGTATGGAAACCTGAGGATGGGCAGAGGGCAGCCAACCCTCCACCCCTCACCTCGTCTGTCAGCAGAGGATCCTCTGTGTGTGCTGTCAGGAACACATCTGAGTGCACAGTGATGAGGGAATAACCCAATGAAAGTCATTCTGCTGAAAATTTCCCTGCTCTGCAGACGAGACAAGGAGCAGATGCAGAAATTGTCATCCAGCCCGGGGCTCACACAAGGCACCAGCCCTTCAGGTGCCTTCAGTCAGGTGCTTGGTCTGTCTCATGGCACAGGAGAGGAATCCAAGGCCTGTGCTGCACTTGGGCTGCAAATTCTCTGCTGGGTAACTCCAGAGTTATTTAGGGAACTGGATAAATAAAAGGATTACGTATCTGGATTTCAGTGTGCTTACAGTCGGAGCTCTCGTTCAGATAAATCTCTAATTAAAGCCCAAGGATGAAAGCACTCCTCCAGGAAGGTATTGCACTGTTAATTCTGTTCCTTGCTCAGTTGCACGAGAGAGATGATAGATTGAGCTACCAGATAGTTTATACTTGTGGCATATGGGTTGTTTGTTTTTTGCAGCTGAGCAGCGTGGCAGCTCTGGGCTTGCCGCTGTGCTGAGTGTTATAGATTGCATTCACGATTCCTCCATCATTCCCCATTTGCATGGACATTTTAGTGCCTCTGGACCTTTGCAGAATTATCTCCCAGGATTATTAATCAAGTCCCAAAACATTAACACATCCAATCAAGTTAATTGAAAGAGATAGGTTTTATTAAAAAGGAATCTAGCGAGACCTGTAGCCTATATAATAAGAATGTTCTATAGAATCTGATGGAAAAGGAAAACCTCTTGTGTGTGATACAGAGCAACTGAAGCAAAAATAGCTGCTACAACAGACATCTTGCTGTGTTTGGCTAACCTGTGGCTTTACAGCAGATAGCAAGGACTGTCTTGAATAGTTTAATTTTCCCCTCATTTAAAGCATAAGTTCTGTGTACAGCACAAAGTTACACAATGCCATCCGTAGGGCATGTTTCTAGCAGTTTGCAGCGGCTTCACTTTTTATTTATACACTTTGTGCATCTCCAGCATGAAGGGATGGCTGGGGTGGCTGCATTAATGACACAGAACATCCATCCCAGCGACTCAGGGAAAGCCAGCAGATTTATTCACCCTCCGTTTGCCAGTTGGAGTGTGGGTGATACAAGGACATCCATTTGTGTTGTGATTCCAGCAGTGGTGTGGCTGTGCAGGCTGTGCCCTCATTGTCCCCCCTGATTGTGTGCTGATTCAATTCACAGCTCTGTTTTCCTGAGCACCAACAGCCCCGGGCAACGCGTCCCAACTCTAATGGAGATAAAAGGTCTGGGACAGTGATAAGTCCTGAACCACACGCATGGTGGGCATGTTAGGTTGAGGAGAGCAGATTAAATCTAATCCCCAGTGAATGCCTGAAATATATATATATATATATACAGTGTAGGCACAGAAGCCTCAGTACCAGATTTGATCTAATTATTTACTTCTGCTGTGTGAATTTACTTGGTAATGTAGACGTAGCAGTGAGACTACAATAAAGAAGTTGTTTGAATTGGTGGCTCTGGGTGTAGTAACTAATCTGATGTCACCTGAAGTTTCCCTCCACTGTATCTACAACTGTATATTGGACTGAACTGCTGAATCATTTGTGCTGTGCCCCTGTATCTCATTTCCCCTCTTGAAGTCTTGTGAAGATGCCACAATTTTGCCACAGTACAGCTCATGACGGTTGTGTGGAAGGTGGGGAGAAAGCAGAGAAGATGTGTGTTAGTGGTCTAGACTTGTTACTGTATTCCACCAAGGAGACCCTGAGAAGACTCTGACCAACTTTTTGTTTCTTCCAAAACCACTGTAAGTTACATGAAATTATGAGAAGCACCAGTGTAGAAAACATCCTTAACTCTTTCTGCACCATCTTGCATTACTACAAGATGGTTTTTTTACCCTTGTGCTGTTTCCTAAGTATAATTACATAATTCTCTGATTTCTCCTCTAGTAATGCCCTGCTGCAGTGAATGCAAAGAAATACATCTAAACCTTTTTTTTTTTTCTTGTTTTGACCACTTGTTTATGACCATTCCTTTACCTTTTAAACTTCACACTCAGAAATCTAACTCTGGGACCCAAATGAGCTGGAACTATACGTTTAAAAAGAAAGCAAGCCCCCAAACCTTTATTAAGGTTACCCTGGCATTGCTTTGTCAGCATCAGTGTGATTAACCTGCCATACAAATGTGGGTGCTACAAAATGAACCTGCTCCAAGGCAGCTTTGATTTGCATGCTCAACACTTTCCAAGTGTTGCATTCATAAATCAGAAGGGGTTTTTTTGTATGTGTCTCTTCTGGGTAAGTGTTTTTCCTTCATTCTCCCCTCTGTCCTGCAGCCCAACCTGTATATCATGGCCAGAGGAGACCTGACCAGCATGTAGATTTAAAGAGTGTTTTTTAAGTCTTAGGTGCAACCTATTGCCCAAGCTTTCTAAAAAACCATATTTAATATTAATAGCTTGCAGAAAAATAATAAAAAAGGAGAAAGTGACCTGCCAGTGCATTATCAGGAAATGCAGTGTTAGAGCAGGTACTTGTTTCTGCCCATTGCACCATGTGGTGTCTGAATTCATATAAGCAGAACCGTTAGCAAAATATACCTAAATCCCCTTTTATTTGCAATTTTGCATTTATTTCAGAGGAGCTGAGCTCTTGCTGTTTCAAACAAACGTTGTCCCAGGTCTTTCCCTTCCAGATCATTCTGTTTTCTTGACAGTGCCTTGCTGGGCTGCAGCATTTCTGAGCAAACAATCCTGGTTGTTTGTGGTGGGGAGCGTGGCTGCCTCTGCCCAAACACTATCGATGCCAAGTTCATGTAAATTGCATGAAGTTAATTGACTCTTTGTTGTGTCCGTGGGATTTCACCCTTCCCTGATGGCAGTGCAATCTCCTCGTTTGATGATACTGATGAATGGATTTTCAATTCCTGCAGATAAACTTCCTAAGCAGAGCGGGGGCATCATGAAGGAGCTGTTTTGGGAGAGGCTGATCTGAAGCAGTAGTGCATTTTCCTGTAGTTTATCCATGCTGTCTGCAAGTGTAGGGACCATGGTATGGGAACACTGGGACAGTAACCTGGGTCCAGATTCCTTAGTAAAGATTTCTGGACTGACAAGATCAAGTTCCAGGCCAGAGGGTCTGGAAAACAATATTTTGTAGGCTCTGTATCCTGTACAGACTGCAAACTTTAAAAGTGGCTTTAAATGTGAGACATTTGATTTGGGATCTTCCCTCCAGCTCCTGAACAACCTAAGGAAAGACCTAAGGAAAGATGCTGAGCTTTGGGAATTGGCTGCATTTGATAGCTACAGGTCTGATTCTCTTCAGGCTCTTCTGAAGGGGAGGCGACAGAGAATGCATCACATCCATCTATCTATCTATCTATCTATCTATCTATCTATCTATCTATCTATCTATCTATCTATCTATCTATCTATCTATCTATCTATCTATCTATCTATCTATCTATCTATCTATCTATCTATCTATCTATCTATCTATCTATCTATCAATCATCTATCTGTCTATCTGTCTGTCTATCTATCTATCTATCTATCATTATCTATCTATCTGTCTATCTATATCTATTTATCTACCATTATCTATCTATCTAGTTATCNATCCGTCTATCCGTCTATCCGTCTATCCGTCTATCCGTCTATCCGTCTATCTATCTATCTATCTATCTATCTATCTATCTATCTATCTATCTATCTATCTATCTATCTATCTATCTATCTATCTATCTATCTATCTATCTATCCATCTGTCTATCTATCTATCTATCTATCTATCTATCTATCTATCTATCTGTCTGTCTGTCTGTCTGTCTGTCTTACTTAGGGCATTGTT
The DNA here is from genome assembly GCA_013400495.1 of Nicator chloris. NCBI lineage: Eukaryota > Metazoa > Chordata > Aves > Passeriformes > Pycnonotidae > Nicator > Nicator chloris. The sequence continues at coordinate 221,087 of WAAE01026227.1, forward strand.
TCAGAGCAGACAGGAGAGAAGGAACTAGGCAAGGTGGCCTAATGAGGCTGGAAACAGGAAAAGGAGAATATGAAATTTATTTTCTTTTTGTTTTTCACCGTTTTCCTTTGCTTTTTTTGCCTTGATTTTTTTCAGGATGAACATTGCCCCACATGACATGCAGCTCTGCATATCAGTACAGAAAGTGCTACTTGGGAAATATTAAACCAGTGCCAATATTTATTGTACCAAAGATACGGATTTGCTGTGTTGGGTTTTTTTTGTGTGCGTGTGGTTGTTCTTCTAATAATGCTGTCTTGTCTCCAGGCAAGAAAGCAATTCTCTCTTTGCCTCAGAAACATGTGGTATAACCTCATGTCTCACTGGCAGGGGATTTAAAACAGCCACTATAATTTACATGATAATTGTGTCATATTTTTTTTACTTCTCGTGCAAGTTCCTCCTCATTTGAGATTGTTCTGTCCTTTAGCAAATGGTGCACTTACTGTTGGCTCTGCAGGGAGCTCTTGGCAATCTTGAGTCAGAGATATAATGGAAAAATGGCTCACCTGATGATTTCAAGGGGATTACAGATTTAGGGAAAATAATCTGGTGGATGGGAAAGGGAGGAGAATTCCACTAAGCATGGCTGGAGCAGAACGAGAATTGAACTCTGTCATCATTGCCTTGCCTGTCTTTCAGCACATCTTTTTTTCACAGTGCTCCAGAGGGTCAGAGGGAAGGAGGCTGGAGAGATGTTTGGGATTGCCTGAGAGGGAAGGAGGCTGGAAGAATATTTGGGATTGCCTGAGAGGGAGGAAGGCTGGGAGAGATGTTTGGGATTGCCTGAGAGGGAAGAAGGCTGGGAGAGATGTTTGGGATTGCCTGAGAGGGAAGGAGGCTGGAAGAATATTTGGGATTGCCTGAGAGGGAGGAAGGCTGGGAGAGATGTTTGGGATTGCCTGAGAGGGAAGAAGGCTGGGAGAGATGTTTGGGATTGCCTGAGAGGGAAGGAGGCTGGAAGAATATTTGGGATTGCCTGAGAGGGAGGAAGGCTGGGAGAGATGTTTGGGATTGCCTGAGAGGGAAGAAGGCTGGGAGAGATGTTTGGGATTGCCTGAGAGGGAAGGAGGCTGGAGGGATGTGTGAGATTGCCTGAGAGGGAAGGAGGCTGGAGAGATGTTTGGGATTGCCTGAGAGGGAAGGGGGCTGGAGAGATGTTTGGGATTGCCTGAGAGGGAAGAAGGCTGGAAGGATATTTGGGATTGCCTGAGAGGGAAGAAGGCTGGAAGAATATTCGGGATTGCCTGGGAGGGAAGGAGGCTGGAGGGATGTTTGGGATGCACCTGATGTGAAGGTGCACAGACAAACTGAGATGTCAGCTGTGCTCTCAGCAGGCTGCCAGCACTTTTCACACCCCAAATCTTGCTGCAGGCTTTAGGGGGAATTGCCAGGCTAAAGGGGAGCGCTCCCAGCTTGACCTGAACAAGATTTTTCCCAAGTTCAGCCCAGAGAAGGTGCCCCATGGCTATACCACATGAAGCTGGCTGAGCTGAGCACTTGTCCTGGCTGCAGAGATCAATCACTCTGGCCCCTGCCTGGCTCCACTCTTTGCCACCACCTTGTCCCCTTTGAAATACAAATGATAGGAATTAGGACATTAGCAGGAGAGCGCAGGATGTAATTGTATGTTGACTGAAACGTTTCTGATGGATGGACCTGGTGAGGTGACATCTCTTATTTATGGAGGGGAGAGCACAGGTAGTTGATAGATTTGACGAGAGCACAGTGGCAAAACAAAATAACACTGAGGCAGAATGAGAATGTATTTGCTAATGGCCTCCCTCGCAGCTGTATACACTGATTTAATCTCTCCAAAACACTCTGTTGTTTATGAGGCCTGTGGGTACAATTTTATGCCTGACTGAAGAGGTTGCTAATAGCTGCCATATTTGTGTTTAAGGACCTGCAAAGGATTAAGCTAAGTATTTTAAAGCAATGAGCCATAATAAAGTAATAATATATTGAAAATAATAAACAGTCTTTTTTTTTTTCAATAATTGGCTGCAAAACTGGTGAACTTTAAATGACAAAACTACTAATTATAAATGCAATTGCTAATCATATATTCATTGGGGAATGCAAATTAAAACTGTGGCATAAAGTCTCTAAGGCAGAGACAACAAGGCACGGAACAGAACAGCAAGCACCTTTAAAAAACCATGAAACCCTCACAAAAACCTCATAAGGGAACCCAAAACATTCATGCAGGAGCAAATTGTGGTGATTACTCAGGGTTGCTTTTTCCAGGACAAAGCTGTTTCATGAGGGGAGAATTTTCTGTTCGCAGTGCCCAGGTGTGAGTCCCACGTTGGGACATTTTGTGTCTCAGTCAGAATGAAATAATCTGCAATCCACAGTAAGTACTGGAGCACTGGAGGTTTCCTTTTCCTCCTTTTGAAGACTGATACTCTTCCATCCCAGTAACCTTGTTCTCTTCCCTTCTCTAGGAGCTGCAGTTCTTGTGGTTGCCATCCTTCAAAGAACGCTCGGCATGAGCATTTCCTCTCTTCTTGAATGTCCTTTTTAATAGGACTGGCCTGGTAGAGGGGATCTGAATAGATGATAAAAGGAGGCTCCAGAAAGCCCCAATGCTGGGTTATTTTGTGCTTTTGTTACCAAAATGTGTCTGGTTGGAGCTTACCAGGGTCTAAACCCCACAGAGTCACTGCCTCCTTCCTGCCTCGGTGTGGGGCAAGATCACGGATTAGGAGGTGCCGTAGGAAATCCCTTTGCAGACAGACAATTTCTGGGTGTCAATGTGTGTTGTGTTACTGAATCCAGTGTGAATCCAGTGTAACTGCGTGCTGGTGCACAGAAACACAGGTACAGAAGCTCTAGGAGAGGCTGTCTCAGCAGAGTCCCTGGTGAGGGTACAGAACATTCCTGGAGCTGAGAGCTGACTCACACAGAGCCTGCACTGCTGCTCATATCATAAACATTTCACACAGCCTAGTGATAAAATCTTGGTCTGAACCTACCCCTCAGTACTGAAGTGTAATTGAAGTTTTGCAGGTCAGGAAGTGACTTCAAGGTCTGTGAACCAAGAACTCATGAAGATGCTGAGGATAGGCCGTGATCACCACCCACATGTTCAAGGGCAGAAGCCTTTCTCAGGCCACTTCTAAGCCAAAAGTCATCATCTCTGTCTCTGTGCCACCTGCCCAGCCCCAGCCTGAGACCAGAGAGCAGCTGATACTGTTGATTGCAGTTTAGTGTTCTGCACGGAACAGGTTTGCTGGCCCAGAGTTTGAGAAAATCCTGCCTCTCCCTAAATCTGTGTGTGGATATTTCCATGTAAGTCCCAGCAGTGGCTGTAGTTCTGTGGCTTTGGGACAGGGAGTCTCACCACGATTTCAGGTGATGTTAAAAAGAGACAGATCAAACTTTCCCAATGCTGTTCCTTGTTGAAGGCAGTGCTGGCTCAGCAGCACTCGAAATCCCTGCTGGATTCTCTGTGGGACTTGCACAGCTGAAGGTGTTGCAGGGTCCTGTGTCTGACAGGGTGAAAAATGTGGGGGCATTTCTGGATCTGAGTCCCCACTAGGAATATTTGGCTTCCAGCAGAAGCTGTATACATGGCTGCACAGGCATATTTCCCTTTCTTGATGAATATATAAAATATATATGTCTATTAATTTGCTCTTAGGAGCCCTCAGGTTGCCATTAATGACTTGTGTCCCTCAAGGACCTGGCAAAGCCAAGTTTTACATAGAGATGCCAAGTGATAGCCTAAGGACAAGCCAGCACCTCACATGGTTGATGCCCTCCAGGAGATCATGGGGGTGGATATTAACAGTCCAAGTGTCTGGACAGGTCTCTGAGCCAGTGGCTCCTCCTGTGCAGCCCCAAGTGCAGCTTCTCCCAGTCCAGCAGCCAAGGAGGACAGATCTACCTGTAGTGAAAAGCTCTTGGTGTTACAAGGAGCTGACAGTGTTGAGCTCCCTTGAAACATGGATTAGATATTTAGACATTTGCGTATGAATTTGGGTCCTTGCCTTAAATATCTACATCAGAAATCCTTCAGAAGAAAAAGAAATCCCAGGCAAGACATAGTGGTAAGCCATAATTTTTATTAATGCTTCCTACAGATTCTATTTTGATTTCATTTTCTTTTTTCTGAGGAATCACCAGCCTGGGTTACTTATGCCTTTGTAGCTAAAAAGTACTGAAACCTCATCTGTTTTACATGAAGGCCAGACAACCTTTAGAAGACGTAGTCAGGAGTGATGCAGAGCTGGCACATGAGCTTTCAGCACAATTTAAGGCAGGAGATTTTGTGAGGTGATGGTGGGAATGTGTCTGGAAGATGTTTCCGGTGTGGCCCCGTGTACCTGAGCAGGATTGTGCAGAGCAGAGGCCTCTGGCTCTTCCCAGCCCCCATGGGAGGCAGGACAGGAGGCGGATGGAGCTGGGGAGGCTGGCAGCCAGCAACACCACTTGCAGAATGTTAATTTTTTAGTGACCACAGGAGAAACACAATTTTTTTTTGTTAATTTGTTAGTGTTACAATTTAGCCTTCAGAGAACCGAAGCAGGGACGTGGATTTGTTTGGCTACAAAGCTCATTAGTGTAGCTCCACTGCACTCCATTGCTAGAGAATCTCCGACCAAAACAAAGCAAGTGAAGAAAAGGAAACAGTAAATTATGAATATTGTAACTCATTAAAAGACAATTTATGGACAGTGAAGGGGCTGGAGCCATTAAATAAATTATTGTAATGGAAATTATTCAGGCCTGTTTAAATTATGGAAGATGTTAGCAGGTTGTTGTCTCAAGCCATCGTGCATAGTTCATGTGCAGTGGTCTTCTGAGCCCCTCTGAGATCTCTTACACTGAGCTAAACTGTTGGTTGTATCTCTGTAAACGTTTCAGTGTGTCCATAAAAACATCCTCCTGCTGCAGCTCGTGAGAAGGGTTTGTCTCACAGTGACACAAAGTGTGAGGGAGTCAGAGCAGGGTTTAGTGGCCATGGCTCTCCTCTGGTCGTCTCCAGACCACCTGGAGGAGTCGGTCGCTGGAAAAGGCTCCTCTGGGCAGAGGCTGGGCTTTCCTGGGTGCTTCTTTGTGTCTGAGGAGTGATTCCTTGCAGGGATACAGCATTTCTCAGTCTTTCACCTCACAGGATCAAGTGTGGATGTCCCTCCTTTAGCTCAACTGGCTCTGAAACTCCCCACAGCCCAAACTCTTGTAGGATCTCCATAAAGGCAGCAGGGAGAGGCGTTTCTGGGATGTCCCAACCTTCCATCCTGGCAGGGTTTGGGGCAGGACAGGGCTGATCCATGGATCCATTGCATCCATGAGGGGCTGTGAAGGTCGTGCAGGCTCTAGAGGGGAAGGCTTGAGGAGTGGCTGTGGTCACTTGGTTTCTTCAGCCTGGAGGAGAGGGGATTGAGGGGAGCCCTCCTTGGGCTCTGCAGCAGAGGGGCAGGGGCTTCCCCCAGAGGGTGGTGGGGCACTGAACACAGGTGATAACAACTGTACAGGTAGTAAAGACACAGGTGATGAGGACACAGGTGATAAAGACAAAATTGTGCATCGTTTGCAAGCACAGCCAATGACCCAGCTGCGTGTGGTCACCATCGTCCTGCTGGGGATGGCAACAGCCTTGGGGGGTTGCCAACCCCCCAGCTGAGGGGGTCTGTGGCTGCTGCAGGTCCTCAACCACACCTGGGCATCTCCCAATCCCTCTGGGGGTGCTCAGATGGAGCACGTTTGAGAAGGAGGGACTTTCCCAGCTCCCCCTTAAATGCTGCCTTGGTTGGGGAATGTGTGGTCTGGAAGGAAGGTGAGGCTGCTGCTGGAATGTTTGGGGCTACAATGGGTATTTTTTTCTCCCCTTTGGCTGAGTTACTGAATGATTTGGATGCACTCAGTGGGAGCAGCTCTGCAGTGTAAAAAGGTACTTCTTTTTATTTAAATCATCTATTTTCTTGGAGCACAGTGATGTAAGAATGCTATTTCGTATGAAACAATAGCAGGTGTACAATTCTGTTGGTTTGGAGGCATTGTGGAAGTATTTGCATGTAGGCTTTTATGAGTCAGCTCTGTGCTAAAGGTACTTGTCAGCAGTTCAGCTGCTGTCTGTGTTTTAATATTTGAATCCCTGAAGTTTAACTGGCTTCCTCACCTCTGTGGGTAGGGCCAGGGCTGAGGGTCAGTTGAGAATAATTATTTGTGCTACAGTGCACAAAAGTGTAGGGATGTGCTTAGTGATGGGAGAGCTGAGATTCAAAGCTCAGAGTTCTGCAAGTAGGATTAAAGTTGCTCTGTGTTTTTGTAGCCTGTACAGCTCTGATTTTTCCCCTGTTCCAGGCTATTCTGTACACTTCATGTGTATGAGGTCTTGCACTGTGTATTTTTTGAAGGAGAACGTGTCTTCATTGTGTCATTGGCTTTGGGATCGGTGTGGGGAGTTTATCTCTTGACTGCTGGCTTGTTTGGTTTTTTTTTGCTGCTTTTGCTTTGCCTCACCTCCCTGTGGTGGCTTGGCACCCGCAGGCCACGGACATGGATGTCACCCAACTGTTCCTCTGCCCCTCAGTGGTTATGTTTGATTTTCCTGTGGTCCTTTTAAGGATGCTTAAACAACTTTCCAAGCAGAGGTGGTGGGAGTGTCGTGGAAGGGATGGGTTTAATAACCACTTGTAGAGAAAACAAAAGCAGCTCCAGTGACATCCCTGGCAACTCCCACCTTGGTTATTGCTGGCAGACGGCGCAGGGATAAAAACAAGGCTGACACTAATGTACAACCAACGGTGATGTCCCCCAGGAAATGTCACCAATTAGCAGGAAAGCTGCTGCAGTTATCAGCTTAGACAAGATCTGGCTGTGGAAAATACGAGGTTTTAAGATGAGCCTGTGATTCTTTCTCCCAAATGCTTTTCTATCCACGTGTGCAGAGTCGTGAGACAGCACAAGTGAACTTCCTGGTTGGCTCTTGTGGCCTGGCAAAGCACTTTGCTACTCTGGGAGCAGTTGGGAATGAGTTAACACATTGTTCTGGTGGAAACAAATCCATTTGTTTTTATATATATTATAGAAGTAAAAAATCACGTCTATGAAATCACGCTGTTTCTCACTTTATGGATAATTATTTCTATTTATGTATATAATGAGATTGAATGGCAAAGTTCAACACTGGAAAAGTCTTTAAAAGCCAAGACGAAAACCCTGAGCTGCACGTTAGTGAAGCTGAAGAGAGCAGGGGAAGGATGTGAGTTCCTTCACTTTGCATAAACTGCTCAATACCCCATGTTTAATCTGAAACTGGACAGGAAAAACGAAGAGTGGGGGAAACTGCCAGGCCATCTGTAAAAACTGCCATGATAATTTAAGCAGCATTAAAAACCTTTCCCTGAAGCTGTGCTTTAATAAGATTCCCAGTCAGAAGTCAAACTCTGCCCAGTAATTCATTCTCAACTCTCATAATGCATTTATTAGTGTGGAAATGGCAGAAGCGAAGTGACCGCACTTGGGGTCCGTGTTCAAAATTAGCAAAATTTACTGTCATTCCTAGTTAAAAAGGAAGGAAAGTGAGCACTGTAACAGGCAGTGAGTGACACCTTTTGTATTAGCAGGCAGCTCAATGGACATTGTTTAAGCATTTTTTGGGCTTCCTTGAAGCAGATGCTCAATGTGAAAAGTTATTTTTTTTTTTAATCTCAAGATAAAGTTATCAAAATGAGAAATGTTCTATTATAATGGAAGTTCTTGGAAGACAGGGATATGTTTTATCATATTATAGCTCTTGCATCATATTAGATGCTACTTACGTGCTTTATTGAAATCCAAACCTCTTTCTTAATGTTTCTTTTCCAACAATGCAGAAGGTTATGATTCACAGCCTCTTGCATAATAGATAAATTAATCAGTTTCTGCCTATTTTATTGCTTTGTACTTTTCTAAAAGCCACTAATCTATTTTTCTTGATTGTTAGTTATGACAAAAACATTATAATTTTTCTCTGAGTCTCATGGCTGCCAAGTTCAGGGCTTACAAAACTAATTTCTTTAGCTACCTGTTGGACTCGACCTCATTCTTTTCTCCTTCCTTTTTCCTGTAAAAACTCTACCCAGCCAAAGACCCAGCATATTTTTCTCTGAGTACAGGAGGATAAATTCTGCTTTGGGGGTACTTGTGTGTTCTTCCATTCAAGTAGCTTTAGAGTTGTGCATATGAATCTCAGGCTCTTAATTATGTTTCTAATAATAGCAACCCTGTGCTATAAATACAAGAGTCATTGGAACGATTCCGGTGTGTTTAGGCTGCAGATGTGACTCCTGCATCTCATTACCCTCCCAATTCTCCACTTGAGATAAGGAAATGGTGGATGATTAGCAGAGGACACGGGGAGAAAAAGGTTATTTGTCACTTCTCTGGGGGGGGATTCAGCCAAAATAACAAACTGAGGGAGCAAGTGGTAATGGCTTCAGGCCGTCCTTGTGTCTGTCCTGGACAGGTTTGGGGGAGCAGACCCTGCTGTAAGTCAGGAGAGGCTTTCTGAGCTGGGGCCACCTCATGTTTTGACTCCAGGTCAAAAGCTTTAGATTTTCTAAATCTACAAGCTTTAGATTTTCTCGTCTCTTCCTTAGATTGAATTGGTTTGTTTGCTGAAGGAAGGGGAGAACAGATGGGGAAAAAAAAGTTGGAATTTCTATTTGCAGTGTTATCTAGAGTAATTTAGGCTAGATATTTGAATTACCTGGTTTTTAAATTAGCTTTTTGGAAAAGCTTGGAGTTTCACAGGGATCTGTGTGGTTCACAGGCACATAACAGGCAGTTTTACACTTTGTGCTAGGACCATGGTTTTAGTGATCCATGAGGATCAATGTCACCACTGGTCTGAACAGTGCTTTGCAGGAGTGAAAAACTACCATGACATTGTAAACTCTATTTTTGACAGTGCTGCTTCATTAAGTTTCATCTGTGTTTTCTTTTCTTCCTCAATGGCTTTAGTTCCTATCAAAACAGGACAGTGATGTGTAAATAAAAACACCATCTTACCCATGGATGGCAAAAACGTATTTCCACTGGGCAGAAGTAAATATGTGGGCCGTAGATCACTGAATTTCCCATACCAGCTTAAAATGGGATTTAAGTAATGCACAGGCCCAAGGTCTGTGTCATCCATGGGCAAAAAACCTTGGGTTTCATTAGTAAATTGCATGATAGGAGATGGGAAAACAAACTCTTGTTTCACCCTGACAATTATTGATTCTGTAGTCTGGGAGTGACAGAGCATTTCTATTTCTATGTCCAGCAACAAGTTGTTGCCACAGCAACATCAACACTGGGCACTGCTGGCATCCCACCCTCAGCCCAAAGTGAAGCCCAGTCGATTCTGAAAGTCCTTGAAAATTATTACAGTAATAAATTTTTTAAGTTAATTTTTACTTCTTGTCTCCTTTCCTGTGGGAGGGATAATTTATGTTCCAGGAAGGTAACGTGTGAATGTGCTGCATCCTCTGCCAGCCACTGTGCCTGCATGGAGCAAAATCCAGCACTCCCTACAAAAAGAGCTGAAAAGCTTCATTTTTGTTCTCATTGATGCTTTGCCTACTCCTTCCCTCCTGGTTCCTTTAGGAAGAGGGGACTAAACCCCTACCAAAACCCACCCAGCCTCATCCCTTCCTGCAGCTGCACCCTTGCTAAACTATTTTTGAAATCTGCAGCCTGTTTCTACTCCTCTGGAAGCCAAAACTGCAGTTCACAAAGTTGGGTTCTTGTGTTTGCAGGGTGCCAGGGCAAGGCACAGGTAACATCTCTCCTGTTTGCTGGGTGCAGTGTACATGTTTTCCATCCTGCTGGATCCTTGTTTTGTGGGAAATCTCCTCCATGCCTCCTCACCAGAGATGAGGTGACCAGGCTTATAAGGCTGCAGGAACTTTTTTAATCTGTTGCAGTCAATTCTGCTTTTACTGCTGAGTTTCCAGGCTATGCTCTGTCTTACAGCACCCAGACTGTGCTGTGACTGGTTTCTTTTTCTGAATATTTTAGAATCCTGCTGCAGTCTATACCCAAGAGCGTTATTCCACTCATTGCTGACCTGCTGCCACTTGATCCTTCAAGAATGCAAATTTGGGCTTCAAAGGTTATGCCTTTTTTTATCACAGAATGATTTAGGTTGGAAGTAAGATGACCTTAAAGTTCATCTCATTCCAGCCCCCATGCCGTGGGCAGGGGCATTTTGCACTACTCTGGTAACCCCATACAGGCTGCTCCTTTCTTTGCTGGGATGGGTGAACAAGCATCATAATTCCTTCCCAGTGAGCTGCCAAACCCAGCACGAAAATCCCCACAACTGCTGCACCTATTCCTAGTGTCGACTGGCTGGAATTATTTACCATTAATGAGCGAGCAGGTATTAGAACAATCTTTCCTTTTTTTTTTTTTCCTTTTCCGCCTTTTTGCAATTTAAACATAATTAAAAGGAGATAAAAGAAACTTGATTTTTCAGTCAATCAGTGGGTGACCCAGCAAACCACATCTTTTTAATTTCATGCATCAATGGGATGATACGTCATGCTTTGTACAGTGCGACAGCTTGCTACATTGCATAACTCAACATGCTGATGCAACCAGGCATGCAAAATTAACCTGATCCTCAAACCCAGGGAATTGAAGACAACAAGATCCTCCTCTGCAGCTTGCCTTGTTCGACAAACCTCATTATTCCCCGTCGTCCCTCTTATTCTTCTTCTCTACAAGTGATGAGAATGGAGGATTTTGAAGGAGATGTTTGGGTAATGGTTGTGGAATGTGAATAACTCCAGGCTGGATTGGGGTTGAGCCGATGCAGTTTCTGTGTTGGGCTGCTCAGAAGAGTGGGATCTCTGTGGCTTTTGAGTTCCCTTGGGAAGGAGAGTGGTTGACTGTGGTGTTTTCAGGGCTGTGCCAAGCTCACTCTGAACAGTGGGAAGAGGCTGCAGTTCCCACAGCTCCTGGCACTTCATTTACCAGCTCTTATGGCTCCTACAGAGAGGCCGTGCGTTCAACAAACCTCATATGAATCTCCCACCACACACTGTGTGAGCACCAGCTGCCACCTGGCCTTTGTAGCTAAATTCTTTAGTGGAGTGACACAGAGAGGGACGTTGCTGCAGCTCTTCTCCTCTGACAGCCTGTGAGGCTCTCAGGTCATCTCATCTGTTCCCATCCAGGGAAGAAAACAGAAACATTGCTTGGCAGACGTGGGGCTGCCCTGTGGGACCCTCTGCAGCCACCCTGGAAGTTGCCAGCATCAAATGCTTGCTGTCTGTGCCTGAGTGAAGCATCATCATGGACTTCAGGGAGAAGAAAAGGCTGATGCTGGGCATGAATATCTGCAGTCCCAGGCTGTGACATGCCACGTGGAAAGCTAAGCATCCACTGCTTTGCTCGGGGCAGAATTTTTGCTTAATGTCTGACATCTGTCAATGGCTCCTCGTGTGTTCCTGGGTGAAGGAAAACAGATTCTTCAGGCATTTCTCGCATGGCTGCAACAATGGGAAGCCCTGAGAGACTGCTCATGATGACCACACTTCAAAGTATGGGAAATGGGGAGGATTTTCTGTTCACCTTCACCCTTCTGCTTGTGCTCGTGGTCAGAGCAGCTCAGGGGAGCCCCTGGCCATGGTGACAAGTGGCATTTGCTGATCTGAACAGTGACAACCAAACCAAGATGGTGCTTGGTGACAAAAATGAGGATCAACCTTGGTGTTGGGATTATTGCAGTGGTGTGGTTAGGTCTTGGTAGTGGTGACCATGACAGAATACCTGGAAATGAAAGTAGTCAAGATGGGGGTTTGGGTGACCAGATGTGTCCAGGTGCTGCTGTTCTGGCAGGAATGAATCCCTCTGGAGCAGGAGCTGCCATCTGCTTCTTTAGCATCCTGGTGGAGTTCAGTGCCTTTGCCTCTCCCTTTAATTTTCATGCTTAATAAAAAAAAAAAGGGGGAACTGAACTGCCTGAAACCCATTTCTCACCTTAAGCTCTGTAACAACAAATGGGCTCCTCTAAAATAGCAGGAATTAATGTGTCTGGGAGAGGTACAGCCGGACCGTGACAGCCCAGAGTCCATAGATATTGTTCTTGCTCGAGTTGCTTTGCGTTTTCTCCGAGTGTACAGCGCCCTGTGGCACAATATCCATCCCCACTGCACCACTAAGTGCTGAAACTTCACATCTTAATTCTGTGTGAGTGGTTTTCTCTCGAGGCTGCGGTGCCTCTGCGGAGCGGGAGCTGATAGCGGCACTGAGAAGGCTGCACATTCTGCAGGGAAATGCTGATGGGGTATTAAAAAATATCTCCACTAATGTCCTTTTATTTTTGTTGTCTTGTACAATCGTTTGAAGTACATCCACTTTGAGGTTCGGTGAGGAAATGCCTGTTTGTTTGAAGCTGATGGAGATACTTGAATGGAGGATAACTGGGATCTAGGGCTCTGGGATAAATTACTCCACTTGTATTTTCTTTTTCTTTTAATCTGGAATGCATATAAGCCACACAGCAATATTATCATCACTTTGCACTTTCCTTAGGAAGTATCTTAATATTCTATAATCCTCTTTGCTACAGAATGGGGACTGAACTAAGATGGAATTATATTTTAATGTAATTCCTCGTGAAACAAAAGGGGACCATGTTCAGAAGCTGGCTAGATGTATGGCAAATGGGAACCAGACAAGCTGTGTAACATCATGACCAGTTTCTATGGCAACAAAAATGTCAGCTATCCTTTTGGCTGATTCTATTAATCTGTGGTAGAGACACTGATACTGACACATTTGGAATTTATTTAAACAAGAAGGTGAAAAGATAACCCCAGCACAGCTCATAAACAAGGGGGAAGTTAAGCCACTGCCATAATGCCACCTGACATGGATAGAAGGGACTATCGGGCAGGGGAGACATTCCAAGGCAGCCACTCGGAATTCTGTCAGAAAACTGATCAAACCATTTATTGGGAGGCGTTTGCCACTATTGTCTGATATTTGACAAAATTTCATCTTCCTCTCCAGGGCTGCTGTACCCCAAACCTCTGCCCCGTGTTCATCCCTGTGCTGTGGATCCTGTGGCCAGGTGGCCCTAAACCCTCCAAGTGGGAGATTTGGGCCCCTGGAACATCCATGCCTCGTTTGGGGTTTTTTCCCCAGAAGCTTTTTGGCTTCTGCCCTGGTTTTCTCCACATAGAGCACGGTGGCTGCCTGATGGAGAAAGCTGTAGCACTCAGTGATTAAAATGCGTGGTCTGGCCACTGGAAAATGGAAAAAGCAGTTGCAAGGAGGCAAACCACATTGTGTATTCCCTCTATGTGGGTCAGATATTTTCCTAGGGACACTTGGAAATGCTTGTGCTATGCTATTTCTGCTGGGTACTTTAGCCTTTATTCTCTGGTTATTGAAAGAGCTAAATGTTTTCCCACTTCCCAATGTACCATGACAATACAAACTGTACGGTGATGTCGGAGCACAAAATAAATATGGATGCAGATACTTGTCATTATGATAAAACAACATCTTTTCATCTTTATCTTGGAATTACAGGCTCCTCGGGAAGATGACAGTGTCTTGTTATGGAAAATGAATTTTCGGTAGTAGAAAGATATCTTTTAACTTATTCTTGAATTCTTCCTGTTTGCCAGAGGCATATAGAAAAATTAGCTTCTTTCCCAATTCTTTTGCTGGTTTTATTAAAATTCATAGTACAAAAAGTGCCATAGAAAAGTGCTTGGTGTGTGAGAAAAAGAAGAGCTGGAAAATGCGGAGCTGAATTTATTATAAGATTATTAGTTGGCTGCTGGCTGGATTTTTATTTTTTAGTTAGTTAAAAAAAAAAGCCATCAATATTTTTTGCCCATTTCTTTTTAAGCTTGTAATGTACTGAAGAGACTACAATATGTATTAATGTATCTCTGATTGAAAAAAAAAATGCTTCATTCCCTAATAGAAAAAACTGTCAGGATTTTAACCACAATATAGCTCCTGGAAGCAGAGTTCATGTGAACTTTTGAACTTCCTCAGGTTCAGAAGAGCTTTCTGGAAGGGGCATAAACTGTCAAATTTACCCCATGCTTCTGTTAAATCCATTCCTACAACCTGTAGCTCTGCCTCTCACACCCCTGTGTCCACTGGCTTTGTGAAGCAGGTTTTCTATCAAAATTGAACAAATGTGTGATGCTTACAGCTTTTGTGAAGTTAAAAAGAGAAGCAGTGATAATGCATCTGGTACACTGGAAAGCTTTGGGGTGGTTTGGGACTAGAAACCTGCATACTTGTTATCATCAGTTTACCAAGTTGTGCCTCTTGCTCCCATGGGAATTTTCCAGTGTTCTCGGCAGCTTTTTTTTCTCTCTTTTTGATGCAGCAGTAGGGGAAGGGAGGTGATGTCACTTGGTATTACAGAAAATGAAGATGATTTATCTTAGACTGAACTTGAGAGCTTGAAATAGCTTTGCTTTGTCCCCAGCCAGGGCAGGTGAGGATGGAGCAGCTCAGTGGAAAACTCCACTCCCTCCAAAGCCCCAGAGCAGTTTCACCTGAACAGGAGCTTTTTCTGAAGATGATATTGATCATTTTGCTTCTTTTCCTATGGATATCTTCAACAATCTGTAAAGTTGGGAAGGTTTTTCTTGTCCTGGTAGCTGTGAAGCGGGGAGTGCCTTGGGTTTTTTCCTCTCTTGGAATGCTTTCAACTCTGCTCATCTCTTCTGTGGGAGACTCTTCCTTTGCACCTCCTCACTGAACACCCACCTGAACTCAGGGCTCTCACAGCTTGGGCAGTGTCCTGCCCCCAGGAGCCTCACTAATCTGGTTGTTTTTTTTAGGATAAACGTGGCATTTTTCCTAGTGATCTGGAGACCAACACTTTAAACCTCTTAAACGACTAAAATAAATGAAGCCTGTTTTTTATCCTGGATTAATTGTTACAGCAACACCTGACCTCCTCCTTCAGAGAAAGTGAAGTCTCCAATGAGAGGGGTGAAGGCATGGGAGTAGAATTCCTTCTGCTTTTGTTCTTGAGCAGCACTGACACAGCTGATGTCACAAACACGAGCACCTCTTAACTCAGGTGGAAAGCTGTGCTAGAGCTGGTGGTGGGAAGGATGCAGTCCTTCCTTCTGAAGCCACTGACTTGGAAAACTCACACACTCACAAAAGCTGACCTTTGGAGGAGTCAGACATTAAATACAGGACTTAATCAAAAGTTAATTTCACTGAGCATCTAACCTCAGGGCAGGCTCCAGCTCACTGTGCTTTGAAGTCAAATGCCTGGCTGGTCCTGTAGTGATCAAAACATGTTTTGAGCTCTAGGTATTAGCAATAACCGTGGGGCAGAAGCAGATGTATCTCAGTTTCAGTCCTTCCTGTACAATTTTGAAGGCATTATTTGGGATCTCTCCTTTAGTGTTTTTCAAAATCAAGATCCTTGTTAATTCTTTTGTAATTCTGATCTGGTAGGAAAAAGTAACTCTGTTTCCATTGCTCCAGTTGCCGAGGTTGGACTTGGCTCTGTGTTAGTGCTCTTGGGATTCCTTGTCTGCTGTGCTTCCTGCCCTTCAAGGAGATAAGAAATGGTTTTAAGGTTTTTTTAGGGCGTATTTATGTACATATACACATATATGTATGTATATAAAATTTATATGTGCATACAATGTAATATTATAGCAGCACAAAAACATCATCTTGTAATGGTATCCCTTGAGTATCAAGCATTGTTTCAAATCCAGACATTCTTCATCAATGACCTGGCAGTGGTCAGCCAGATGCATGTCTAATGAGCCAGATGTTGCTAGAGGAGCTCTTCAGCAGTGTCTGCCAGAGGACTGGAAATCACATTGCTGGGCTCTGGGCAGGTTTTGGTGTGTGTTGGAAGCTGAGCCTCCAGTAGGTGTTGCCCACAGCAAAATGATCCCTGTCTTCAGGGTCCTGTCAGAGCAGGATAGGCCAGAAGTGGAGGGTGGGCTGGAATGGGGTGGAGGAGCACAGAGCTGGCCTGATGTTGATTAGTAAGTGTCACTGCTAATTGGGTGCCTCATTTGAGACTTCTAAATGAGACTGGATGGGTGGATGCTGTTCTTTAGAGATGAAAATACATATTATTAGAACCACTTAATTGTGAGCTGCTGGGTCTCCTCCTGCCCATAACTGATGTTGGCTCTTCATCTGCTTATAAAACAGGTGGTAAAATAGTAAAATTTCATGGGAGGATGATGGAGAATCATGCTCTTCATGTTCTCTATTCCTTCCACCACACAGCCTTTTCTTCCCTTCCTTACATCTACCCAGCCTTAAAAACCAGCATGAAGGAAGCCTTTGCTTTGTCAGGCTGGAGACCTGGACTCTTCTTGGGTTGTCCTGAGCTTGCAGTGAGGGTGTTTAAATGGGTTTATTGTGGGATTATTATAATTTAAAAACTGGATGCCTGTTGCAGTAGCCCTTGTTTATGCTCTCACACAGCTGTTGCACAAGGTGAAATGTATCTACTCAAGAGGTTGATAAAGATGTTTTTGTAACCCAGGCAGGCACAGGTGTGAGGGCCTTGTGCACAGGATGCTTTGTGTGTGTTGGCCAACAAGGAGTTGAATCACAGCAGTGTGGTGGCTTGGAGGAACAAACCTGTCTTCTCCTCACTTCCAGAAAGGTCTGATGAGCAGGGAAAGCCGTTAAATTCAGAGCTGCTACATGCTCACTCCAAAATATGCTCCCTGTTGAATTTCCTTCTGCTAAAGAAAAGCAAGTCGGCCGTGACCAGTGAATAATTTCTCCAAAACTCCTGATCTTTCACTGGTGCACAAGATACAGCATTTAACAATCATAAAACCTTCCTCAGATGTGCTGTGTGGAAGTGCCCCTTGGCAGTCAGCAGATTCCTGGGATGGGTGAACCTTGGAGCTTTCCTTCCCTCCCAGCACAGCGGGAGATTCACCCCCACCAGTGCCTTCCCTTTGTGTGGTACTTAAAGAACTCCTGAAACACTGAAGGGAGGGAGCTCTGCCTTTAATTAGGCTGGACATGTGCTGAACCCACATAGGAAATGGGGCAGGATTTTAGAGCCTTCCCTGTGCAAGCTCTGGGGGACACGGCACAGTGGGAGCAGACGTGCTGATTCACCCTTCCCTGCGCGCGGCGTTAGCGCCCGTCCTCCTTACCAGACTAAAAATGTCTGAGACCACGCAAGACTGTGATACTTCACATTTTTAGGCAATTGCTGTTTTTGTCAAAACTGTCTGTAGCTCCTCTTCCCCGGCGCAATATGGTGAGTAATGAGCTATTGGAGTGATGTCTGCTTGAAACATCCGTAGCCATATGGCAATGTGGGAGGCGAGGATAAAACAGGGATCAGTCACAAGTGTTTACTTTGAAACGCGGATAAAAAGGCAAGTTTTGCGCTGTGACTCAGTTACGTGCTGGTTCAGGTACTGGAAACAGTAGTTTTTAATTACTTCTGTGTTTAGTGGACTTGAAAATCCCAAGCAGTGAAATCTGGTGTGTATTAGTCCTCCTGATTGCTCTCTTCAAATCTGCGCCGTGAAACAACGGGGCAAACGGGTGTCGCGCTTGAGCCAAACCACAGCCACCTAATCCATGGAGTCATCAGAGATTACTTTCAGCACTGCTGTGGGCTGTGTGTGGATAAAATGGGGAAAATGTTGCTGAAGAGGGTTAACAAAACTGCCTGGCTGCACTTGCAAGATGACTTTGGAGGTTTTGGGTTGTTTTGAGACCAGTTAAGAGATGCTCTGGCAAGCACTTGGCTGAACAGTTTTCTTGCAAAGAATAACTTGGGCTCTCTCCTGGGGTGAGGCACGGCTGCTCCACAGAAGCAGAGTCCTAAGAGAGTAGGTGGGTTATTTTAAGAACTGAAGCGTTTGTAAAATAGATCCCTCTGGAGAGAAATCCTTATTTGTGATCAGGGAAGCTGTACTGGTTACTTTTGCTGAGCTCTGTGTACCTGCCCTGTCAGCTCCTGCTTCTCTCTGGGAGTCCTGGACCTCATCTGTCTCCTCCATCGTGGGGATCCCACATTGGAAACTGTTTGGGGGCTTAGGGCAGACAACACCTGTCAGTGAGGCCTTTGGAATGACAGAATCATGGAGTGATTTGTGTTGGAAGGGACCTTTTAAAGGCCCTCTGCTCCAACTCCTTTGCAGTGAGCAAGGACACCTTCCACTAGATCCCTGCCCAGCCTGACCTTAAAGACTTCCAGGCATGGGGCATCCACCACCTCTCTGGGTAACTTGTGCCAGTGTTCCACCACTTGCAAAAAAACTTCTTTACATCAAATCTAAATCAAGCCTCCTTCAGTTTAAAGCCACACCCCCTTTCCTATTGCAGCAGGCCCTTGAGTGGTATCAAGGAAATATTTTGGTTCAACAAAGAAAATGTCCCGTGGCCCCAGTGCATTTCATGTTTAAAATACCTTAGCAGATTAATTAGATTGATGAACCTATGGGGTAGGATGAAGGTGAACATGTAGGTGAAGGAAGAAATTTACTGCATCAGTATGGTCTGGTGATTTCCTCTGTGAATACATTACTGACTGCTGGTCAGCTGAAGGATGCATGTTGGTTTTTGACAGGGGATTTTGTGAAAGTGGAACATGTTCTTTTAACGGAATCCTAGAATCCCAGAGGGGTTTGGGTTGGAAGGAACCTTAAAGCTCATCTTGTTCCAACCCCCTGCCATGGGCTGGGACGCCTCCCATTATCCCAGGCTCCTCAAATCTCTTTGCAGAACAGCAGCAGAGAACAGAGGGGAAAAAAAAAAACAATCTCAAACTTCTGTAATACTGTGTGGGCTTTGATTAGAGAGCACTCTGTGTGCTAATTGAATGTTGTCTTCTATTAGCATAATCTTGGGGTTATGTCTGGGCAGTGTTAATGACAAGT
Organism: Nicator chloris; assembly: GCA_013400495.1. Taxonomy (NCBI): domain Eukaryota; kingdom Metazoa; phylum Chordata; class Aves; order Passeriformes; family Pycnonotidae; genus Nicator; species Nicator chloris. The sequence continues at coordinate 239,998 of WAAE01026227.1, forward strand.
GACAGAGACACATTTCCCAAACTCCGTCAGTTGGGAATTGCATCCTGTAAATGCAAGCCTGGATCATAATATTACATCTCTGTGTTGATTTATCCCACTCTTAGACTATTCATATCAATTTGCTGCTGAAAAACACATGGAATAGTTGGAAAAAGCCTTTAAAATCATCGTCCAACCATTAAGATCATCTTGCATGTGATCTAATTGCACACAGATAAAGCAGATATATATTATATTTATAATGTATAGCTATATAAAAAAATTAAAGCTTTTTGAAACATAACTGGATTCTAAAATCAGTTTTGATATAAAATTACTTTGTAAAGGAAACATATTGTATATATTCTTATATGTACAACATATACATATGTTTTTAGAAACTTTAGAGCCATGTTTAATGCGTGCACTTTAAACTTGTAGGACCATATTGCTGGGAGGCATTTGCCTGTAATTGTTCACAGGGTAAGTGTTTGTGCTCAAAAATCACAGCAATTATAATTATTGTAAGTAGCTGTGCTTCAAAATGAGCGTTTAGGAGAGCAATGGGCTTTTTCCATCTAAGCATCATCTTTATATACATTAAAAAATCCTGGGAAAAGTGGCTTTGTTCTACCAGCACCCAGGTAACTTCAGGAAAACGAGACAGGAACAAACCCAGCATCTCCCCATCACTCTGTGCTACATACAAATGTCTTCACAGCTATTTGCACTTGAAATGCTTCATTTGCCAGCTCCAATGTGGCATTTGCAAATGCAGATTAGTGACAGGAGCGCTGTTGGCTGCTGCTTCTTCCTCCTTTCAGATGTGGCTCTTACTGGACATTTCCTGCCCAGACTTGTAGGCAGCAAACATATGGTCTGGTAGATAGTTTATGGAATAACTTGCTGGGAGTACTTTGACTGTTCCAGAAATCTCTCAGGCAAAGATGCCCAGTTTTCAACATAACATTCCTCTGAAATGCCAAAGTTAAGATATTCCTTTGCTCACTGGTATTGTTGCATTTCATAACGAGGGCTCAGACAGAGAGAAATTGTGGGTTAAATTCACAGATAGAAATCTCTGCCTTTATGAGCTGCTTGCTTGAAATGCAGTTGTTTTCAGGGCCTGCATTACATGAAAAATTACTATATCTGATTAACAGATGAATTCCACTGCATCAGTAGTGACCAATGGTGGGGTTGTCCATCAGCCTGAGATTGCAATTTCTGCCTCCACACTGTACAGCACTTCTCTCCTATCAAATGTATTCAGTGTTTGCCACCACGAAGGGAACTAATTCTTCCTGGTGCTTCTGAACTCTGTCAAATGCTCTGAGCATCTCTTTTCCTACAATTTGAGGTTTTCATAGCCTATAGTTGCACACTGATTTTCTTCTTTTTTTTTCATGTTTCCTCTGAGGTCTTTTTCATACCCACCCTCATACACGGGGCCAAGATTCAGTTGATGTCACTCTGGCAGAGTTTGATTTCAGTTGCCTGGCACTATGTATTTAAATCAGTTTATTATAGATAAGGATCTGATTCAAGCTGTGCCCAAATATGACCTTTTTCAACAGAAACACAACTTCAGGTTTCTCTTCCTCCTCCTTTCTGTTCTTCTTTGGAGCTAGATACCTACTTTTGGAGGAGGATGGGGCGGTGCACCTGAGTGAGGAATGGGCCCACAATTAATTTTGGAGTTAATCACAGTGATTTGGTGCTCTGCCTTTCAAGTTTTAACCAAACCAGTTTCCTGATCTATCTGGCCCTGTGGGTGCAGAGGGGTGGCTGAGTGGTGGGGCTCAGCCTCTGCTCTTTACAAATCAAAAGGGAAAACGTGGCTGTAGTTTGGAAAGTCCTTTTGGCCCCATGCCTGTTGTCCCAGAGGTCCCAGGCACTCCTGCTCTCTTGGCAGCTGCACTTGCCCAGGTGCCAAACTGAGCAACAGATGCATTTTCTGGTGGCTGCCTTATTGATGGGATTTCTTGTTTTAATATGATGTCTTTGCTTGTGTTTCTTGTAATACACCTGGAGCTGGTCCAGGATCATACCTCTGGCAGCTTTTTCTGCCTGACTGCGTGTTTGATCAGCCCACAGTTGATTCCTGTGAAATATTTCCCAATAAAAACCTTCATGCTCTCTACAACTCCCAGGTAGGAGGGTGGAGCCAGCTGGGGATCAGCCTCTTCTCACAGTTAACAAACGAGAGAGCAAGAAAAAACAACCCCAATTTGTGCCAGAAGAGGTTTAGATTGGAGATCAGGGAAAATTTAGGTACCACAGGGAAACACACTTTTCTGTCACCTTTCTTTAAAAAAAAAAAACAACCAAAAAAACCCCATAGGTTTTCAAGGGTCAAGAGAGGTGGAATTTCAAATATTTTCACTTGCCTGGCATGGCACATGCTGTTGTGAGGTCTGGTTTCTATACCACTCACTTTCCTCTTGTTCACCCTCAGAAATTATGGTGCCCAGCTCCAGGCTGGGCATCCATCCCTCTGTGTCCAGGCCCTGGCCCAACCAGGTTTCCCACCTTTCTAAATTAGGCCCTTCCAGTTCCAAATAAAACATTATCAAGCTTTGCATTTCTTTTTCAATGTTTGCACGCCAAGAAAAGTAGTGAGGAAAATCAGAACCTATTCAGTGTTGTAAATACAGCAGATTATTTCCCTAATATGTTATCCAGCAGTTACAAGCTAAATAATTCAGCACACTTTTAGGACTCTATTCAAACTGATGAGCTCAAATAAAAAGTGTTGATTAAGGCAAGTGCATACCTCAGTGTTGATTGGTTTTGCTGTTTGGTTTGGTTTGGCTTTTTTCAAATAGGGGAAGACTCTGATATATATAATACACCACTGTTCTTGTAAGCTGCATTTCTGTTGGGTTGGGTTGGTTTTTTTTTTTTTTGTCATTTTGGTATGATCACTTTTAGCCCATATAGCAAAACTAGGGTTTTCTATCACGAGCCTGTGTGCTCATGATGGGTTTTATTTTAAATCCTGGAGTTCAAGCATCACACAAAGCAAACCTGGCTGCAGGACGGTGATAAAGCACAAGCGTCAGCTCCTTGTGTTTTTCTAAAAGTGTTTTGTAATTGAGAATGAAATGTTTCCACTTTCCCTCTGCTACTTCCCCTGTCAAAGACCGAGGTTTCCACAAAATGCAGTGTTATCATCACACCTGAGTGACACATCTGTATTTAACAGGCCCCCTCTGTCCCTGTGGAGGGCTTATGAAAGGGGCCATGGCCTTCATAGAATCCCAAAATGGTTTGTGATTGAAGGGACCTTAAAGCTCATCCAGTTCTACCCCCTGCCATGTGCAGGGACATCTTCCACTACCCCAGATTGCTCCAAGCCCTGTCCAACCTGGCCTTGGGCACTTCCAGGGATGGGGAAATTCCCAGCTTCCCTGGACACCCTGTGCCAGGGCCTCCCCACCTCACAGAGAAGAATTTCTTCCCAATATCCCATCTAACCCTGTCCTCTCTGTGTGAGGCCATCCCCTCTTGCTTTGTGGAGCACTCCTTGGTCACTTGTTCTGTACTTGCACAAAAGCCATGAACGTGTGCTCATGGCACACAGCTCCTGTAAGGTGTTTGGAGGTGGCTGTGCTGCCTTTGTGGTGTGGCACCGTGCCAAGTTCTTGGGGTATTTTGGAAAAGAAACTCTTTCCTGTGATCCTGGGTGGCTTCATCATAAACAGCCAACATCCTGGGATCTTCCCATTAGCAAACCAGTTTGCAGGGATATAATGACACCTATTGAACAGGTATTTTTACTCTTCAGATGAGCTGTTCAGGTAATAAAGGTGTTTTTTTGTTCATGTGCATTGAGATGCTTATTCCAAGAAGTCCTGAGCAGGTGGAATCCAGTGTAGCTGTTACTCTATTTGTATGTGGAAATGCCTGCTTGAAGCACCAGGTCATGGGTAGACTTGAAGTGTGTGATGTCATGTCTTCCCATAACCTGCCTGTTCAAATCCCAAAGTAAAGCTTTTGTAGAGGTAAAACCCCCCAAACCTCATGGTTTTCAGTGGTGCTTTATACAATGCAGTAAATCCATGGAGAAGATGATGCAGGCAAAGGTAGGTGGCAGTCTGCTTAAAGCACTGGCATCCAGGACACAATTGTTTTTTTGGGAAGCTTATTTTATGTGGAAAAAGGAAGGAATAACACTGTTCTTTCTGAAATGAGCTGTAATTAGCCCAATGTTAATCATTAGGCAAGAGTTCATCTTCATTTTGAAAAAAAAGGTTGTGTTTTGGAGGCTCAGTTCCCAGAAAATTGATGGGAAAAAATCTAAGACTTGTTACCAAGGATTTAGATAAATAAACTTCATTGGTGTTTGCCTAAATTAGAGAGTAAGTTGTTACTGTGAAAAAATTGTAGTGTTAGGAAAACCCCACACACGCTCACTTCAATATTTCTTCTTTTTATTTATAAATGCTTGAAGAATAAAACCAGCAGATTTTGGTCAGTGTTTTCATTGTGGAGGCTCTGTCTGTGGAGCTATTTCTGACTGGCACCATTTCAATCAAGTTCAGGAAGCTGATTTTTCCCTTTCTGTCAGCACAGATACAGGAAAAAAAAACCTGCTACAAAATGATCCCTTTTAATCCTGTGCCATTTTTATGTGCTGATTAGAATCGGGGTAATTTCAGCCTGTGTTGAAGGAGTTAATCTTCCTGATGGAGATGTGAAAAGTCAGAGCCATCTTAAATCTCAATACCACATGCTGCCTTAGGGATCACACTGTGCTAAAACCCCAGATAAAAAGGCCTGACAAAGATTATTGACGGTTTACCTTTTAATGAGCAGCTTGGATTGATTTTCATTTCCCTCCAGGGCTGCTTGCTTTGCCCTGTTTCCACCCATGATGTCATGATTAACAAAAACAACAACAAAATTAAGGCTTCATATCTGAATCATGGCAGAGAAAGAAAGAGTAGCCGTGGCATTTAGGGGGAACCTGTGCCAAATCCCATTGAAAGTCCAGGAAAAGCCAGAGAGCTCCAACCAATGGTTGGTGCTCCTCCCAGCAGAGGGAATGCACCTTTTACCAAAAACACCTCAATTCTTCAGGTGTTTTGTATATTTTAAATAACAGATCACTCTGCAGGTCAACAGAAAAACAAGAACAACTCCCAATAAAGAGAAAATGCCTTCAAAAATATATATTATTGTTGGAAAAAGGCGTGATTTCTCTTTTGTTTGCCAAGCCCCCACCCGTCTAAAGCCAACACTGAACAAACTGCCTCTGGCTTCGTTCCCATAATTTTGTTCAAATCCTTAAGCTTCAAAAGAGAGCGGCTCTGCCACCACAAAACTATCATCCCAAAAGCTCTTAAGCTCTGACATCATCTATTCTGTTTGAGTCCTTCCATATAGACCTTGCCAGAAAATGGAAATCCCTTTTCCACGTGGGAGAAAGGGCATGGTTTGTTGTTTTTGTTTTTTGTTTTTTGTTTTTTTAAATCCCATTCTCATCAGTTAAAAAAAAAAAGAAAGGAAAACTAGGAAAAGGTGTTTTTTTTTCCCAGGCATGGCTTTGCAGAACAAAAACCCTGTATTCGAGGAACAGGATGGAGTGAAGCCTTCCAGGCAGGCAGATGGGGAGCCGGCGGCACTGAACCGCTCTGCAGAGTGGAAACTTTCCATGGAAAGATCCCCGTTTCCAAGGGCAGGGGAGCCTTGTGCCTTCTGAGCCTGGTGGGGATGTGGCTCCAGCCCCCTGGGCAGGGTTGGACAACCTGCCCCTGCTCTGTAGGCAGCTTTTGGAGCCAGCTGGCTTGGAACAAAGTGACACTCTGTGTCACTTGGAGGCTGTGGGGGCTGGAAAATAGGAATCCGAGCCGGGAGTGGAGGAGCCTGCTGAGAGAGAGGTGTTGCTGATCTGGAGAGTTCCATGGGGTGGGTAAGAGGGCTTGAGGAGTGGTACTTGTGTGGAGCTGGAGGATGTGGAGCATCATTCCTTAATGCACTTGGCCTGGTGCACCAGGGAGGCTGTTGGGTGGAGGATGGAGGGGGAAAACTGCAGGTTAAACCCCTTGAACCATCACTAAAATCCTCATCTCAAACAGAGTTGTGTTTCTCTTGTGAGATTTTTTTCCTTCAGGGTTGTTTTTGGTTTTTTTTTCCCTTCAGAAGAAGCTACATTGACATTGAATAACTGTGGGCCCAGCTCAGCAGTGTAAAATTTCAATTCTTTAAAGCACATCCTTTACCTATCAAATTGGCAGGCTGGAGGAACAGTTATTCTGCTGCAACTTCAAATCACCGCTTCCAAAATTGATCTGGGCTTAGGTATGTCTTTGTGTGTCCATGCTTATTAGCTTCATCTTGTGATTAACTTAATGGGCTATGGAATTTTACTCTATGCAAATGCAGCTGAAAAACCAATTATTGAAAAGTGAAAAATGAACTCTAGGAGACAGTCATTAGACTATTAGAATCCCCCAGTTCCTTTGGAAGCTGTGTTTGGGTAATACGTGGTTTTCATACTGAATTTCAAGCCCAGAAAAAAAAAAAAAAGCTATTTGGCAATTACATTTTTTTCAGGCAGCATGGAAACATTTTGACAGGCCTGCCTGCATGGGCTACTAAGACCCACTGGGTTTTACGAGTTGGAAAATGAGTCATGGCTTCAGTGAAACACTGTAGTCCACTTAGTACCTTATTTTCAGGGTCCTTAGATGTACAAGCATCCGTGAATTTGGTTTGGATGGCTGGTGAGTGTAATCCTTATTAGCTGGGCTGGATCCAGCAGCAAGATGCTCCCTGGCTCCATCCTTGCAGGACTATCTTCCAGTCAATGTGTTTTGAAACCTCCTCTAAACCTGATGAATTAATTGAAGTGCACATGGACAGGCTGTGGCAGCATCTATTGGGGCAGCAAGTACATCACTGCAACTGTTCCCTGGGAAATGATGCTGATGACCCCCAACCCCCCCAAAACAGCTGTATTTTTTGACATATTTTCCTCCTCATCTGCCAAGGTGCTACAGGTGGGTGATCAGCTTAGTGGCATTCACAGGCCAGTGGCCCAGCTTTGGTTAAAAGCCTCTTGAGAAGGAGCTGCAGGTGGGGACATGGTTGATGCTGCCAGCTGTAGGGAGAGCTGACCTGGAGCTCGCAGGGAGAGCACAAGTGCTGGCACTTGGTGAGCTGTGTGCTCAGAACAGAGGTCTCCTGGTGTTTTAGAGGATGGAGCTGGGTGGAAAGTCCAACATGATGTAAACCCCCTGTGGAGGGAATGTGTCCTCAAATGTGCTGTGCTGCCTCTCTAGATGATGGGCTATAACTTGCATTTTATGTGCTGAGATAAAGGTTTGGCCCCTTTATCCTTCTTCCCTTCTGTGGGCCTGATATTTCTGAGTCTGGGAGATTTTAGCCTGTTAGCAGCTGCTAACTTTCTCCCAAGGAAAATTTATCAAGAAAGCTTCTTCTCAAAACAATCCTGGCAAACAACTCTCCTTTCTCAAAACAATCTTTCTCCAGGTGGTGTTTTGCTTTTCTGGCTCTCAAAACATTTGAGCTGTTTCTCTGGTTTAACCAATGGGATTAGAAAAGTGGCATTCCTATTCAGCAATCACGTTAAGTCTGTATCAGAGCACCTTATAAAAAGGTAGTAAGAATTAGACAATAAAGCCTTTTTTCTATGCTCTTTGACTTCTGAAATATTTAGAATCTCTCCTCTTTTGCTGGTTTTCACCACCTGTAGTTTCAAGGCTTGTGATGTCTCAGTGCCAGCTGGCTCCCTGTGGGATGGAGGTACCTGTGACACACCCTGCACCTCGTGTCTGGGGTCAGCAGGTCCTGCACGGGTCCGGGGACCCCCAGAGGGTGTGGGGCCCAATTCTGGTCTTTGTTCATCTCGCTTTGCCTGCTGTAAATCACCCTCAGGACAGGGTGGCAGGCTGGGAGTGTGAGAATGGGTCTCCCCAGGGAGCTGTGCAAACAAATCAGGGTCACATCTGACCTTTCATTTTCCTTAGTGCCTGGGCACACCTGGATGAGGTGAGAGGGTATCCAAAGGATGCTGGCTGTAATTTAATCAATTGACATTTAGATGTGCAGTGATGAGTGGCTGTAAATGCTTTGGGTGGGTGAATACAAGATGCACATCCTTATTTGTCTTCCTTTTGGTTGTAAATTCCCTGGAAGAGAGTCTGGAAGTATGGATGAACAGGGCTGAGATGTGATAAATATAACAGAAGCTCAGAGATGCTGGACATAAAGTGTCTTACGTTGAACTGCTTTGAGTTTGTTCCATCAGGTAGCTTAAAGCCATTTAAAATATCTTCTATGCAAATGAAGAAGGGAAAAATAAGAATAATCACAGTACAGATAAAGCATGTATCAAGAATAAAAGACACTGATAAGGAAGACTGTGAAGCAAAGAGGAGGAATAAATATGAGGTGGAAAGCAGATGTGGAGACTGAAGGGAAGGTGAATAGAAGACAGATGGAAATATTAAGACATTTGTCAAATCCTTGAATGTAAAATGTCAGGGCTTCAAGAACTTGTAAAGGTTATTTACTAACTAAGGCCAGAGTGAAGTACTGTGTAACTACATGGATGCAACACAGACACGTGCCTGTACTCTCTGCAGAGTAGGACTGGTTTGATTGCTTAGTGCCTACATAAAAAACAATAATTCTTTGGCTCTTTGTTGCCAGGGAAAGGGGAGATGTATGCCATAAGAAACATGTAGACTTCTGAGCTTTTAAAAGAAGGAAAGCAGGGTGGAGTGGAAGAAATCACCCCAGAAATTACAGTCCTTAAGTATTGAAATCTATACTGGAAAACTTGAGAGAGAATTAATGTAAATAACTTGGATTGAGGAAACTGTAGAATTGCATTGTTTTAGGTGTAGGAAGGCATTGATACATTTTCAGAGACCCTTAGGGAATAACATTTATAAACAGGCTCTAGGAAAAGATCTGCTTTTAAATCTGACTTTGGAATGGGAGACTTGGAGAAAGCCCCTAAGAGCCTCAATAAGATACAATATGGGTTTGAGTTGGGATAATTGAATATTCATTCAGAATTACATAATCACATGCAGTATTGAAGGAATTCTTGTTAGGAATCTGTGCCAGTAGCTAGAAGGGAGTCAAAATGTGTTGGTGAAGCATCTTTAGACCCTGTAGCACTTAGAGGCTGATCCTCTGTGGGCAGCTGAGGAGGGCAGGTGTCTTTAGCCTGTACTTCAGAGATTGGGATTTCCCTTGGAAGACTTGAAGCAATTTAGAATTATTGGCATAGAGACAACAGAAGGAACTGTAAAAGCTTCCTCTGTTAATAACCTGGAGAGGGGAATTTGCAGCAGGACCAAAAAATGTGTATATAGTGATACAGAACTGGGAAACAAAGGGTTGGAGCTGAGGAGGTAAGCAACTTACAATAGTTTGGGATCCATCCTATAGATTAAGAGCACAGACAGATTAACAGGCTGCACAATTTATGGTAAAGCAAGATAAGCCTCTGGACAGACAAAGAATGAATTGTAAAAAGATGCAGGAAAATAACCTCCATGGCTGTACACTGAGGAGATGGAAAAGGAGCAGATGAGCAAGGGAGCTGGATGATGTTTCCTCCACTACAACTGTTATCATCAGTGCATTACAGCAAACTATATATTAAAGCACGTGTAGCAGAGTGACATTTAAATCAGCTGGAATCATCTGACACCCAGCTGAGGACCAGGAGACCTCTGCAGGCACGTTTTGGCTTGTGTTGTTCTTGGCTATAGGCCCAGGCAGCGTGTGGCAGAGGGCAGCCACGTTGTTCTCCTGAGCTCTAGAACCCTCTCTGTGTCCTGCCCTCACACTTCCATGTGCTGTGTTGGCAGACATTCATTAAAATGAACCAATTTGTTGTAATGGCTTTGGTTACCCACACACAATTGCCACGGTCTTGCAAAGGGAGAGGGAATCAAGAAGAAATGCTATAATTACACTCCAGACTCTCAGAATGAGATTTCTGTACTGGCTGAATGTAAATTCATCCCCTAGACTGTTTCCCTCAGCTCTTTATCCTCTGAGAATTTATTAGCTGTAGGTGTTTCTGTGTGGGGAGTGGGGTGACTGTTTATAAAGCACCGTGCAGATGAATCAATAACATCTGCAAATCTGATGAACTCGGCTGTGCTGCAGGTTGGTGTGACCGGGCTGCTCTGTGGCTTCAGCACAACTCACCTGGCTCCCAGCCTTCTCCCAGGTGCAAAAGTGAGACTTTGTCTTCTCAGTGATTTATTATTCCCCCCCTTTTTGGTGAAGCAGCTGCCAACTATGGCACAACTCCAAGCTGGAGCAGGGTGAATTCCCATCCTCAGTTCCTCACCTCTGTCCTCTTCTGACAGATGACAAGGAGGCAGAGCCCTGGGCGTGCCATGAAGGTGGCAGAGGATTGCCCTTTGCTAAACATCTGTGTGGCTTCCTTGCCATGTGCCTCAGATCCTCGACACCCAAATTCTTTTGTAGATGGGTTATGGGCAGCAGGTGCAATCTTCTCTGCATCCTGCCTGTCTTTCTTGGCAGCTCAAAGACATCAGGTACATCCTTCAGACTGTCCTGCTTCCTTAGGTGCAGTTGTGCTTTTCCAGGTGTTATGAGACAGCTGCACAGTGAGTGGTGTTCACATCTTTGAACTAAGAGCAGCCCAGTTCAATTTTAAGCTCGTGGGCTAAATTATTAGGCCTGTACATCTGACTGCTGTAGGCAGAAATGCTCCTTGTTTCTGGGAGTCTGTCACTGGATTCTTGGGGAAAGGCTGCTGCACCCACACAGATCAATTGACCAAAAGTCAGCGTGTGGGTCTGGTGTGCCCCACCTTGGGTGTGCTGCCTTTGGATCTTCAATCTGTTCCTTGTGGGGTGTTCAGGTCTCTGGCTGGATTGCACTGAGGATAAAGAGCACAGCAGCTCTTTCCTAAACCCTTGACAGTGTGATGGAGCACATCTGAAGTAACCCCAGAAGGATTTCTCTGTAGTTTCCCTTAGTCACACACTTTGAATTTAACAACAGCTCCTAATCTCGCCGTGCTGGGGTCAGAGCAGTAGTGGCTGTGTGTGTTCTCCTGGTTGCATTTGCTCTATCAGCAGGGAAGGAAAGCATTTACTCACCAGAAGATCAATGATTAAATTCCAATTTGCAGAGTTTGGAGCTGATCCAGCCTAGAACTTCTCCAATATTTATGGTGTTCGGCTTCAGGATTTTCTAATTGAAGCATTTCTGTAGTCTAGGTGAAGTCATTAAGTGTAGAAGCAAACTCTCACAATACTCACCTTGCCATAAGAGGAGTAATCCATGCAATAATATAAATAGTTGCAATTTATGCACTTTGAATAGTGGTATGACAATCTCCAAAGATGTCCCATTTAATTTGGATTTAATTCCACCTTCATTGCTCCATGGATACACTTGAGGTGCTCTGTGGTGTTTAATTTGGGTTCTTCTGAATGCCAGATGCAGAGAATTAGAGTTATTATGGAGTGTAACTCAGCTTTTAAAGGCTGTTTCCTTTTTAGAGAGTATAAAGAGTATATAAATAGTTTTAAATGTTTTAGTGGGTATTGATGGCCTGGAAGATTATCCAGCTGGAAACAGAATGTGAGATCTTTGTGTTTCTCTGTGCAAAGGTAACATCACCATTTCTGAGTGCTTTTTTAAGGGGAAAGAAAACAACCAACAGAAAGCCCAAACCTTTCTGTGGGATTGGAAATGACATGTATGGTGTTCTTTGGGGAAAAATCCCATCACCTTGGTAAGAAATCATATTCATGCAGTCACAGAAATGGTTCAGGGTGGAAGGGAGCACTGGAGGTGATCTAGTCTGACTCCCGGCTCAAGCAGGGTCACAAGGCCACATCACTCAGGATTGTGGCTTTCCATGTGCATCTGCAAAAGAACCTGTTATTTCTCTTCTGAAAACTGGCATTTGTGCCCACAACATCTCAATGGATGTTGGTTTTCCTTTGCTCTGCTGCCTGCTGTGGAATCTCACTCCGCTTGCTCTTCAGTCCCTCCTGAGCAGCAGTGTTTGGAGCAAGGACTTTGTCCTGTGTTAGTGCAGCACCAGGAACAAATGGGCAGGAAAAGAAAGCTTTTGCTCTTGAATTAGCCCATGAAAAGCAAGGAAAGAGGGAGGAAAAGGCCAGAGTATCCAGGTCTGTTGTGGTGAATTCATCAGCCATTCTGCAAGGCAGCTGCCATTCCGAGCTGGAGCCGTTGCCTGCAGGTTTAAGTTTAAGGTGTGCTGAAGTTTCAAAAACAAAAAAGTAATGGTGACAAAATATAGAAATAATTGTGTTCTCTCCTTTTGGTGCAGTCGAGACTGCAGGGTTTTAGTCCAGAATCAAGGCAGTGGGCAGGGGTTTTGTTTTCCACACAGCAATTGAAGCAATCCTACAGCTGTTTGTGGTGCCTGTGGGTTTGGGGTGTGCAGAGCCTGTTTGCACCCACTGGCCCCAGAGGGTGAGGAGCAGCTGCCAAGGGGACCAGGGGGAATTTCACTGCCAAAAAACTGGCTCTTAGGAGCAGCATGAAGTTTTCTGCACATTTAATCAGCTCTTCTTGGTTTTAGGTGGAGAAGTAAACCAAAAGGAATATATGTACCTCTAAACCTAAATTGAATTTCCTGTGAATGTGAGCCTGACACTTGTTTATGATGTGTTTCATAATTCACCTGGGCAAAACGTGGTCCTGGAGCTGCCTCACAGGATGCAGGAGCTGTGATGAGATGCAGCATCTCCAGCAGGGGATTGCAAGGCACTGGCTGTAATGGGAATTGTCTGACAGCTTAATATTTCAGTTACAACTGGCCATACTTACAGTAAAGAGCATGTAATTATTTTTTTTTAGCCTGGTTAGAGCCACAAACATATGGTACAGTAGCAGAAGAAATTATTTTGGGTGGTAATCCTTAAATATACTTTTTTGGCAATCAAATGGTTTGGCCTTTCCCGAGGGAAACAGAAATTCCCATTAAAGCACTTTGCTGGCAGGGCTTTGTTACTGCTCTGCCACCCAAAGACAAGCCCAACCTCTCCCCATCTTCTACTTGGCTGCATGTCTGCACAGTATATTCCCTGCTGGCAGTGCTTGCTTAGCTTGCTGTCACCTGGAGGAAAGTGCAGCAGTGTCTTGTTCTTTGCTAAGTGAAGGGCAAATGTGTTGACAGAACTACTTTGGGGTTGACTTACCTATTTTTTTTTAATTTTTTTCCCTCCCCCTTGAAAAGTGACTGTACCAATGTTTGTCATCAGTGGAAGAGAGAGTGGTGAATTTTTGGCATGTCAGTAAAGTTTTATAGATCTCTTTTGAAGAAACTGTGAGTAACATGTGGATGTTTATGGATGCAACCCCTGGACACTGGAGATTGATAGCAGTGTGTCCGTGCTGTGTTTTTGGGGTCACCCTTGTGCCCAAGGCTCTCTGCTATGCAATCCACAGTGTCGCTGCAGAGATGGGAAGTTCCAGTGGGGCAGCCCACAATGATTCTGTGTCTGGATGTCCCTCAGGCAGGTCACACACGTGTCACTCCCTCATTGGCACGGGCAGCTGTGCCAAAGAGGGCGAGCGTGTCCCTGTGACCCCGAGGTCTGCGTGGTGGCCACTCTTGCTCCCTCTCCTTCAGCACAGAATGATGGCTGTGATGTGGACAGCACAGTTGGATGCACACACAGGTCTGTGTGCTGGCTGAAGGGGCTGCTTTATTCCAAAGCAGCAGGGATCTGATCTCCGGTGAAGGAGCCGAGTCCAGCGACCCCAAATCTGTGTCGACATTTACAGGGCTGGGAGTAAATTGCCTCAGCGTTGCAGGAGCCTTTGTAGGAGAAAACAAATCTAGGATGAGTGGTCCTCCAGCCAACCTTATTTTCCCTCCTTGCTGGCACAGAGCACATTCCCAGTGTTTCCAATGTAAAAGGCTTGCTTTGAAGGGGAGACCTCTGACCTTGCTCTGTAATGCAGTGAGCCCTGGAAGCTGTCTTTTGCTGAAAGCTTTTGCTTTTAAAGGAGAAAAAGAGCAAACGATGCCATGTGGAGTAAAAGCTAAAAAAAAAAAAAAAGATGAGAATTACCACTCGTTAATGCTTGCTCTTAGAAGTTTTAGAGGAATTTAGGGCCCAAAATTAGGTGTTGAGGTGTTAGTTTGGGGAGAACAAATGTGGAGGTGAGTGTTATATCCAGAAATACCTCCTGAGGCCGGTTGTCTCTTGTCCCATCCTGCAGCATTCCCAGATCCATACTCTGAGCTCCTTATTTACATTTATTTCTTGGGAGTTGGAGGCTGTTTCGCTTTTTATCCCCTGCCAAAGCCTGGCTGGAAGAAGCAGAGCTGGAGCCACTGCAGGAGCTGCTGTGATGGAGGGAATGAAGGCTTGAGCCCTCTTGGGAAGAGCAGGGGAGTGAAGCCACATTTTTTTCACGTGGTGGGCACATGGTGAAGGCTCCAGGCTTTTCTCCTGAAGGTGTGCTGGTTGTGTCCTTAATCTGTAGTGCTAATGAGTGGAAAACTACAAAGCACAGGCAGATTAGTTGATAGCATTCCCAGGAGTTAGAAGGCTGTGGAGACAAGCCAGGTATCAAAGTTGCTTTGATTTTTCTAACTCATGAAAATGACGGAAGGATTTGTCTTTGCTGATAATTGACCTCAAGTTTGGATCTCTTTCAGGCAAGGAAGGTGCCTTTTTTCCCCTCTCTTTGAGGATAAGGCAGCCATAGTCAAACCATTTGGTTCCTGACAGGCAGAATGGAAGAGGAGCTTTCTCACCCTGATATCCCCCAACATGAATGTTTTCTGTCTTTAAACTGCTGCTGTTTCTCTTGAGACCTCCAAATAAATGTACACAATAACATGTACATTTAATTAATCCATTCCGTGGAAGGCTAAATGATAAATTAGATGTTAGCAATAAAAGCCATCTCTTCCTCTGAACTGATTTGTTTATCATGTGATGTGCAGTTGTTACAGAAAGTTAATCAAAGGACATATTGATTTCACACAGTTGTATGCAAGGACTTATTCTGGAGGAGCTTGGGTTCCCCTCAGCTTCTGGGGTTGGCAGAGGGTGCATGGTAGCCCACAGATGTGATGCTTTGGGAAGCTGGATCCCAAATTTGGCCAGCTGTGTGACACTTTTTCACACCTTGGCTCTTAAAGAAGAGTTGGGATCAGCTCTCAGAGGCTGTTTCAAGGTAGTTTTCTCCCATGTGTTTAGCAATTTGCTAATCATGACATTCCTTGGTTTTTGAGGGGGAAGGAGGGGACCTTGATTGGGGAATGTAAAGTAAAACAGGCTCAGAAAAACACATTTTGTAGGTATTTATATGGTACCTTCCAGTGTGGGGAATAGCAGGACTGCAGAGAATGATCTTTGGCCTTTTCCTGGTGTTGAGTAGCTTGGTTGTTGAGTGGGAGAAAGGGACTTGAGATTGGGCAAATGGGGGGAAAACCCCTCCCACAGGGCTGCCCAAACCTTTGGATGCAGGAATGGGCCTGAGTGACTGCTGCTCTGCCAAAGCCAGGGGATGCTTTGTGTGGCAGCACCAAAATAATGAGCAGCATTTTCTGAAATGAAGATGTCCAAAGGCTCTATGTGCTTTGCTGGGAAAGTGCCTGTGAACTAATTTAACCCAATTAATGTTGTCTTGCTCCCTTCCCCTCTGCTACAAATTGGTGACATTTAATTCTTCTTTGGGCTGTGGGAAACACTCACTGTGGGCAGGGCAGATGGGGAGTCAGAACTGGCAACAGCAGGAGGAGCAGAAGCCCTTTGTCCTTGTCAAGACTGGCCTGTTCCTAAGGGTATCCACTCATCCATGGGAAATGAACCTTGATCTTGCCACTGGTCCCAAGAAAACACAAGCCTCTTGCAAACTAGGAACACATTTTAAGTAGGAATGATAATGGAAATTAGCACCTCCATCTACCTGAGGGGGGTGGCATTCTCTGCCAGCAGCTGTTGTCAAGTCCTGTGTCCTGCTGGGTGCAGATCAGGAGAGGTGTTCCAGTTCAGGTTTTATCACCTACGCAATTTCAGGTGTGGCAGAGGACATATTTACTGTCTTCCCAACCCAGAATTTCTCCCAGAGTTACTGGAGTTACTAAAAAAAACCCAAAAAATGTAATGTCTGCTCTTGTTAGGCAGTCTCAGCTGGATCATGGCAAAGAAGATGCTGATGGGAATGCTGTGGTTCCCATGTAAATCAGAACCTGTAAGAGTGGAAGGCACAGTGACTCATTGGCCTCATCCCCAGGGCCAGGAGCTGCTGCTTCCTTTGGCATGAGGGTGATAAGGAGCACAAATCAACAAGGCTGCATCTTTCTGGTGTGTTTCTAAAATGTTTCCTGGTGTTCTTCACTTTCTTGTTAAGGAAGTGAAGCTGCAGCTTCACCTCTGGGCAGGAGCCACTGTGGGGCACCTCCTGTCTGCCCTTCTGACCCTTGAGGCATTTTGGTGGGCATCAGGTCAGTGGGGTGGGAAAGGATGGCAGGAGCAGCCTGGTTTAGATTATTAACACGTCTTGAACAAAAGAAGGGGGGGGGGAAAAGGAGCCTCTTCCATCATTTACAGCTCCTGAAATATCACTAATTAGTGTCTGAGGAATACAGACTGCGTGGGAAGTTAGACATTCACCAGGCTGTTCATCTGGGAGCCGTCTGAGGAACAGCTCCTGCACGCCGGACATCTGCAGGATTAAAAAAAAAATAAAAGAGAAAGGAAAAGACACAGTTCATTAACCACCAACAACATTATCTGGAAAGCAACTGGGGAAGCTGATCACTGGGGAAGCCACTAACTCTCACTCTGTTTACCATCAATTAATATTTAGTCTCCCAAATTTGGAGCTCTTTTGTTCGCGTGCCTCGTGGAGCTGCCTGGAATCCGGGAATCGCGACGGGCGGTGGTTTGCATCAGAGTGCCCCAGGAGCTGTGGGCTCGCTGCTAAAGCCTTCAGGGGGCTGCTCTGTTAAAGAGATAATAGTACAGATTTGAAAGCTTCAGCTGATTAATTAAATGCAAACACAAGATTGTACTCGCAGGCTCTTTCAAAGGACTCCGAGTCCTTTCCTTAAGTCGGTTCAACCTTGACCTGAGTTAGCGCTTGGATGAAGGATTAAAGGTGACCCATGAAGAGAGAAACTGGATTTGCATTGTTTTAAACTTGGGTTTGTGTGTTGTGGAGAGGAGATTTTTTTTCCATTGCACACACATAGCAGCTCTCTCCCTTAGGAATGTGTGGAAAATGGTATTTTGTGGTTCCTGATGATGTGGGGGGCTCGGGCAGTGCATCAAATGGAAGTGGAATGGGAGAAACTCTCAGCCTGGGCTGTGCAGCACTTGAGCAGTGCAGGAGCTTGACACAAACTGTGTTTTTTGGTGATCCAAAAGGGCCAAACCATTAGGTCAGGTTTGCCATGATGTTGAGGGTGGAGCACCTCAAAAAAAATGGGAATAGTCCCAAAACCATGGGCTATCCCAGGAACCAGCAGGTCTGGGCCTGTCTGCTTGGGAAGCACATTCCATCCTATTTGTTTGTGTCAAGTTTATTCTTGGAAAATACTTCATTAAAACTATTTGAGTCTCTTCTGGGACCAGTCAGAGCAGAGTGTTGCAGGAAATGTTAATATATTTGGGGCTTCTTCCAACAGTTTCATTTGTTTCGTTTTCCTGTTTAATTCTGGTTGTGCTCCTTACTTGAAAGGGCTGAGCTCCACATTTTGCATTTGCTGAACAACATGACAGCTTGTGAAGTATGTGACAACGTAGCTTGAGCAAAATGCAGTGGACATCCTAAATTACCTCCTCAGTTATATTTCTGAAGCTTTTTGAACAACTGCGATTTGATCCTTTCTAACTAGAGCTGAACCTTATGAATTGCAGATTACTATTATTTTTTGATCAGAACAGAACAGGTTTTCATTTTCAGGCCTCTTACATGTTATTTTAGCAGCTCTTTCCTAATCTCTAGCTGTTGTAACCCCTCGGACTGTTTAATTGGGTGCTGCCAGGGAGTGCATGGAATTATAGCACTACCAATCACTGTACTATGTTACAAAGCTGAGTTCATCAGTGTCCAATTTTTCCCTCAGTAAGTTTGTCCCTACAGACTTCTCTTTAAATTGAACACTTGTCCTTGGGAGTGTGCATAGAACAGAAGCAGTAGAAAGGACCAGATGTAGTGCTAGGGAGCTTCTTTGTTCTCCCCTTCGTGATAAAGCACAAAAATCCCACATAGTTTAACAAAACTCTGGTATCTGGTCCTAATTGCTGTAAGTAAAGCACATGTGATCTAAATGTTAATCAGATTTCTGCATTTAATGAGGGAAAAAGCAGCTATTATATGAGAAATGTTCAGGAGCAGGAGCTGTTCGTCTTCCAATCAGGTGATTGTGTATTTGAATAGTATTTCCATTTAAATAGCTTTATCGCCCCGCTGATTCCTAAGCGCTGAGTCAAAACAAAAACTAACAGCTAAATTGATATTATTACTAAGGAGGAATGAATAATAGTGAGTAATTCCATACCTGCTGGGAATCCTCAGGGTGCTCATGGACCGTATAGGTGTAAGGGTCTGCACCAGCTCTGTGGAGCTGTTGTAGACCGTATAGGTGTAAGGGTCTGCACCAGCTCTGTGGAGCTGTTGTACTTACAGAGGAGCATCGTGGGGATCCAATTCCGCCCTCCTGAGTTTGTGTTGTGATCCCGTTAAACTCCTCCTCTGCTTATTCTCCCGTTGATTCCCATGACATGCTTGCTCATGCAGCGGGCTCCCTTCCCAATTCCCAGCATTTGGAGAAGCCAAGCCTTCCAAGCAGGCACGTTGAAATGCACAGAGGTGCTGCAGGACACGCGCTCGTTTCCCAAATCCCGTTCGCAGCCAGAGCGTTTCCCGGGACATCGGCACGGCTCTATTGCTCTGGCCACCCGTATCTCCTAATGCTCCTGAAAGGATTATTTCATAATCTTATCCTGTGAATGAACAGCTGTAAGCCCAGATAAATTGCATTCCTCTAGGGAAAGTGAGTTGGGACTCGTTTTAAGTGCATCCCAGTGGAATTGCATCATCTGTGACGTTAAATGGCATTTGGCTGGCTGGCTGGGATTTTGGTGGATTCAATGGAAGTCCCACTTTAGGATCCTGTGGCTTCTCTCTGTGTCAAACAGGCTGGTGTAGGCTGAGGCCGAAACCAAGCCATGAGCTCGTGTGTATTTACAGGGGCACTGCCCTTCAAATGATGGCCTTTGGGAGAGTGCCATGAGAAGCATGTTTTATTTTAGATCTGGCTATTCCTTTCCAAAACGTGCAGCTGCCAGGTGGGGTAGGATACAGATCCATTTAGACCTTAGGAATGTTCAGGACCTCTGGTTCTTTCAGGCTCTGCTTCACAGCTCCCCAGATGGTAAAAGCCAGCTGAGGTTATGCCATGATCAGCATTGGGTCCTGCCTCCTGCACAGCCTGGGCCACAGGATGTCACTCAGCAGTCTTTGTGCTTGAACCAGAGCACTCCTTGCAGAAATACACCCAGGCTTCTGTGAAATGATGGGGAATCCAGCCTATCAAAAATAAAAATCAGGGATAAAACCTGCTTTTTGTCCCAGATGGGAACTCCTGCTGTGACATCTGATCTAGTGGATGGTGTCCCTGCCCACGGTAGGTGGGTTGGAACTAGATTTCTCTAAGGTTCTTCCAATCCAAGCCATTCTGTGATTCTATGAGCTGGTCAGAAAATGTGATATTGAAAGGGATCCACATCAGTGAGATTCAGAGCATGTGAACTTTGGTCCCTGTGCAGAGACCAGTCCTCACTTACCTTTAGCTGCTGAGGTATTTCACAGGATATCTCATCACAGCTGCTTAAGAATCTGCTCACATTTTGATACCTTTACTCGTTAATTCTTTTTCTCTCCCTCTGGACCTGCTAAGCAGAGAACTCCTGTTTGGTTGATACTTCTCTGTTCTTGATGTTTCTGTTCCAATCACCCTTTGCTTTCACAGAACCATGTTCTTAAAAGTTCAGCCCCCCTGTGCATACTTACGAAGTAGTTGAACACTTATACCATGTTTTAAGTAGTTAATTAATAATGGCTAAAGAGTAGGTATTTCTTCTTCAGGCTATTTCAGTTCTTCAGCAGAAGGATGACTTTCTGGGGTTTTTTTTAACTTTTCTTATTCTCTGGTCAAAAATCATAGAAACTCTAAAGAAAAATCATCTGTACAATCTCAGTTGCAGGTGCTGCTCTTAGAGGATGAGCCCTTTGTATGGGGAAAAGGTCTCGAAAGACATTAAATCCTGATTCAGTGTTCTTAAGTACAATTTCTCCCTTACTTCCTAGCGTGTGTAGAACTATAGCAATTGTATGGCAAATAACAAACTTCATACGAATGTTGGTTACTTGTGAAAAAAGATTGTGTTTGAAAATGTGGTTGAAGGTGACAGAGATGAAGAAAGCACAGCCAGGAATTAATTAAAGTGCAGATATCAGTTCAATGAGAAATAAGTACAGTGATAGGCAAACATCTATAGTGTTGGGCTATTGTTCCCACTGGATACTAGAATTTTGCTTTGGGCTTGGTAGAAACATTTGGTTTAAATGTTACAACTTAACACCTGAAAATCAAATCTAATATGTGACTTCTTTCAAAATGCTAAATGGAAAATACTTTCCTGACATCTATGAGAGCCACACTTTCAGCAGTAAAGATTAGAAATTTTCACTAGGAATTAAATCAATGGTGAAGTCTAGAGAACAGATCTGTTTGCAGGTTTGAGATCTGAGGTAGATGCTTTGTTATTCTTCTGTTACTAATGATTCCACTAGGAAAGAAAGAAAATGAACTGCTGGCCATACTGGGAAGTGGAATAAAATGATGGAATGATTGGCAAAAAACTTCACAGTACAAGAACCTGCAAAGATCCTCTGCACAAGGAGTAAAGAGCAAGCAAAGTGTTTGCATGATGACACTGCAGAATTCCCCAGCTGGGGGCTTTCTGCAGCCCTAGCTCAGCTTATCCATGGGAGCACTTGAAGGTTCCCCTCCAGTGTCAGGCTTAGCAAAAAAAACCTCCCAGATTGACTCAATAGTGCTGAATTGCACTTAGCTTTCTGTTGAAGTGACAATTTTTGCATCGTTTTAATGAGCAACAGCCCTGGGCCAGAAAACTTCAGGCTGGGATGCTTCTTGCTTGCTGCCCTAGTTTGTTTCCATCGCTCTCACGTGAGGGGAGCGCATTAAGCAGCGGGACCGGCATCCATCATGTGGAGTTTATCCTGTCACCTCTCCCCAGGAGGAGAAGTGTGAGCAATGGGTTGTTTTATTTTAATAGTGGTTTTGTTTGGTTGGTTTTGTCATCGTGGAAGTCTTTTCTGAGGCAGAGCCAGTTGCTTTTTGGTTTCTGACGCATCGGTTGCTGCGTCCCGAAGTTAAAGGGGGGAGGATCGAGGCTTGGATGCTGCATCTGGAGTGGTGGGTGTGAATTTTCTCTGAAGCTTTGCAGTTGATTCCACAGCCTTGTGCTTGCCTTGGAGAACATCTGCCTTCTGCTTGGGTGAGCTTTAGCTCGTGGTGCTGAGAGCTCCCAAGGGATGGCCCGTGGCACGTGCAGTCTGCACAGTCATCCTGGAGAGCTCCCAGAAAGGCTTTTTCCAGGAGGATACTGAGTCACAGGCACATTTTGGTAGGCAGCCACCAGCCCAGCATTTAGCCTTCATCCCAGACTTCAGGGCAGTCTTTTCAATACCCTGGGCCAAGCTCGTGGCCTGCTGGGATAGGCAGGGACAAAGCTGTCAAAAGATGACAAAACCATTAGTATCTTTGGTCTGGTCATCATCTCACATTAGTGTCCTAAGAGAGCAGCTGGAGGAAAGCTTTTTCCACAGAAATGTGAGAGCCCATGGCCACAAGAGACCGAGTTCCTGACATTTTGTGTCAGGAGCAGGCACTGACCACTGGGTGTGGGAATAGCTGATTTATTTCTCTGTGGTGGTGCATTCTCCAGAGCTTGGTCTGGATCCAGCTGCACACTCTCCATACCTCTGATCTATGTAAAAATTGATTTTTATATACATATATATCACTGTTGATAGATCATTCACTGTATAGATCTTTCTGTGCTATGGAGCCATGGTCAAAGGAAGCAGCATCACAAAAAATTTGAAGTGTTGTGGAGCTAGAAGGAAACAACTGGAGAGGTATCCAGGAACAAAAACTGGAAAGGGCAGAGGATAGAAAGAAAGAAGAGGTGGAGGAGGATATAAGCACATCCTCTTTGGCTCATAAGAAGGCTGCCAGTGGTGGAAAGCCTTGGGAATACATAATTTCAAAGTTTATACTGCTCATCGAGAAAAATGAATGTATCTGGGTTTTATAGGATTAAGCAGTAAAGTTCATTGCAGCTGGATATGAAGTGGAGAGGAGGAATTCACATGGGGGAAAAGGAAAAGAACATTGAATGTGAATTATTCAGCAAAACCCCCAGTTAGTTAGCATGATACTTGATCAAGAAATGACTAGACACTTTCCTATTATTAATAAAATCACTCCATGAAGGTAAAATAAAAAGGACGCACTTCAACATGTGAAAATAAGAAAAATAAGTTGTAAGAAATGTGTTCTTGCTGTTTCTAGACTGCCTTGAAGATGATGAACACAGTAATAACACTAAGATTACTGCTGGACACAGAGTGAACTCTCACTCAGGCACAAAAGCTCCAGCCAACCCAAACGACTGGGTCAGTAGAAATTAAATCAGTGGTGAGCCCCAGATAATATCTGATGGTGGGTGTGTGGCAGGATGGATGGTTTCTTTCTTGTTTCCTCCTTATGACTGATTGCAGTCACTGCAGAAATCAATAGTGTGGCCATGGCTGGGCACTGAAACAGGGAGAGGCAGAAGCACAGGAGCTTTCTAGGAGGCTTCCCAAATCCCTGCCCAGGTGCACAGGACCTTCTGCAGGGACTGAATGCAGGAGCTGTAAAGCTCCCAGTGTTGCCTGCTCAGGCAGGCAATTTATTTCTTTGTATATTCTCGTGTCATAATCCCCAAAGCTTCATCACAGCACTGGAATTCCTTCCTGGACTTGGTTTGAAGTGTGTGCAAATCCAGCTGGGTGGAGGGAAAAGCTCAGTGGAGAATCTTCAGCCCAAAGCTTGCTGCAAAACTCCTTCTGGTGCTGTAGTGAACAGAGAAAGAGCCAGATATTATTTCTGCTGGGGGGAAAAGGCATCTAAAAGCACTGGTCTTCTCAGAGCAGTAACTGAAATGAAATCTTAACACTTTCGCTGTGGTTTTCCAGTAAACTTTTAAAATAAAAATGTGGATCTAAAGATTTTAAAAGGTTATTTCAGTAACCACATAATTGGTTTTATTTTACTATTTTGTTGGTCTTATCTCTACTTGGCTTTTTTTTGGTGTTTGTGAACAGCAGCAAAAATGTAATACTGATTTAATATCAATAAGTAAAACCAGGTGACTTGTATATTCCCTGATCACTAGCATATGATTAATAGATTTTTAAACTGGGTTTTGTTCATAATTTGTGTATCTGCATATCCCTGAGTTTTATAGGCAGGGCTCACACATCCAGGTATCCTCCCTACCTGCTTGCCCAGGTTTGTCTCCCAAGACCTGGGAGACTTTTGGGCCCCTGTTTCCAACTTCTCTACATTTCAATGCTCAACAACTTTTGAGGTGTGCTGGGTGTGCCTTAGGCAGAGGATAAGCAGAAGCTAAGTTTGTTCCAAATGGTTTTCCACTCTTTTTCCTATTGTTTATTATTTATTCTGCTATAATTTATTCACAAGATTAAGTGGGTAAACAACATCACAACTACTTCTAGCTGCACAGTCCAGTGAGCATAATGATGCCAGTTTTAAGTGCTGAGCAGTGCTGATTAGAGCTATTACACGAATATTCATTTGTTTGCTTTACCTTTACCACTTTGCTCACATACTTCACAAATTAGGGTATTATCCTTTCTTCCCCCCCCCCCCTTACTGTTTTTACCATCAAATGAAGGTAATTTACCATTTTTCCGTTTGAATTGAGAAGTTAATTGAACTTAATGGCTTCAGAAAAATCAATAATTTCCTACTGTTATTGATATAATGAGGCACATGTACGAGATTATCCAGTCAAGACACAAACCACTTAAATGGAGAATTCAGCTCCAGGTTGAACTATTTAAAATCTCTGTGTGAACAGTTAAGGGAGGATCCTAAAGTGTGGGGAAGCAGCAGTAACTTCAGTACATTGAAGTTGTCATAGAATCATTTAGTTTTGAAAAGTCCAACCATAATCCTGTCGCATTCCCCACTGAACCACGTCCCCAAGTGCCACTTGCCCATTTTTGAACACTTCCAGAGATGGTGACTCCACTGCTTCCCTGGGCAGCCTGTTCCAATGCCTGGCCACCTTTTCAGTGAGTAATTTTCCCTTCATATCCAATACAAACCTCCCCTGGTGAGAGTTGAGTCCCTTCCCTCTCATCCTGTCACTTGTTACCTGGGACAAGAGACAAACCCCCACTGGGCTCCAGCCTGCTGTCAGGGGCTTGTGAGGAGGGAGAAGGTCTTTGATTGTGACACAAACTGTGCAGCCAGCATTTTGTGATGTTTAACAAACTCTGGTTTTCATGCCTGGTTTTATAAAGTAGCAAGAAACCCATATTGAAAGGTGTTTGGGGTCAGAAATCATCTTGTGAGAAGCTTCCTCAGCTTGCACAGCTCTGCCATGAAAAGGGAGAAATGGGAGCTGGTTGGTTTGAAATGGAAAACCCTGAGGTTTCTTCCCAAAGTTAAAACCACAGATTTGTTTGGAAACTGCCACTAGCTCCTGTCCTGGTTCTGGAAAAGGCTGGGTGGTTCCTAGGAGAGTATATAGGAAATTCCAAACAAAACACTTCTAAACCTTTAAATCTGGATCAAAGTCATTAAATCCCTAGATGACACAGGAGACATTAATGCCCTTAATTTAGGGATCAGTGTAGTAGAAAGGGAATGGCAAATATGAAATTAATGACATTTAAATTACTGTTTCATTAGAACACAGTTTTGCCACAGTATTTTACTGAATTTAGGATACCCAGAGATCAATAGCAATTCCCTTTATTTAAGGCTCTGGTGATGTTTACTGTGTGATTTTATTTTTCTTTGAAAGGAGTTGCTATTTGTGAAAATGTTTTTTGTGAACTATTAGTGGAATTAAATGCATTTTTAATTGCACTCTACAGTAGTATTAGTTTGGCATTTGAAACTTCTGCATTAATTTGTGTGATGAATGGATGTGGAGAATACAGGATACAGAGTCTCTGCTGGATTTGCAGAATGGAAGAGTGAGACTGAAGCCAGGTCAACACTGTGTGTTGGGGGATGAAGAGGGCACACAACGGGCTGCTTTGCCTTCAAAAAATAAGGAAATAATTAAAAAATAAGTGCTAAGTGATAAAAGCTGGAAATTTTTTTTAATTCTCCTCCCTGAAAATTTTGGTTGGTGCCTTGGTGGTGCTTTGTGAGCACCACACTGTCCATGTTGCCTTCATTCCCTGTGCCAAAAGTGTTCTCCCGTGGGTTCTGGAGTCCCCCACCAGTGGGTGAGAGATGCTACATCCCAATCTATTTACATCTAGACTGTACTGGAGAATAATCTCCATGAAGTAATCCAATTAAGGCCCTCAGAGGCACTAGGGGAGGATGGCTGAGTGGAAACACTTTCATTTAGGAGGCCCTGGCTTTTGTTGTAAATTCTTGCAAGATTCCAAGCAGAAGGAGTAACTTCATGGAAGCTGCCAATCCACAAAGCTGCATTTACTGAAGGAGATGTTGAAATCAGCTGTTGAGAGCGGGCAGTAATTTCCTCAAGGCTGTGTGCATCCACCTTTGGACTGGTAAAGAGGTCAAAACATCCTGGGAGTGTTTTCTCAGATTACAGCTGAGGTGCTTCTTGTCCACTTCTCCTCACAACATTTCAGGCTGACACTTATTGGCATGAAAAAAACCTAACAAAGGCTGGTTGGAACAAACCACTTCTTTTTAGCACTGTAAAATTCGTGGCTATTACCTTCCCAGCATCCTCTCAGCTAATGGCCTGAAACAGGACCAATATTTGATTTCTACTTGCTGTATTTACTTTATAAATAGATACTTTATGGGTTTCATTCTTTACTGAGATTGAATTAGTGGGTTAAATAGACAGAAATATTTCTTACCGTGGCATACTGATCTCGTAGCATCTTGCACTGACCTGATAACAGGCTAGCAGGAGAGTAAACTTAATTATTTTTTAAGCTAGAGACTGACAATGGAGAACACTGAATTTTTCTGAAACCGAGCTCTTCTTTTCTGTCATTAAAAAGCCGGGGAAATCTGAAAGGAGTGTGAGTTCAAGGCATATATCAGTGCAGTTATTGAAGGGTTTTCAGAGAGTGCCTTATCACCTCCCCGGCTTATTTACCTGATAAACCAGAGCCTCATGCTTCAAAAGCCCCAGCTGCTCAATCCCAGTGTGGGAGCCACCTCTTAGTGAGGATGAGCCCACTCTGATGGTGCTGGCAAGCAGAACCTCACCGAGGCCTTTTGCTGCAATCTGCACTTCAAAACACCCCTGTAAATTCTCACTTTCATTAAAAGCAAGAACTGCTTGATGTGCAGGGGGGTTTTGACTCCCTCGTTCTGCCCTTTGAACTTGATTTTTTTGTGAGTGAAGGTGATGGAGAAGCTGAAAGGTGAGGGTCTGTGGTTTTGGGAGTGTTGGAGAGGATGCACAACCCATCCCTGTGAGCTGCTGAGCCCAGGTGTGATCTCTGCCAGCCACTGGGACATGAGATTAAGATCTAATTTCAGATGGCCTTTACCAACCCCAGCGTGAGCAGCAGGAACTTGCAAAAGCAATGAACAGCCTTCGCTTTGGCATTTGCACCCAAAAGCTGCTGCTGACCCTGGGGAGGTTCTGTGAGGGGTTCCTGCATCCCTGAGCATCCTTTGCCACCTCTCCCTGGCTCGCCCTGCCTGTCACCACAGCCCCCTGCTCCAATCTGCACATTAATCTTGATTCCAAACCATCCTGCAGACGCTGCATGCAAATGCACTGAGTGATTCAAATTGGTTTTCTCTGTTTGTAAATGTAGTGTTCTGTGACTGCTCAGGGGCACTTGGAACATATGCTCCTTGATATCTGACATTTTTCAGGATTCCAAGCAAGGGAGGCTGTTTGCAGCGTGGGCTCGTGTGCTGCTGGTCCTGCGTGAGAGCAGCTTCACCTCCCTGAGGGAAAGGGTTTCTTTTGGGATGGGGGACAAGGAGAATGCAGAGTGGTTGTGAGTTAAGCAGCACAGCCCTACCCTATTCCCGAAAACTCAGTTACAGCAAAGCGTTGTTCAGGAGGTTTGTGTGAAAATTGCATTACTTTACCTCTGTGCTCTAAATTGTCTCTGCAGAGGCTGGTGATCCATGGGCTGGTGATCCAGAGGAGAGAGCCTGGATGCTGCTCTCAGCCTCGGGTTGGGGCCAAGAGCCCTGGGCAAGGGGCTGGGGAGCAGGGAGGGCACAGGAGAGCCTTTTGCTGCCCCTTTCCATACCAAAGGCCACATTTTCCTGACCTCCACGTGCTCCTTACTGCTTGTGGTGAGACTTGTCAGTCTCTCCTTGTGCAGTGACACCTGAGGGCCACTCAGGGGCTCAGGACACTGGTCTGTAAGCAGGACAGGCAGAAATAACTCGAACTCCTGCTGCTCTCACCGGAGTGTCCTGCCTGTGTGCTCTCAGGTGAGGCATCCCTGCAGTGCCTGCGAGGCTGGTGCTGAGCACGGTGGTGTTTCCACATCAGCCCTGATGGACCCAGCTGCAAACTGGGACAGAGGAGGGGAGTGGGTGATGTGCTATTTGGCCACTTCACTGCAGGGATGCTCCCCCGTGGAAAAACAGCCTCGATTCATCCAGCTTGAATCACCTTGTTCACAAGGCAGCGACTGCTTGATTTCTCTGGGTGAGGCAGCCGAGGGTGCTGGAGGGATGCTGCACCTCCTGTTGGCTTCCCAGGTGGAGCCTCATGTGGGGTGTGGGGTTTGCGGGCAGCAGCCCAGCTCAGGTGGCCACAAATGCCCGCGGTGTGCCCGGCCAGAGGCTGCGCTGGCCGCGGTGCTGCTGGGCTGGGCTGGGTTAGGTTAGGCTGGATTGGGTTAGGCTGGATTGCTGCTCCCCGGGCTCCAGAGACACAGAGCCCCGGTCCTGGAGTGCCCGGCTGCGCCACAGGGCTTCAGGCACACATCTCAGCGCTAATTCCTTCCACTGAAAGGGAATAAGCACTCCAGCAGTTTGCTGCGATAATTAAAATTCATGTTATCCTCCGCCAAGCTCAGACAACTCTCTGTTGTCAGCACCTCCAGAGGTCCTGGTTTAGCTCCTTCTGGTTCGTTTAATGATGTAACAGTGAGGAGGAGAGATATTCCTTTTATTGTTGATGTGGAAGGTTTAGAATTAAACGTCTCTGCTGGTTGCTGGGTACTTTCTGCAACTGCCAACCCCGTGAACTCTTTAAACATATGCTAATGAGCCTGCCTTGCTCCCATTCCTTCTGTATAATCCATGAAGGAAGAAAAGTCAATCTTAGTCGAGCTTCCTAATGGCCCCTATACATTGTAGTTAGCACAAAACCACTGTGAAGTGATGGAGACCTAGAGTTAAATGCATGAATTAAGCAGAACCCCTCTGACCACACTCCATTAGAAGAGAAACTGTCTCTAGGGAGACAAAACAAGATTTCTCTTTATATATACATTGTAAGAGTCACCCACTGATCCTCCAGGCTTTTTGAGACATTACTGGCACCCTAGTGATGTGGACAGAATATAATTTATCAATATTGCTACAACTTCCCACCTAAGATGTTGCTGGAATACTGATGTCCTACAGCATAATGAGGTTTTGGGGGAGTGTGTATGTTAACCATAGCATTGCTTTCCCTCCTGCACCTGACTCCTCAGCCCTGATGGAAGTGTGGAAGGAATTCTGTGTATTTTAACAGTCTGTTATTGCTTTTTTATTTTTAACATTACTTTTAAACACTTGCATGCAGTTTTTCTGGCTGGGCCAGCAGCTGTTTGTGTGTGATTTGCTCAGAAAATAGAGGGGGAAGCTTATGCAGTGTGAGGGATTAATGTAAAGGAATAACAGGGTTAAAATCTGGTGCAATGCCATTGGGCTGGTGGGGCTCAGCCACTGGACACAAAACTCTGCCACAGCTCTTTCAAGGAGAATCTTTTCATCTGGAGCCCAAGGAGTAAGCAGGCCCTGCACAGACTGTCCCCACTCCAGCATTGTGAAGCTGTTCCTGGCAAGGTTATGATTGATTACAGCAGCTTACACAGCCAATGGGTAAGAATAAGAGACTAAGAGACCTCGTTTCCTGCTTCATGATCCTGCAGCTCTATGCAAAACTCTGCTGCTGGGATCAGCTTCTCACCTGAGGTGTTGATGAGTACATGGGCTTCTCTGCTGCCTTGGACACAGCCATCTGATCTCAGCTTTTAAAGCTATTAACAGTTTATTTCTCATTGTGTATCTTTCTGTGGACAAACAGATACCAGATAAGAACCTGGAGCTACCATTTGAAATTACGAGTTATGGAATGGGGTTGTAGAAATCTTAGGAGTTATTTGGGTGATGTCTTCTTGGCATCTCTCCCTTGCATGAGCTTTCAAGGGTCTGCTGTCACCTGTGCTGTTTAGTAGGGTTTGGTACCAGTACCAAAAACTCTAATGGCTACTTTGGAGTGAAAAACTCCAAAGAATAAAAGTACAGAGAGGATAACATCAGGGAATATTTCCTTTTTCCAAGGAATGCATGTGAGTAAGTTCTGTCACAACGATTTGGGCAGACACATCTTACTGTCACTCTTTCAGTTCCCCAGGAGTGTTCTCAGAGGTGCCTCCCATCTCCCAGGGGACATGTTAGGCTATTTCTGCCCTTCTAATAAAGAAACATAAAAGAAATCTCTTAATCTGTAGTGAGAATCCTACTAGACATTGTTTGCCTTCCGTATTCCTAAGGATGAGAAGATTCCTGCAGAACCATCACCCCAGGAAGCACCTCTGAAGAGCCCCCTGGCTTGAACTTGCAGATGGTCACAGAGGAAGGATTTTTGTGGTACCTCACCTTGGCTGCTCTCCCACTGTCATGCAGTGAATGTGTTTGTTCTGTACAGCCACAGGCTTTGCTTTAGCTCTGTAACACTGCCCCATTTCTGGGTTTCACTGTGATATTTATTCTTCGTGCCCTGCTCTCCCCCATGGTGTTTTGGTTTGATGCAAGTTCTTAAAGGGAAAGCAATTGCTCAGGGAAATGTGGTGCCTATCAGCTGTCTGATCACGGCTCCCCGCTTATGGAATTAAACTGAGGCTGTAGCAGTGTAAGGGCTCCACGAAGAAGATTTGCTTCATAAAATTCATCTTGCATATCATGCCTCTCTTTGTGCGGAGTGTTCAGAAGCTCGCTGCTCTGTTCCCATAATCTACTAAATAACATTTAGCACTTACATCTGCAATCAATGCGCAGGCTCTCGCTCCCAACTGTAATGAAAGTTTGTTATTGTGTCAAACAGTAACTTTCATGTCTGTTACCGATTGTTGCTTTCTGCATTTCTGTCGAATTTGACGACAGTCACCTCCTGAAGCTTTAACAAAAGGCAGAAAATCCCCCGGTGCTTCTGGCAATTACACATTAGTCTTTGTGGAGGCAGAAGATTACTTGCTGATTCCTGTTTGCTGATTCCATTATGTATGTATGCTCTAGTACATAATGGCTTGTTAATCCCTCAAAACAGCATGGCTAGGAATATGCTTTCAAAACTGTTTTTTGGTTCAATTAAAAAAAAAAACCCAACAAACCAACCATCAAAAATGATGAAATCCATAGAGTCTCTTATAACCACTGGGGTTTTGAAGATGAGCTCTATCAGGGAACTTATCATTACGGGAGCTGGACTGTGATGTGGTGAACTGTTTCTTTTTGAAGATATTAATTTTCCTGCCACCGATTTGACGCGATGTGCTCGCAGTCAGGCCGGGCAGGAGTAATGGAGCTGAAGAAGACAGCTTGGTGTGTTATTGTGCTCTAAAATAATTCTGTTAGGATCTAGTCTCTATCCCGAGATGAATTCCTGTTTTGTCTTGGCAGCGTTTGACATCACTCAGCTGCAAGGCTCGGCCAGAGCCCCGACCCCATGGAGAGCTGTGGGATGGTTTGGCCTTATTAAAGTCAGGTTTTACACCCTGTTGAGGGGGCACCTCAGCCTGGCTTGCTAAAAATGCTGTGCTGTATGATGCCATGCTCTGTGAAATGGGATTAGGACCTGGAAAGCAGAATGGCATAAAACATTTGGCCCTGTCTTGCTTTGTGCTCCGGTGCAAACCTCGCCCTGCTGAGCTGCTATTCCACCCTGCACTGCTCTGTGCAGCTTACAGATCCATCCTCTGGAGTTACCTTCTGGAAAAATGGGCACAACAGGCACTGAGAAGCCCTGCAAGTTCCCTTGAACCCCTGTGTGTTCCTTGTACCCAAGCTTGTCCTACGTGGCGATGGCAGTGAGAGGTCACAGCCTTGCTGCTGCTGCTGTGGGTGTGAAGGGAGGACAGGACAGCAGAACGTCCCTCTGCAATTCCCTCCCTCTTGCAGGGGTGTTGTCACTAAAAGCTTTAATAGACAGTCCTGTCCCTGCAGAGCTCATGATCCAATAGAAAAGATGGAGACTGTGAGGGAGAGTGTAATAATATCCATCTTTGCACATGGGGAAAAGTGCAAAGAGGTTGAGCACAAGGTCACAGAGGAAGTCCTGTGACAGGACCAGGAATTGAATTCCCTCCTCTGGGATCTTTGTCCAGTGCTTTAATCACAAAACCCACCTTCACCTTTGTTCTGTTATTTAATCAGCTGAGGAAAAGAAAAATGCAAATTGATTTAATTAAAGGAGAGAGCAAATTTCTAATTTCAGGCTGGATCATTCTACGGTTATGGAAATTTTGGGGAAAGGAGAGAGTAAGCATCTAATTTTTCTTTTTTTTGACAGATGTATTTTCATTTACACAGCTGTGCAAAAATTATATTTACATATTTTGTGACATCTAATTTTAGCCTAGGAGCAGATCTGATGTTGGGTTACCAAGAGGTGTCATTTTCTGGCTTGGAGAATAATCCTCCTTCTGGCAAAAAATCGGTCCTGCTTCTTCCCACAGACATGGTTTCTTCCTTTTAAGTGTCTCTCAGAATTATTTTATACTCAATGAAGCAAATCCTCCAAAGGCTTCATTATTCTGATGGTAGCATCATCTGATTGAATATTTCAATCATAATGTCCTTTGGAGAATTTCAGCAGTTTCCACTCGGGATGTCGGAGGCTTGGATTTGTGCGTGTTCCCGAGGTTTTGAGGAACTGGTGGAGGAAATGGAGATCATTTCAGATGCACAGAGTTCATTGGGGAGGTAGATGGTAATGTTTGGCTGTTGACTGGAATACAGTAAATCATCCCTCTCCAAAAAAACACAAACATGGCTTCTCTGAGCCCTGGTCAGCACGCCGTTTAAGCACATGCCGAAGTCTAAGCACGTGAGTGTTGTCCAGGTGTGTTCCTGTCACACATTACCAGTAAATCCAAAGGGCAGTAAAGTGTCACTGCTCAGATGCAGCTGCTGGGGACGCCATGAGGACATTTCCTGATGCCAGGAAAACCTGTAGTGTTTGCAGCGTGTGCTGCTGAGATTCTCCCCGTGAGTGCTGTCCTGTGATCCCCTCCTCTTAGCTCGCTTTCCTTCCCCTCTCATCCCCTCATTTCTGGGAAGCCTTGATTCTTTCTCCTTGTTCATTGAAGAAAACCATTGTTAAATGACTCTGGAAAGAAATCCAGGTTTTTGTCGAGCGAGTTCTGGCAGGGATGGCAGTGTCAGGGCTTTCTGAAGGGCTGTGACAGCTCCTCGTACCTCACTGCCTCCTTCCCCTCCCCTCTCATCCCTGGAGAATGGATGACAGATTCTGGCACCCACCTTGGAAGGAGGAGCTCCTCGGGCAGGCGTTGCCACCTCTGAATCGCTGAGGCATCCTCGGTGAGGGTGTTCTGCTTCCTTCAGCCTGACATTAGGTTTTATGAACTTTAATGAACAGCAAGTAATAAATTTGCTGAAGAAATTGGGTTAGCCTGTGATTAACATTCAGAGTGATGCAGATGAGTGTACCAATGATGGGAACATGTGCTCACATCACGATGAAATGCAGATGAGAGGCCCTGGAGCAAGCCCAAGGATGTGGGCCAGCACAGTTTCATCTCTGTCAGCTTTAATCTGATCTCGAGTGCCACTGCTACCAGCCTGCAGGAGGAACCTCAAACCAGACCTCAACACAACTCGGGGTTAGGGGCTATGAAAACATTGCTTTACAACAAAGCTCCGTACGTAAAAACCCGAGTCACTGTCTCTATAAAACAATATTTCTAGCAGTGGGGAAGAGAAGGGGGAAACGGTTGGAAGGTGCCTCTTGCTTTGGTTTGGCTTTTACAATGCACTGCTTTACTGAGCAGTCGTTTCAGTCAATTGAAACCCAGCTGAGCCCATCGTCTTATGACGGCGTCGTTGTGTGGAACACAGAGAAAAATCCCCCCCCACCTCCCTTTTAAATGAAGTGCAAAGTAATGCTGGGAAGGGAAAGAATAAATCAATTTTAAGTGGTAATCTATGAAGTTGGACAGAAAACGATGAGAAATGAAGCAACTGGTCATAGGAAATTGACCTTGAAAATGGTGTTTATCTGGTGGCCGCAGTGGCGGAGCCCCACTGCTGCTGTGGGCCGACGCCTGGGAGGGAATTTAAATCAGACTTTCTTTGCTTTGAATCTCAGCTGGGTTTTGGGGGAGTTTCTCTCAGGACTGTGCTTCCTGACAGTTGTGCCAGCAGTGCAGCTCGGCAGCATCTGCCGGGCAGGGTTTGTTCCTTTGTAGCAGCCTGGGATTTTGCTCTGTTGCTGCACCAGTTTGGGAGTGGTGGTTGTAGGAGAAGGGTCAGGAGAATCACCATGGTTGTGTAACAGATACATATGGTAGGGACAGAGATGGTATTTTTACCCGGCTTTTAATTTCCATACAAATAAACTCATTAAAGCCAGCAAAAGGACAAATGAGTAATACGTGTCACCTCTGCTATTTTAAACGGTGACACCTACTCACACCAGAAGGATGGCTATTGCAGGATTACACACATCTTATTTACAGTGAAGGGACAGCAGGATGTGGGAGGTGGATTATATTGAGTTTTCACTGAAGCTCTAGCAGAAAACAACTGACAGAGTATTTCCATGATCTTTGTCTGCTAGGGCAGGTGGTCGGGGTCTGTCAGATTAACTAAATGCTTTTTGGACAACGTTTTTCTGCTTTCCTTGTGTACATCAGCTGTGTCCATAAGTGATCCTTATGCAACTCATTGAGGTGGGTCATTTGCTGCTCTCAGCACCTACTTACTGGGTGTCTCAGGAATTCCCCACTAAAACATGAAGGTACAAGTAGCCAAGTGCTGGACCCTGGAGAATTTATGGTCTTGGTGGCCAGAAAAATAACCTGATATTAACCTATAAACTTTACTGAAAGATCAGAAATCCTTGTGTCGGTTCTGATGTGAAGCACACAAGTGAGATTTCTGGTTTGCTCACCTGGTTCCTGTAATCACTGTCCTGCTTTGCCAGATTCTGTCTCAGCAGAAGACGGAGAGCAAACACAGGCAGGACATTTGTGGGGCTGCCCAGGGGTCAGAGGGACCAGGACAGAACCCTGAAGTGCCCTGTATTGTGTCTTGTCGTAGACTTGGCCTTACACCTGAGCTGGGCCTTACACCTGAGCTTGGCCTTACGCCTGAGCTTCTCAGAAGCCTGAGGCATTGCTCCTGCTGGCCATTAAATGAGGAGCTCCAGGCAATACCTGGGAGCAGCAGTTGCTGCTGCTCGTATGGCAGCATCCACCTCAGCTCTGGGCACCCAAAGCCGTGTGTCCCTGCATGGCACCTCCTTGGAGATGCTCCAGCTCCAAGGCCTTGCCCTTGCCTGGGAGCATTTCCCGACCCATTCTAGCTGGGAGAGGGTCTGGGATGAGCACTGGGAGCAGGCAAAGGGAAGCAAAGGGAGAGAGGTGGGAAGCAGGGAAGGCAGCAGGGCTGTGGGAGGAGAGGAGGGAGCCCCACTCCCAGCAGTGGAAAACATGGATTGATCAAGTGCCAGCCATGTGGGGTTGCTGGTGTTACCCCAGTGCTTGTGCTCTGATGGGAAGATAACAAATAATAAATCTGAGCAGTGTTTTCAGACTGTGAAAACACTTAAGGATTTTGAAATTTAGGATTTTGAAGCAAGCCTTCTCCAGATATTTAAAATTCAGCAAGCTTTTTTTTGTCCTGGGTCTTGAGATGTTAATAACTTTGACTAATTGTCAACACCACCAATTACTATGACTGATACCTTATCATTTCCCACAATGAGCAATGCTAATTAAAATTGATTGTGCTGCTGTTCTGGCACAGCAGCAAGTTTCCTTTTCATTTTTTGTTTAAACATGAGCTTATTGTGCCTATTTGGTGAATTAAATAAGGAAAGCTCATTATTCTGATGTTTATTTTTGAGCAGGGGTTTTAAGCCACATTGGAAGCCTGTTACAAGTGTCAAAGAAATAAAAGAGCTTGAATAAATTGTATTTTTTGGAGTACCAAAACATACACCTAATAATAATATTTAGCACTTTTATACCACAGCGCTTTTTACATGATCACATTTCTGCACAAACGTAACCACTTCCATTATCTCTTAAGGTGGGCAAACACTGTTATTGCTGTTTCACAGACACTGCAGCAGATATGCCAGAGCTTTGATTCCCTAATAGCAGAGCACTTCAAGCTATTCACTTCAATTAGGTTACAGATCCCTGTCTTACAGCACTCAGAGGTGTCTAAGTTATGGTTTGCAAGACTAGCTTTGCTTGAATTTTATCCAAACTTGGCCTTTTATTTCTCACTTCTTTTTTTAGGAGCGTGAGTATTTTTTTCTCCCAAGGGTAGGATCAGGAATCCCTTGCTGCTTGTCTGCCCAGTGCTGGAAATGTTGATTCTGCCCATGCAGAGCCATGGAGGAGGGATGGGGCTGTGCAGCTTTGTGTCCTTCTGTTTTGAGTCTCTGCTTCATCAGCTGAATCTCCTCGTGTCAGGAAGGGCTGTTCTTCCTTGGGTAGAAGCTGCTTGCAGGGAGGAGAGCATGGAACTCTGAAACTCCTGTTATCTATTGCCTGTTGTACTCTGAATTCAGCTGTGGCTTTGTGTGAACTTTTCCATGGGGAATATTTATGGGATGTGTTATCATTGGAAGATGTCCCTGGGTTTTTTAACTATTCTGCTGCTATCTTCTCTCTAAATGGCCAATTGTAGTTAATAGCACAAGTCTGTGACCTTATCCTCCTGGAGATTGATTTAATCTGAACAATTTATTCTTTCCATGATCAATATGAAATGAGTTAATATGTAATGGATATAAATGCATGGAATTGCCTGAGATACTCTTTACTTCCTCCTACTTAGTCCATAAAATGAGTCGACGACTTCGTGGTAGTTATTAAAAGAAAAGTCTTTTAAAGGATTCTACATGTTGCACTTTTTCATAAACAAGATCTCCCTTAGGCTTTGACAGAAAGGGAACCTGTGTTTGCCTGCCTGATGCCTTATGTGAGCAGTTATAGAGGAGTATGTCAATCAAAAAATATTTCATCTTTATTGGGAAAAACCCCAAAAAGTCTGGCACTTGAAAGCAAGATTAAAATATTTATATTTCAGAAACACCACCAGCAAAAATCGTGTCTGAAAAGTGAATATTTCAGTCCTGAACACTACTTTTTGATTATTTACAGCTACATGACTTCCTCTTGAGCATTGGTTTCTCCTGATCCTCATAGGAGTTAGGAGCAACCTTGGAAATCTGTTGAGCTGCTTGTGCCACGGTGCCAGGACTGACCCCAGAGCTCCTTGCTGAGAACAAAGGGACCTGGCCAGCAAGGCCTTGTCCCTCACAGTGCTCTCCTGAGCAAGTGACCCAGGTTAATGTGTTTGTGTGGGGAAAATGCTGGAGAAGGCAGAAGTGTCACCCGGTGGAGCTGTGGGAGCGTGGGCTTTGCTTGGCGGCACCGAGGGCAGCCTTAGAGGGGAAGCTGTGAAACACCACGGTGCCAAGTGTGTCTCCCTGGAGCACAGCAGACCAAATTCTCCTCTCATCTCTGCTGATGCCTCTCCGTGGACTAGGCTGAAGTTGCTCCTGGTTTGTACAAACTCAGGGAGGAATCATGGCTGGCTGAGTCCCTTGGCGTAACCAGCTGCACGTGGAGGCAGAAGGTTTTTTGCTTTCTTCTCTAGTTTCAAATGTCCCCTGGAGTTTCGTTGTGAAAAGTCAGTTATGAAAATTGAGAGTGTGAGGGGGGGAATGTGTCATTTGGGTTGTGATTTGCTGTTAATTAAAGTTTGGTGTGACACATCCTTTATGTCTGGGGATTCCTGAGTCTCATCTCGGTGGCCTGGGTAGAACGGAGGAGCATCTCCATCGAGATCAATGCTCATTATTATTTTCCTCATTATCATCATGATCCTCATCAGTATTTGTTCTACAACACTGGCTGTGGAACAGAAGCACAGGCAGAGATGACCTTCGCTCCTGTTCAAAACCTTTCATTTCAACAGATAAGAGACTCAGGGGCTGGGGAGGGGAAAGTGACAGTGAACTGACAGAATTAGATCCAGCTACTCAGAAGTCAAAATCAGCCACCTCAAGCACAGCAAGCATTTGATGGTCTGACCACCTTGTTTTACTGGTTGACCTCTTGTAAAATCTGCAAAAAACACCGCAGGAAAAGATGTATCCCTTCAAGTTAGTGACTTGGACCTTTCCTCTTAAAATGTTTAAAACCAGTTCTTTTGGAAGGCCTGGGACAGAAAAGACTCTTGCCAACCTGACAGCTTCTGGTTTGAGATGGGGGAGGAGGTGTGTGATTTCTGAGAGTCATCTTCTGACAAGCAGCTGATAATCCCCCAGCCTTCCCACAGGGCTGGTGGTTTTCCTTTTTGCTGATGGAAAGTCATCTGGGGGTCAGGAAGGGGATGGCATTCTTAAGGCTCTCACATGGAAATGGTGCGATACAATCAGACTGGACTTGGGGAAAATGATTTTGATTTATTTCCACTTCAAAACAGACTAGGATGGTGAGAAACAAAGACAAAAACTAATACACCTCCTTCCACTTCTTCTCGGTCCCAAGTCCAGTTTTTCATGCCCAACTCCTCTAGCTCCTCCCTGCCCAGCAATGCAGGATGTTTGGGAATGGGGGATTGTGGTCAGGCCATAACACACAGGCTCTCCATGGGAGTCATGTTAGGTTGCAAATGTTTTGTTAACTTTTTTTTGGTCTAAATGCTTATGTCAGGCTTTTGCTGTTATTCAGAATATCCAAGTACAGATAGATTTGTTTCGTAAAAGAGAGGACAGTGCCAATTTATTACAGAAAACAGACAGTACACTTATTTTTTTCTGAAGAAAAGGTTGTATGGCAGGTTACAGAATTAATGTGTCACTAAAAAAAAAAAAATCCCAATTTCTTCCTCCCCTTCCTCTCTAAGCATTGAGGATGTGGTTGGCTCCACTCCCATCCCTGTTTTTGCTCCATTAGTGGGTGCTCCCCAAGCACACCCCTGTGTGCTCCCGAGGTTGCTCCAGGAACCTGGCTTGGGGAGATGTTTTGGTTGCACCAAAGTGCTTCACTCGTCAGCTTCAGGAGGTGAAATCGTGTCCTTTTGAAATGTTTGCTGTGTGTAAAAAGAGCTGTTGAGGACCCAGAGGGGGTGACCAGCTGCTCCCTCATGTTGTGGGCTGTAACCTGGTGTGTCTGTGTGGCAGGTGGGTGAATGGGCTGTGGCTCTGCTTTCCTGCAGATCGCCCGTGCCCAGAGAGCTGCAGTGAGGTTTGACCTCTGCTGGTCCTGAATCAAAGGGTGTCCCTTTGGGCGAGGTCCCTGCTGCTCTTTGCAGCCAGCTACAGACCTGAAGCTTTTTATGCCTCTAAATGCCTGGGGAGAGGCTGCACAAAAAAGACTTCCCTCCTGGGAGAGCCCCTTTGACGGCGACAGGGGCGTTTCAGCATTATGGATTTTCCAAAGGGGTTTTGCTGGAAGCCAGCAGGATTGCCAACGTGCATCTGGCTGTGCTGAGCAGCTGCTGGCACCCAGAGCTGGGTGTTGGGGTGACTGTGGGATTGGTGGAGGGTGGTTTGCCCCATTTGCACAGCTCAGCTAATGAGCACAGTCCCTGCAGCATGGACACTCGTCAGAACCCATCAGGAGCAGCCTCTGCTGGCCAGAATTGTGGGAAAGCTGTGCTTGGTGCATGACAAATAGCAGGATGTTGCATATTTTTCTTTATTAGCTCTGAATCCATACAATTAGTGGTAGAAAAGAAAATAATATTTATTTATCTGTGAAGTCTAATGACAAAATAATAGCCAAGGAAAGTATTGATCCCTCCCTTGACCACTCTCTCCAGTGGAAGGTGTCCCTGCCAGTGGCAGGGGGCGTTGGAACTGAATGGTTTTTGAGGTCCCTTCCAACCTAAACCATTCTGTGATTCTATGATAAAATAGGGATTTTCATTTTTCCACCAGTTTGCACGTAGCAGAGTTGGCAGTACCTCTTGGATAAACATTAACTCCACCATCCTGTCCCCTTCCCTGCCTTTCACCAAAACTCACCTCTTTTTCCCTTCCCATGGGTGACGAGGAATGTGTGTGCTCCATGGATAGAAAGGACAAGATGCCTCCTGGTGACACCAGGAAGAAAACGATCCAGGGGGTTACAGACCACTAAGCCTTTCATTTGTACCTCTAAACTGGTTCAAATGATAAGGAAAGAAAAAAAAAAAAAAAGAAAACATTTGGGAGATGCTGATAAGATCAGGCTTATCCAGTAGAAAGGTAGTGTAGGCTATGGCTGGAAGTGATAGGGAAAGCCTAGGCTTGATGACCCAGCAGGTCACTTACAGTCTTTCTCTCTTAATCTCTTAGAAGTCTTTGAACTTGTCAATACGAAAGGAAGAGAGAGGAACTGGCTTATCTCATTTATTTACGGTGCTGAAAGGTCTTTGCAAGGCCCCTTGTAGAAAACAGTCAGAAAGACAAGGTGGGTGAGTGAAAGGGAAAAGTAGAATCAGGAATCAAAACCTGAAGTGAAGATTAGGAATTACTGGGGAATTTTTGCCATTGCAGAGGGCTAAACCAGGGGCTCCTTGTGTGTTCCTAAGTCCCATATCAGGTCTTTGATTTGGGATGGAGAAGACAGGGAAGGATAGCCAGGTCTGTGGTAGCAAAAAGCCACGGGGGTCAGGCAGGTCCAGGGAAGGCAGTGTGGGAGGACAGAACAACCTAAACAGCAAATACATGACATAACCTCCAAAAACAGTTCTCTGTTAATGAGTGGCTTTTGCCTGGCCTGTGGTTTCAGTTTGAGTTGGATGTGGTCAAACCAGAAGCAAAAGTCTTTGGTTCTGCAGCCCACATAGGAGGAGGTCTTGGTGGGGCTGCAGATGGGGAGGAAATGCTTTTTCCCTGATCCCCTCCCCAGCAGGGTGTGCAGTGCAGGACCAGCTGTGCTTTTCTAGAAGCACAGAAGGGTTAGACAAACATGTATCCAGTGTTACCTAAAAGGCCAGCAATGGCACTCAGCATCAGAGCAGTCTCATTATTGAAGGAGCCCAAATTAAGAGGCTTCATGTAGCACTGCTGGGATTTAAGTTAATTTTTTCCTTCCATTTAAACACTGCATTTGTTTCTTTTCAAGAGCCTTGTCTGTCTCTCTGTCCTAAACAGAAATATTGAGTAAGGGTTAAACAAACAAAATTTGTTTGCATTCCCTGCTGCTCTGTCACAGCTGAGTGTGTTCCCTGCACTCCTGATTTAAAAGAGAGCCCCACCTCTGAAGTGATGGAGCCTCCTGCCTCCCTTCAGCTCCTTCCCATCCCTCTGCCTTTCCCCATCACTGGAGAAGAACCACTGGATGTCCTTTTGAAATCCAGGGGCTGGAGTCCTGGATGCTGCTAATGAGCAGTGAGAGCCTTTTAAGGAACTGAAACATTGCATTGTTACGATTTGGGAAACAAAAGCTAAATTAGAACTTAAACACAACTATAGCATCCCACTTTATTTTCCTCTAATGCAGGCTAAGCTGCCTTACAGCAATCTGTTAAATGTAATGATTGAGACTATTATAGGAAATACTATACAAAGCAACATTTTTTTTTGCAGCCTAAATAATAAGTAGGGCAAGGTTTTAAATGAGGCTAGAGTAATGAATGCTGTACAATAATTTTGATGATAAATTTCCCCGGAGGATAAAGTGGAAGAACAGAAGCAGGCTGTATTTAATCATGCAAAGTTAAAGGAATGCAGACCAACAAATATTTATAGAAATGTACGGGTTTTCTAACCTTTCCTGTGATATTCTTGCCCTTTTTCACCTGGGAGACTTTGCAGAAGTTCAGGTCTTTCAGAGCGTAATAATTAGGAGGAGGAATTGATCACATAGGGTCAAGTGTTTCTTTGATGTAGAGCACAGAAATTCCTGCTTCCTTGCAGGCTGGAGGACTCGAACAATGAGACATTTGTTTTTCACAGCTCTTGCATTCGTCAGCGTGTCGGAAAAGCTTGCTCTGAGCAGATACACAGCACGGGATGACACGTTCTGCAGCTGCTCTTCACCTACGAGTGACCCAGGGAGCTGTGTCCCCACCAGAGCAGGGCACTGTGCAGAGATGCCCCCTCCCAAGGCAGCAGAGTTGCCTTTGTGCAGTAAGAAGAGCTGTGAGCTGCCTTGCAGAGGTGAGACCTGGGCTTGTGTGTGCTCAGCAAGCCCAAAATCTCTGCCCCGTGCCCCATCAGCAGGCATGGATGTGCCCTTCCCATGCCTGCACCAGTCAGGCAGGTTGAGGGGGATCATCCATCCACCACCTCAAAGGTGCTGCTCCTCAGCTCTGGCTTCTTCTCTTTGTCTTGAGGACAAAGGCATGACTTCAAAAACTAAGGGACAGTAAAAAAAGTCACTGCTGACACCTGGCTTGGCACGTTCCTGGTTGTTCTGCGTGGATGCACTTGTGGAAGGGTTAGACAATCACTCCATAAAGCATAAGGTTGGGTTGCTTTGTGATTTTTTTAAAAAATAACTGCTGAAGTAGGGTGTTTCAGTGGAACTTCAGCTCAACCTCTAACAGCATCCACTCAGCAGAGGCAAAAACCCGAGGATTTCTGTTGTGCTGATCAATACTTACAGCATATATTGATTTCCAATTTAGGTGTTAACTTTTTAGCTCTTAGAAGTGCTCTTGATATCAATTTTCACCTTGCCTGGTGTTCATTACATGCTGAACGTTGTGGCAGTGAGCCCGGATCCCATCTGGAGGGACGATTAATTCCAGCCACTTCAAGATTGCAGCGCGCAAAGATTTACTCGCCTTGCGCAAGCATCGTGGTAGCACCAAATATCTGTGTTTAGGGCAGTGACCTGAGAAATGCTTTCACTCTAGCCTGGCACAGCTTTCCTCTACTTCCTCGGTCTGTGTAGTCACCTCTGAAATCATAGAAGAAGCTAATAAATAGCGCTGTTTATTACGTTCGTGTTGTTTGGCCGTAATAATTCATAGCCAAAGAGCCCGCGGTGGCGGGCTCAGGTTGCTGGGTGGCTGGGTTTTGTTTCAGCAATAAGACACACATGACAAGCAGCGTGTCCCTGGGTGATTGTGCCTCCAGTAGTGTTAGGAGGCACAAGGTCAAAAGGCTCAGTGACTTTAACTACCTGAGAAGTGCCGCGTAATCCCCTGCAAATGGGCTGTCTACAATGTCTTACTGCTGTATCAGAGAGGGAATGATTTCTTTTTAAAGGCAGCCGCATGAATTCCCTCTGTAATTGGCACAGGGCTGACATCACTGGCTGCCAATCAGAAATCCTCTTTGTCTTGGATTTTAACACCTTAATTTCGAGTTCGGGTCATCTGAACAAATGGATTTTGTTAAAATGATGTTTTATCCTCTTTGTGCTCTGAGTCCCATCTGCCTGCTTTGTGCTGTGTGTGCCTGCGTTGTGAATCGCTCTGCAGTAGCTTTTGTGTCATCATCGGGCACTAAACAGTGGCTGCAAAGTCTTTGGAGAGCTGGTGACAGGGGAGCCATGGCCTGGCTTGTGGTGCCGAGGACATGATTTAGGCTCAGAAAGTCCAGGGAGCAAGGGGAGGGCAGACAAGCCAGGTGAGCACCTCGGGAGGCAGGCTGGGATCTCAACTGCGTGGCCATCAAATTCTTTCGGCACGCACTTTTTACTTTTTATCGGCAAACATAACCCCAAAATAATCAAATCATCCCGGTTTACAGTTACTGTTGGTAAAATAAGCACACCCAGGTCGGGGCTTTACCAGCCGGAGCAGATGAGGAGCAGAGCACAAGGATGCTGCTTATCCCAGTGATACTGAGGGGACTGTGGGCACCTGCTGCCCCTTTTGGAAGGGGGGATGAGGGATCCCAGATGGGGAGATTTCCCCCTTGTTTCTCCCCACTGTAAGCCCCAGTACAAGGCACAGCCCATAGGAATTTCTCTGCAGACCCCCGAGCTGCTTTCACTGTCTTCCAGCCAGCAGCTGCTCCTTCAGCACGGGAGGGGGAATCCTGTGGTCCATCCCAGAGAATGCTTTTCCTTTGGGAAAACGGGAATAGATGGCACAGGTCGCGACTTTTCTGTCTCAGTTTATCAGTGGGTGGGTCGAGGGTATCTCGTTGTGGGAAGGTGTGAAATCCACAGTCGAGGAAATGCTGTGGAAGTTGCTGTTCAGCTGCACTGGAATTTAGGGACAAAACGAGAGGAATCCTCACCCTGTTAGAGGGCAAAACATTGACAAATAGTTTTAAAGGCTTAAAATAAATCTATCTTCATAACCTGACTGCTGTGCTTTTTTCCTTAGGTGTGTTATGGAGGTAATGATACTTCTACAGTGAACTCAATTAACCTTCTGCAGCCTCCCATGTGACAGGGAATCCTAAATCTTCTATTTTATGAGTGCATGTGCAAAATTTGAAGCTACTCTGAACTTAGCATTAATAAATGCCCTTTTCTAATTGGTGCCCATTTGTTTGTTTTCTTTTCCAGTGAGAAAGACATGGTGGCTCTAAGTGGAATGTAGTGTTCATGGTTGAAAAGAGATTTCCACATAGGAGCAAGGTATTTTTGTTACTATTGTTATTATTGTTATTATTATTAAGAATCTGCTTCTTCTGTGTGGTTGCCTTTGGAGTTTCCATTGTTCAGTGATGTTATGACATGATCTTCAGGACTTTTTCTTTGGTTCTCTGTTTTGCATAAATGGGCATCCATTGCCAATAAGAATGATTTGACTCTCCTCTGGCTGATACTCAGTGCATTTTGAGTGTCCTTTAGAAGCGCTGTGGAAAAAAGGATGGGGTGAAGGACCTGTGTATTTAGGGTGAAAAACCTGTGTATTTAGCTTTCCACAGCTCAGTTTCCCTACAGAACTCCCTTCTGCTCTGTGGTACATCCTGGTAGGTGCACACTGCATCAGGACACTCAGTAGTGTTTGCTCCTGCCTGGCTCCCAAGATCTTTGCATGAACACATTCTGTGCAGAGCAAAATGTTTCATCTGGGAGGGAGGATGTCAGCGATAAATGAGAAAACAAGAGAAATGGATGATGGCCCATAATGCAAACCCTATAATATAATCATTGTTGTTTGATAAAAGAGACACTTG
Source organism: Nicator chloris (assembly GCA_013400495.1). NCBI lineage: Eukaryota > Metazoa > Chordata > Aves > Passeriformes > Pycnonotidae > Nicator > Nicator chloris. The sequence continues at coordinate 284,823 of WAAE01026227.1, forward strand.
GAGCAACTCTCCGTGCCCTGCTAGGTATGTCTGGATTTATTATTCAAAAAGACACAATCAAATCTCTTCATTCCGTTGACAAATGGGAGCTATTCAATTCCATATCTGCCTCTTATTTATAGCATATAGAGGGGTGATTTATATGCTGGCTGCAGATCTTCCAAACCAGTTTTAATTAGCAGCATTGGCTATTAGAATGAGAGTCCTGTAGCTTCCCTGTCATACACATCCCCTTAAAACTGAACAGAAATCTTACTCTTTGCCAGGCAATGCTTCTCTTATTCTTTTGGTGATGCCAGCAAGAAAATTCATGTGCTTTAGGAGCTCAGAGGCTGAATTGCTGTTTGCAGCTCTGAGGGGCAGGCAGGGGAGGGCGAGGAAGGAAATGCTATTTGTTGGTGAGCCTTGGGAGGACAGGGCAGTCCTTGGGGTCTTGGCACCAACAGCACACGGGAGCTCACGGACACCATCAGTGACTTGGGGTTTGAGGACAAAGTAAGCCCCAAACACACCAAGGCCAGCTGAGGCTGGGAGCACTGGCATTTTGGGATTCTGCTGGGCATTTCTGTGCTCAGAGGAGGATGGCTCTGAGCTCTCACCTCGCCGTGTGCTGTGGTTGGAGCGCTGTGCCCTCCTCTCGGCGCGTCCTGCGGCCGGAGCGCGCGCACCGATGTTTTTGCTGGGAGCGTTGTCTGAAGATGTAAGCAAGCATTCCCCCAGCTGTTCCCTGCTCCACAGAGCTGTTCCCTGCTCCACAGAGCTGCTCCAGCTCGTGGCCTAATTGGTACCCCTGAGGTTCAGAGCAGAGGCAGGCACGGCGCGGGGGGCAGCTCAGCAAAGGCACCGGTTTGTCTCTATTATTTTCACGCATCTGATAGGAATGTGATCCCTTTGAGACCTCAGCCTATCTGTCAACTCCGAGATCAGCCAACAGGTTCAAAAGTTATTTGGGGAAGCAATGAGTGACAGAACAATTGCACAGCTCTTGTTTTTTTTTCCTGAGAAACCAGGCTAGAAAAGCGCAGGAAACATAAAGAGTATTTTTTTGTGCTTTATGTGGTGTGTGTAGCATGCAGAATGCTCTGTTGTTATGATTCCAGTGATCTTTTTTTGACACAAGCAATGCAGTCATTCTGTCTTTGCATCAAATAAGTCTTTGTACTACTTGTCACCAGCTCACAGTGTCTCTGTCTGTGTGTAAACTCGGTGTTTGCTACATCCCCCCCGTCACAACTGTGCTGCTGCCTGCAGCTGGGTGGTTCTGCTCTGGCTCTGGGTCCTTTACAGAGATGCTCTGTTGGTGATATTTACTCTGGAGAGTAAGAAAACCTTAGGAAATCTGAAGTTTGAGGTGGAGAATAACATGAAAAGAGAGGACACGTGCACTGGACCTGGTCACAGAGGTTTGGTGTCTTTGCCTGTCCTTCCCTTGGAGGAGATCAGGGAAGGAAGGCACAACTGAGAGAGAAGATTGGATGAAGTTCATCCCTACCCTGCCAACACTGTACATTTGTGGTGCCTGGGAGACTGATGGGAAAATGAGGAATTAGGAAATGAGGACATAAAAAAAAAAAAAAATCCTGCTACAAGCAAGCCTGAAATGAATGTGGCCAGAAAGAAGGGATGGAAATGATTCCTGAGGTTTGCAACGGGGAGATGACGGGCTCTGCAGCTGGGACAGCGAGACATCCACGGGTAACTCACAAATCTGGGAAAAAAGTCACAGTTCTTGGGCTGAATACAAGTTAGATTTTATTATTATTTTTTTTTAATGTACAGAAATTGTGTGCAGGAATTTTATTTCATTTTCTGGGCATATCGATAAAGCCCACTGGTTAAGGAAGCTTTCAAATTATTAACAACTTCAGCCTTGTCTTTGAGCCAAGTGAGCAGTATTTGGTGAGCTGTCTTTGGGCATTACACTAAGTGCTTTTCTACTGCAATTCTAATAGAGTGTAGGGCTGAATTTGATAGTGTTACCTATTAGTGATTAGAGAGTGAAGGGCTTTCAGTGTGTCTGTACTGCAGTTTGCTTTGATTGATAAATTGGGCATTATGCATTTCATAATTTTTTAATTCTGCCTTGAAGTAATGAGATTCCCTCTTCAAATTCATCTTTTCACTAACATTTTGAAAACATTTTGGAGGTATGAATGGGGAAGGAAAAGAAAGAGGAGAGAGCAGTTTTATTCATAAACACTTGAATTGTGCATTATGCAGTGGCACAGGCTAAACTCTGCTGGAGAAAGGAAACTTCTAAATTACCCAAATATTAACACTCTAATTATTGAGCATGGATAATAGTTGTGAATTATGGATCAGTCAGGTTAGCAAAGTCATGGCTGCCTAACAGAGAATGGTTTGATGGGAACATGCAGGAAGATGACTGAGGATTTCCTCTTCATGTTTTCATAGGGTCTTTCATAGGGAAAGTGCCCCCTCAAAACACTCAGAGAGTATCCCACTACTTAGTGACTCCAGCAGTGCTCACTGTTAGCATATAGTTTCATTTCTCTGTATCTGGGGTTGCTCTGGCAAGAAGTCCTGCTCTATTCCTCTCCAGCTCTTGAGATTAACCCACAGCTGCTCCTCTATCAGTTTTCCAGTTTGTACCTACACAGCTTCTTGCCTTTGCTTCTGCCACATCTATTTTCTGCAGACAAACCCAGTATTGTTTCACTTCATTTTTTAGAGGAAGGCTGTAATATATTTGAAGTGTCTGCCATTAACTTTTGAGATTCAATGACCTTTGCTAATCAGGAAGGAGGTTTTTTTGAGGTCTACAGGAAGAATTAATCATATGTAAACTGTTTGCTTTAAAAAGTCTCTTACCAAATGTGGGATTTCCCAGGTAGCTTTTAAAAGGTCAGAGGCTGGAGGCAGAAGCTGGGAGCAGCTGGAGAGCACTGCAGGAGGACAAACCCTCTCAGAGCAGGTTCAGAAGTAGGGAGAGACCTGTGGTGACACATGGCCCTGGGGAGAACCCATTGTCTTTGAGAGGCTGGACTCAGGCCAGAAATTTGGAGCACCTAAGGAAGCAAAACACCGAGTGGAACTGTGCTGTTGCACCATGCTGACATTTGCCTGCAATTGTCTCCTATTTCAAAAGCCAGTTTCTGTGCTTTCAACAAAATGTTCCTTGGCCCTACAAGACAGGAAACCGCATTTGGCTGAATGAAACCATGAGAATTTTGGATAAGTCTTCAGTCAGCTGCTGGTACAGTCCCTTCTCCCAGGCGTGCAGGGAGCTGGAGTCTCTAAAGGAGAAGTTTGCCTCTTGGAGTTTGCCTGTTGCTGTCAGCTCTTGGTGTGGCAGTTCATGGCCAGGGGTGGCAGGTGGCTCCAGAACTGCCTGTGCAGACCCCCAAAAAGCAGAGAGGCTTTTGCCCACAGGGGGCTTTATGTCCTGGATAAACACATTTGATAAATTTCAGCTTGAGGGATTTCACAGTATAACAACCCCCTGTCTCCTCCAGCCTCTGTAGCAGTGATTATGGGACCTTCTAGCTCTGGGTTAGAACCACAGGGGGAAAAGAGCTCATGGAGAAAAGTGCAGTTGTCAAAAGAGGGGGACAGTCAGTGTCACCAATACCCCAAAGGCTGCAGAGTCTTGGTGTGCAGGGTCCTTGCAAAGCAGAGTCTTTATTTGAATTTTAGAGAACCCTGCCAAACCCCTTAATGTGGTTTTGTTACATTTTGCTGTACTCAGTGGTGGTTTTCACCTGGGTGTGCAGTGTCTCAGTGAAGCTGATTTTGGAAGCTGTCTCACAAATGAGGTACAGTGCAGCGAGTCTTTGGTTTCCCACGTGCAGCTCTGTTGTTCACTCCCCCTTAACTCCTGCAGATGATGCAGTGGAGCCTGATCTCAAACTTGCTTTCAAGGTTTTATCAAGTCTTGGCGAATAATTGCACTTGGTGTTAGAGGGAAGTCCACCTGGAGGGTTTCACTGGCATCTCATGACAGAAAGGGGAGTGTCCCAGTCTTCTTGGCCCATACAGGGGAAGCACACTGGTGAAGGGAGAGAGATGCCACCCATCTGCAGTGTGTGCTGTTCCCTAGGGATGGATTCAGGGCCTGATCCCAGCCACTCCTCAGAGGAACCTCACTGCAGGATGGCTCAGAGCCCAGGCTCATCCTGCAGCAGTGAAGTGTGGGCATTGCTCTTTCTCCCAATGATTAAAGGACAGAGCTTTCTCTTCCAAGAGTTCATTCCCCAAAACCATTAATGGAAAAGTTATGTGCTGGAAACATTTCCACCTGATCCAGAACACACAGAAAGTCTGGATATGAATGATTTAAACGCTCTGGGAAAGCATAAAGATGTTAAGGTGAATTTACTACTTTGTTCAGCACATAGATTGTGTGAGGGGTCTTCAGTATGAATTAAAGAAAGGTTCTAGCCATGAGATATCACAGTTTAATTCAGACATTAGCACAGCCAGGGAGAAGACAGCAATGTATTGCACAACTAAATAGGATTTCCATACTGGATTGCACCTGGGCAGTGCTGCCTCTGTCAGGAGGAATAATGTGGTGGGGATAATGGGCAGCTGTGGAAGGATTTACCTGGAGCAAGCTCTGTCTGCGAATAGCTGGCTCATATCCCAACCTAACCCTGAGACACTGTTACAGTGTCCTGTTGGATGTGAGGGAGGATGTTCTCCTGACCTTCAGCAGCCTCAAGGCACTAAAGAATCACTCACATCTGCCCCTTGTTCACGTCAGCCAGCAGCACATTGTGGGACAATGTGCTTAAAAACAAAGGGATTTTTTTTTAAAGGCAATTTGAGATATGGTGTTGTCAGTCATCTGCTGCCACGCTTTTGTACTGAGGAGGTGGGACATTACAGAGCCCAGGTTATCTTCATTAAATTATCATTATTCAAATAGACCAATGCCCCATCACTTTTTATTCATCCCTTCTCCAAACTGGAGATGGTGTCAGTTTTCCTTGCCTCTAAAAATATTTGCAGATGGTACCCAGGCTTTTTAACTGTTTTTTTTTTCCTTTTTGAGGTCAGGTGTGCCAGTTTCAGTCAAGGCTGGATAAACTTCCTGCCTTGGTTTTTGAAAGCGCTATTTCTTGTTCTAGTCTCTTTAGATCTTTGCTTTGGGTTTTGACCACTTCTGTTTACAGACCTGTGACTTTCCTGGAGCTTTTATTTCTCTTAGAAAACCTGGAGGAAACAGAGGTGGCTGAGGGACAGCACTGTGCCTGTGTGATGTGTGTGCTACAAGATTTGCTTCAGCCCTCTGGAGGCTTTCTTCCTCCTGATTTTTTATTTGGTTTTTTTTTTCCTCAGTTGAAGCATTTCCAGGAATGGCTCTGAAGTAATCCCAGGGCTCTGTCTCCTCCCATTTTTTGGCTGAGGAGGCTCTGCAGTGTGTTTTTCAGGGGCCATCAGCCCGGGCTCTATCTCACACCAGCAGCTCCGCCGGGTGTTTGCCGCGCTCTTGACAAACGGCGTTCCCGGAGCCGTGCCGTGAGAACAGATGGGCCAGGGAAGTACCTTGCTCTCGCTGGGTCTGGAGAATGAACTCATTATCCAGCCAGTGGCCTGTCACACCAGCCTCATTTACCAGTGGCTGGTGTAAAAAACAAAGCCTGGAAAGCAGAGCCCGGCGGGGCGCGAGCGCGGCGAGCAGCTCGTTGGGGATGAGGGATGGGGATGGAACCTGGGAAGGCAGAGAAGTACAAACAGGCATCAAAAGGCCTCATAAAAATGAGAGTGTGTCATTGTAGGACATGAAAAAAGGATGAGAGACTCCAAATATTTCAGAAGGCAAAGAGCATAGAAAAAACTTTATTGTCTAATTCTTACTACTTTTATAAGGTGTTCCAATACAGACTTAACATGATCGGTGAATAGGAACAACACCTCTCTAATCCCATTGGTTAAACCAGAGAAACAGCTCAAATGTTTTGAGAACTAGAAAAGCAAAACACCACCTGGAGAAAGATTGGTTTGAGAAAGGAGAGTTGTTTGCCAGGATTGTTTTGAGAAGTTTTCTTGATAAATTTTTCCATGGGAGAAAGTTAGCAGCTGCTAACAGGCTAAAATCTCTCAGACCCAGAAATATCAGGCCCACAAGTAAGTGCTGGTTTTGGGAATTAAAAGTCATTTGGAGAGGGGGCACATTTCAAGGCTGACTCTGAGATGAAGGTCCCATTCCTTTAGGTGGTACCTCTTCCAATTATTCCCTCAAAAGGCCATGAAGTATTAACAAAACATGTTTAAAGAGTATGATGTTCAAACATAAAAAAGGACCCCAAAATTCCAGGTTATGTTAGACCAGAGAGGTAACTGAACAGCTTTCCATCTTTCTCCTCTTGAATGCCACCTGGGAAACACCTCTGACTGTGCTCACGTGGTTGAGCATTGCAGGAGTCCTCCATAGCTGCTGCTTTGGTTGCTGGTAAAAATAGGAAAAATTTTGGCACTAGTTACTCAGAGGAATATAAAAAAGTGTCACAGCTGGAAGCAATCTTGGAAAGGGAAAGTGCAGAGTGAGGAACTTTTGTTTATTTGTAGCAAAATCCATGAGGAGCGTGGGGGAAATTGTTGTCTCTGGGTTACTCTGTGGATTTGTAAGTGTTTGATTGATAGTGTGTTTATAGTATTAAGCTCCTTGCTTCAATATTATTGTTGGGAAGTCTGGCTCCTTGTATAATCCTGAAATTTATAATCCCAAGATTCATAGAGGCAGAGCAGATAGTATGAACCACTGCTGTGTGGAGTGGGGTCCTGCTCCTACTTGAAAAACCCTCCTCAAATAAACACCTGATTGACCGTGGTAAAAGCTCCTGTGAGCAGAGAAGGAGGAGGGCACTCCAGCTTTCACTTAGAATTTTCTGGTTTTAAAATGGCTAAAGACAACAAAAACATGTCCCCACAGGCTGCTTCTGGGGTGTTTTGTGTTAAACTAGTGCCTGGCACAGCTGGCACGGCGACGGTGCGTAACCTTGGCGGGAGGTGAAGAGCTGGAGGCAGACAGATGTTCCTGCTGTCGTTGGCTGGGACTGTGCCTTCCCTGCCCACACAGATGGTCCTTCGGAGCACCCTGGCAGCCTCCCCCTCCCCACGCCCCTTCCCACCTGTTGGCACTTACAGATCCGAGGGAAGAGTGGCTGAGTTCTGGGGGAGAGCAGGACAAAAAGCTGCAGCAGCACTTCTGGCTGTGAAACAAGGCAAGCTGTGTGCAGTGCATAGCAAGGAAGCCAACAGTGAGGGCTCGCTCCAGAGCAGGAGCTTTCTATCCAGAATCCACTCTGGTAATTCACCAGATTGCAGCATGGATGGAATTACAAGGGATTTTTTTTTTTAATGAAAGGGAGCTTCTGTCCTGAGAAAAATTAAGTGATGCTGAATTAGATTTGGTTCTTCTGTGTGCTCAGCTTTATACAGAGAACAAAAAAAGGGCAGAGAAGAACAAACTGACTCTGGAAATCACCTCCTACAGACTTGGCTTCCATCCTGCCAACCCTTCCTATAGGAATGAGCCTCCCACCCACATAGAGCAGTTGAAGAGGAGAAGCCCCTTTCCAGAGGCAGCTGCAGAGCCTTGTTAGAGCAGTTTCAGAGGGGATTTCAGTGGCCTGCACTCATGCTGCATCCCAAGGGGGACATCTCCCTCCTGCCTGGGACCAGACATTTACCCCCTTCCCCCATCTCCCAGCCTTTTCCTCACAGCAGGAAGGAACAGGAGTGCTGCCCAATCACTTCCAGCATCAGCACAGGTTGGGGTGGCTTCAGCCCTTCATCCACAGCTGGAAATAAACCCAGAATAAGCTCAGACCTCAGTGTGACTCATGTCACTCCATTCTGCAGGTGAGAACAGTGTCCAGAAGTGAAATATAAAGCTGTGAGAACATCACTCAGCACTTCAGTCCTCCCTCCTTCCCTTAATGGTCTGTAGGGAATGTGGCAGGCTGGGCAGTGAGCTGGCACAGGTTGGCCTGGCATTCCTGACCTCACAAGGATCACACTGACTCCCAGCAGTGGGAAAACTCAGTCATCATTAATTTTTTCTAATAAATCATTCCTTGCAGTTATAAAACGGAGCAGTGACTCCAGCTGACGTTTGAGCTGGTTTGCTGGGAGAGCAGGAGAGCTGTCCAGCAGGGAGTTTGTCAGCTGCTGCACCATGTGGACCATCACAGCTGTTTAAGGAATAGCACTGTATCATGCAAAATATTTTGCAGGCAGGCACTTTGCAAACCCTGGAAAGTGTTTTACAGATTCTTCTGCAGAGGAGGTTGCCAGTCAGTAGCATGGTTTATTTATTTTGTTTGGTTTTCTTGGGTTATTAAACATGTTTTATTTATAGAGTGTGCTTTCTAGAGAACATTCTGCATACATGTTCTTAAATAAAGCATCTGCGGGTGCTGGCCTCTTGTTTGTGTGTGTGGGGCCAACAGGCAGCTCCATGGGCCCTGCAGGAGATCTGGAGATGTGCTCAGTGAACTGGAGAGCAGCACTGGGGTGTCTGAGCTTGTGGAGAGAGAGTTTGTGTGTGGCTCATCCCCTGTTCCACCACAGCTCCTCACCTGCTGCAGTCCTTTCCCAGGCAATTCTAGCAGGGAATCCAGAACAACTGACTCCAGCCACAACCTTTTTAAGCTTAAGCATGGAAGTAACCTTGTGTTGTGGGAAAAGTGTGAATCTGTGTGTGTGTTTGTGAATGTTTGCACCATCTGTTCCCTTTCCTGCAGCTCAGAGTGAGGTTTTTGGCCCCTTAGCTCAGGTCCCAGAGGTACCTGTGGTGCTGGTGTCCTCCACAGCACAGCACAGGCTGCACAGGGTTTTCCCACGAGCACACACCAACACATGGGCACAGGTGAATCAGTGCAGTGCAGGTAGAAAGTTATTCTGGTAATAAACACCCTCCTGCCTTTACCTCCTCTTGTCATCCTCTTAATTAAATTGATATTCTCAAGATGTATTTAATTTAGGGGTTTGGCGTTTTTTTCCTACTGAGAAGCCCAAGTAGAAGGAATTATGTGCATAATGGTGTGGCCAGCTGGCAGAGCTGTACTGAAATACAATTTCTGCATTTATAGGTTGGTTTTGTCCTAGCAATCTGAAGAGCAGCCAGTGGGCAAGGAAACCCTGCTTATAAGAGCTATTTCCCATGATTATTTATGCCCTGGAAGCTGAAATCAAATATTGCTAATCCATCACTCACAGTGCTTTGACACCGAGCCATCACAAGGAAAGAAGTGTAGTTTAAGTCATACTTTGACTCTAATGGGTTTTGAGAAAACTAAGATTATCATCTGGAACAAAAGTCTCCAGTTGGTGTTACAGAATGAATTTAAAACTCTTCCACTCTCTTTGGCCATGTGAGACCTGCTTGTCTCCACACACCAGCTGATTTCTCTGGAGCAGAGAATTTTGTGGCTGGGGCTACTGCAGTTCATGAAAATGAGCTGTAGATTTTCTGTGGCAGCTTAATTCACAGTTTTCACGTCTTGGCATTTCAAATAATTTTAATCAAATAATTTAATTCACATGATTTTAATTAATAAATTTAATTAATTAATTTTTAGGTTTACAATTTGTTCCGGAAGTAAGGCAGTTTGCTGAGATTACACACATTTTCTGCAGTTTTGATTTTACTGCTGTATTCATTTAGCTCAGCAAATTTATAAAACTAATTAGAACAGAAGTACTTTTTTGATTCAAATTGTGAATGAAGAACAAGGATCTAATGTAAAGTGACACTTGCAGAGAGGTTAAGACCAATTGCAACTCTATGGGTGTTTTACAACTTAGTTTTCAAACTAAAAGCAATATTTTTATAGCATATTCTTGGGATGGTTGTATTGTTTTCATGTTTTGGGATGCTAAGGGAGAGTGGGAGGTTAGGATCAGTCTCAAGCTGCGTCAAGGGAGATATAGGCTGGATATTAGGAAAAAATTTTTCACAGTAGGAGTGATAAAGTACTGGAATGGTCTGCCCAGGGAGGTGGTGGAGTCACCATCCCTGGATGTGTTTAAAAAAAGACTGGATGTGGCACTTGGTGCCATGATCTAGTTGAGGTGTAAGAACATGGTTGGGCTCGATGATCTTGAAGGTCTCTTCCAACCTAGAAATTCTGTGATTCTGTGATCTGATTCAGCAGTGTCCTGACACATCTGACATTAGCCATGGATTGGTCCTCACTGAATTCCTTGGATTTCTTGTTTGCTGAACCGAGAGGAGGCTTTGGAGCCAGATCCCATTTCAGTCACCGAGGCTGTGCTGCTCCCCAGTTGTTGTTGAGCCTTGTGTCATCCAGGGACTGAAAGTAATCTGCAGTTCCCAGGCCATCAGCATCCAGAGGCAGCACCAGGATTTCCCCTTGTCCTGGGAGTCCTCCCTTCTGATCAGAGAGCAGGGAACCCGTGGGGTTGTTTGAACTCGTTTGGTGACATGCCACCACAGGTTCAAACACCCATTACCACGTTCCGAGTGACAAATCTGGAGGGGGAAAAAGAGATGATCATTTAATACATTTCTTATGAAGGCAAATGACTCCCACATCGATCAAGCTGCTTCATTAAAGGGGGAAGGGGGCTGAACAGGGGGGTGACAAAGGTTAACTCCACACTGGTGACACCTGTGTCACTTCTCCCGAGCGCTCGCGGTGAGTCGCTCTTGCGGCGGTGCCTGTCACCATCCCCAGCTCCTTGGCAGCGCTGGCATTTCTCGTGCCACCTTTCTCAGCATCAAAAGCAGTCTAAATGTTAAGAGAGATTCTCCATCCTGCTTTGGGCAGGGGTGAATGGAAGACTTTGCTCTTTTTTTCCTGTGCGTTTGTTGCGCGAGCCTCAGCGTTCCCAGTGCCCCCGTGTGTCCTGGTCCTGCTGTTCCCCAGGTCCTGGCAGCACACGTGCCTCAGCTGCTGTCTGTGCAGTGCTGTGAGCCTGTGCCCCTGTCTGGGCTCCTGTCCTATGCCATCCCTGTGTTTTTTCCTGCTGCTCCAACACTGCTCCTTGCCCGCCACCCTCAGTGGCAGCCACGGCTGCTGCCGAGCTGCCCACGTGAAAGGTGTTCCCAGGAGCCATGTCCCACTCCTGGGCACCCACGGGCCACCCTGCACAGCCCAGGGTGTTTGTCTGACTCTGTGTTGGCTGTCCCAAAGACAGCAGTTTGGATTTTGGCACAAACCTCTGCATTGTGAACCAGAGAGAGGTTGTGGGGGTGCTCTCAGGGTCGGATGAGCCATCCCAGTGGCTGTCACCTTATTCGTAAATGTTGTGGGACTGTGCTCTGTGCTTTCGGAGTTTGTGACCATGATGGGGCATCTCAGCTGCAGTGAGAACAGAAAAAAGCACGGGAAGGCTTTGACCACGCAAACACAAAACTTGAATCATTTTTTTGGTGCCTTTGGAGCTTTTAGAATCGATGAAGATGCGGCAGCAAAGAATTTACACATCCTCCTGGCCCCATATGGTTGTTCCCCCTGCAGTTCTCTGCTCACGTGTGCAGCTTTCCTCTCTCCTGCTTTACTCACACCTTGAGCACAAACAGGGCAGGCAGAGAAAGGCAGCACCAGCACCAACCCACCATATGCTGCTGCTAATGACTGAGAAGGGTGGGTGTGAGCAGAGCTCTCCTGACACATCCCGTGGGCCAGGGGCCTGTGGCACTTCAGCTGTTGTGCTTTTATTTCCCCCAGCCCTCTCCCCTTCACCACCAGGAGGCTGAGGATGCTGTTGCTGTGAGACACCTTTGGAAGGCACCTCCTCTGCCAGGATGCAATTGCTGCCACTTACTCCCCTCCCAGTTACACAGCCAAGTGCCAGGGAACTTGGTTATGATCAGGGAATGGCATTTTTTGCCTCCAGCCCTCCAGTGTTCAGCACTTGTGTTGCCATCCCTGTGGCAGAGTTGTGGTTGGTCCCAGGGCACTGCTGCTTTTGCACGTGGAGAGCAGCAGTGGGAAGAGACAGTACAATCATGTCATTGCACTATTAGTTCACATTTTTATAAAACATCAGGAATTCAGACTCTTGGAATGTCTCATTCGAGCAGGCAGGAACATTGAAATGTACATTTTTTGAAGCCCAGGAGACACGCACTAGCATTTATAGTGACAGCAGAAATCTTCTTGTATTCCAAACTCCTCAGGAGAAACATTGATAGCTTTATTCAAAATAATGACACTCAGAATTGCTGAATCATGTTCCCAGAGCATCTGTCCTGGAGGAAAATCAGTGCTGCCATCCCAGTCCTGTTTCCAACAACTAAATAATGTCTGGGGTTTATGTGTCTTGTGGTCTGGGAAATGCAGCAGGATAGTCCCAGCTCTGCTGTGGTCTCTCTTCTCCCCTATTTTTAGTGGAAGATTCACTCCCTTTCTGGTGGAAGTTTCCTTGCACGTGGCAGGGGGGTCAGAACTAAAAGGTCTTTAAGGTCCCCTCCAACTCAACCCATTTAGGATTCTGTGATTTTGGGGGAGAGAAGTTGTCACTGAAAAAGCCAGTGAATTTTTAGCATCAGGTTGGCAGGGATGCTTAATAAAAAACAGTAAGGAGAGTTGGCCATTAAAAACTTCAATAATCTGACAGACAGTGTTTATTTGTCATATTTTTTTGATGCAGTGGCGAATTATCTGGCAGTAGTAAAGCCCTGGGTTTAGGTGACCTTGTGGTGAATCTTGGCCATTTTATTTTCCTGAGTGCTACAGGGAGGCTCATTTCATTTTTATGGAAGAACTCTGAGGTCTCTGTATGAGCTCTACAAGAAGTAGCAAGATTCTGCTATTACATTAAATATAAGACCTGCCCTGCGTTAAAATAAAGTGGAAGTCTGCATTAAACTGGCACAAGGCAGAAATTAACCTCATATTCTGAAAGAGGCACTGATGCCATGCAGAAAATAGTCTATTTGGAGATCATTCTGCTGATATTTTTCTCAGCTATATCCTTTTTTTTTTGGAGGGGTGGGGAGGCAAACAAGCTCTCGGTGGCTGAGTTCATTTTCTCCCACTGCTGCTTTTTTCATTGAAGTCATCATAATCCTCCATTTGTGACATCAGAGTTACTGGCTAGTGAGATAATTATGATTTCACAAACTGAAGATTATGACCTTCAAATGAGGAAGGCACAGCGGGGAGGACAGATTCCTAAGCAACAGCCATCAGATATTTGTGAAATATTTGCAAAAATGTCCTTGCGTTTAAAAAAAAATATGAGGTAGAGAGGGCAGGAGGGAAACATCCAAAAAATATTATCAGCAGAATGAGTTGCCAGCCAGCATTTTTTTCCCCAAGTTTTCCATTTGGTGCCCATGATTCTCTAACCTGTCTCATTTAGCCTTAATGAACACGAGACATTTTTTTAGCATGCCATATGTGCTGTGGTCCTCAGGAAAAAAAAAAATGCATCCAAATAACTTATTTTTTATGTTCTGACTCTGCCCAATCATAATTTACATTTTGCACAGTTTGATGCCCATCTGCAACGTCTTTACTATCAGGAAAGGTAATAAGAAAGGGAGGGAAAAAACCACAGGAACATGTTGGACGACTGACACAAGAAAACCTGGTTGGGAGAAAATCATTTTTGTCCCCATGTAAATAAGCAATTTGGAAAATAGGTTGGATTTGTGGCTCCAGGGGTGGGGTCAGCTCCTGCATCAGCAGTGGCTTGAGGAGGAGCCCCAGCAGTTTTTGGGGAGTCTCTGGGAGTCCCTTGCTCTGCCAGGGGGTGGTGAGTGGTTCCCCCCAGGGATGGGGAGGATGAGGAGCAGCCATGCAGCCTGAAAATGAGCCTCAGCTGGATCCTTTTTTTTTGTAATTTGGGGACAAGCTATTTAATGACCACAAACTCTCCCTATCCAAAGCTCCTTGCATCCTGAAAAGGTAAAAAGCCTTGAAAGGATACTGATTCCTCTCCATCCTCCTTGTCCTTTGAAACACCAGAATCATGGATTTTATCCTTGGAGCCTGGCAGGAGGAGGAGGAAAGGAAGGAGTTTCCAGAGGGAGGTCCCAAATAGCTCCAGGAGCTCGTTTCCAGTGTGTGGTTTTGGGCCTGAAGGGGTCTGAGGCATTCCAGGAAGGTGCAGATGGATTGAGCCTCTCTGATCCTGACGTTCTGCTGAGCGCTCAGCCACCGCAACCAACGATCACAATCCATTACAGTTAGAAAACCGTCAGCATTTCCCAAACAAACCTCCAACCATGGCAATCCAAATTAGTCACCTCAAGCCACTGGAGAGGTGGGATATGCCCAGGCCAGAGGTTTTGGGCAGGGTGTTGGACACAGGAGCGGGGCTCTGGGACTGTCCCAGTTCTCGTTTTTCTTCCTAATGTCTTCCAAGTTTTGTTTTTTTTTTCCTTTAGTTGCCTGAGTCAGAAAATGTCTCCTGCCCCTCGTTTGGAATGGTACCAGTTCAGGAATGTTTCATTTTGGTACCAGGAGCTGATGGGAGCTATTCCAGCCCAACGAGGCCTTCAGTTCCTTCCTCTGGGATTGTACAAAGTCAGAATCGAAAATGAGTCTCAGTAGTCAGAGCAGCCTTTGTGCCAAGCTGCCAAGGGTTTATGACTTACAGATTCCTTCAATTCAGCAGGTGACCAAAAAAAAAAAAAAAAAAGGGAGCATTTCTTATTTATATGACACACAGAAGAGGAATTCCTGGTGTTAACATTAACTCCCAGTGCTCCACTGGGATGTGAGGTGTGATGGAGGCAGGGGACGGTGCTGGAGGAGCTCCTGAGGGGAACACAGAATGGCTTGGGAGGAACATCTAAAGGCCTTCTAGTCCAACCCCTTGCTGTGAGCAGGGACATCTTCAACTGGATCAGGTCACTCAGAGCCTCATCCAGACCGTGAAGGTTTCTAGGGATGGGGTTTCCACCTCTCTGGGCAACCTGTGCCAGTGTCACCTCACATGTAAATTGGCCTGAGTGAGGCTCTCTGTCCAGGTTTCTTGACATTGGGGATAAAATTCAGGATTTCTCCACGGGTCAAGATTCCATGCAGCCACATCAGACTGTGAAATAGGGATGGGATAATTTTATGTAGTTCTGAGCTTTAAGGATACTTCCAGTGCAGGTGATGTACTGGGGATATTCCAGAGCAATCACAGCTAAAGTAACTTTAACCTGGAATGCTGCAGCCTGGAATACCCCAATGTTGTACTGAGGGCTGCTTGGCAAAGCAGAGAAAGAGAGCTGTATCCATGTGGCCAATTTACAGTCAGAAGTACAAATCCAATCCAAATCCTTCTGTCCCAGCTGAATCCGCAGCAAAGTGCTTGTGATCAAGATACAGCCTAAATAACTATTTGTATAAAATATTTAGCGACTAATTTCTCATTACAGAGGCTTTGGGAAACGCTGTAAACTGCTTGCAGACAATTGAAAAATTAAAAAAAAAAAGGAAGGGAATTACTGAATATGTTATTCAGTGCATGTGATGTGACCAGCTTGAGGAACTGCAGTGTTAAATCATGAGACAGAGCATCTGGAGTGAGTAGAGAATTAGTAGAGAATAAAGGAGCAGCAGTACCGTGCCAGGTACCACAGGAACAAATGTACATATCAAAACAGACCTAATGTCAAGTTGTAGCTTGAGAACACTGTGGTTTCAGTGAGACCCAGGTGCAGAACTGACCTTCCCTCACCTCCCTCCTGTGGCTGGCCCTGCTCAGAGCAATAGAGGCTATTTTTTTTCCTAGTTAATGAACAAAAAAAACTCCATTTACTTCTTCAATTTCACTTCTGCTAAACACGAACCTGTGGCAGTGAACTGAAAAAACAACAGAATAAATAATACAGACAAATACATGGAGGAGTTCAATTATCATTTTCCCCCATTGAAACTGCCTTTTAACAACTACATCTTCTGACTGACAGCTTATTAATACTAATTACATTAGATATATGCAACATAACTAGTGCACTGGTACTTTCAATTATCTTCCCTTGTCTTCATTCCTTCCCCTGTGCTCCCATCCTCCCTTTTCATGCCCCATAACCACTACTTGGAGCTGCAGCTCAGAGCCAAAGGAGCAAAAGCCTCTCATTTCTTACACGGGCAGGAAAGGCCACAAAATCCTGTGTGTTTGTGATGCTGTGTGGGTGCTCACTGAGGGGAAATTCCAGCCTTGGCAGTGCTGGAAAATGCTTGGAATGTTTGGGGGAATTCTCTGTGGAAGTCCTGTGAATTTCCTGTGAAGGTCCCATGAAGTTTTAGCAGTTGGACTCAGTGATTTTGGAGGTCAGACTCGATGGTCATGGAGGTCTTTTCCAGCTTTAGTGATGATGTGATGATATTCCATGATTCCAAGTTCCATTGGAAGTCCTGTAAAGTTCCTGTGGAGGTCCCACACTGTTTCAAGCTGACACACCCTGGTTTATACATAATTTCCACAGCTTTTCCACAGCTCAGTGTAACCCCAGAGCTGATCCTGGGGAATCTGTGCTGGGCTGATCCAGGCTGGCACTGGCTCCTCACCACCAAAACCTCACCACCCAAACCCAACGTGATCTGCAGCAGCTTTTTTGGGAGAGCTGAGGTTGGAGCAGCACTGACTGACCCAGGTCCTTGCTCAGACCAAATCCTCAGCACTGCCTCAGCTTTGTTTTAATCCCTGCTTAATGAACTCTCAATTGCTTATGCAAATCAAAGCAGTGGAGACACTTAAAGGTTATTTATAATTCCTGGAAACATGATGAAATCAATCACTCCAGCTTTTACAGCTTTTACAGTGTCATTTAGATATCTGACTTTTTACATTATATTGCTATAACAGTTTATGTAAGAAGACAAATATATTTTGGTTTTGTTTTTTACATAAGCTTGCTGATTGCTAAAACATCTATGACAGCTGACATGGAAATCAGGGAGGTTTTGATTAGGCTTTTCTGATATGTAAATGTGTGTAAATGAGTTTTATATATATTTTGATTTTTTTAAAGTTCTATTTAAAGAGCAGGCAACAGTCCCATAGAAATTAAAGAGTGAGCCTGAGAGGAATGTTCATGTGAGATTGACTTTGAGATGTCCTGAATGGTGCTGGGAGGCAACATGGGGATAAACAGGATCACCAAATACCTTGAGATTTATTTCAGTAGTCATTTTCCGTGGGGCACCTCAGGAATTGTTTTACCTGGTGCCCATAAGAAAGCCCTGCTGGGGTCATGAGGAGCTGAAGATGCTGCAGGTGATGAGCAGCCCCACCTGGGCAGGTGCAGTGGGTGCTGCTCAGGCACTTCATGGCTGCAGGATTCCTCCCAAATCTTACATCTGTCCTCTGCAGAAAAAATAAATGTAATTTGTACTGGTTTAAATCAAAGCATTTGGTTCTTTGGACGCAGAAATCTGGCAGTGGTTTCCTGCAGTCCATCCTAGTCTTGGTATTTTGCATCCATTAAGCTTCCTGAGTGGTTTCCAGAGCGTGGACACCAGACTGAAGAGAGGAATAGTTAAATTTTGGGGTCCTTGTCACCTCTCTTTTCAGTTTCAGCTTCAAAGAGCCAAGCTGAGGTTTCCAAACAGCCAGTCTGCTCTTATGGGGTATCTGCCCCATTCTACAAATCCCACAGCTTTGGATCACAGGGCAAACAAAAAGCCAGGATGGAGGAGCTGGATCCAAACCTCCCCTTAAAGAGGGAAGTGTGGCTGGAGGTTCTCGTGGCTGGTCCATCTGCAGCCTTGGACCTCCCATTGGTGTTGTGCCCTGCTGGAATTGGTGTTCAGTGTGATGGAGTTCTGTTAATTCACCTGTTTTCTTTCATCTTTTGAAGTAAATGAGCAGCTATTTTAGCAGTATCGCAGTAAATCTGTAACATTTATTTTGAGAAGGAAAAAGAGCTCAGAAGATTACCAAGGTGTCCAGCTGTGATAATATTACCTGCCTTGTAAAGTGCCGGAGGTGACTCTGAAGATGTAAAGCAAATTGAGGATTACATTAACTTCCTCCTGACTTGCTCCAATTATTAATTCAGTATCACCAACTATCCAATAGAGTAGGGTTATTACTTTTTTAAGTATAAATGAATAACTGTGGTACATGGCAGAGTGCTGCCTGCAAATAATTAAAACCTGTTTTGATTGTATCTGTAGTAGAGGTTAGTATGTCTTTTTGGGGTATTTTTTAGTGTTTTCTTTATAATACACGATTATAGCAGCCTGCATTCACATTCAGCTTAAACAGGCAAAGGAATGAGTGCTGCATAGCAATGTGATTTTGTAATAGAATAGTTTTACCTTGGAGATTCACAAGTTCTTTTTCAGTCTCTTTGCCTCACTGCAGGGCAGATTTGTCACAGGTTGCTCAGTGAGCAAAGACCCTGCTCACTTGCAGAACTGGAAACATGCTCTCTCTTTCCAAAACATTTTAGTCTAAAGCATAACGTGCAGCTTTGGAAAGCCAATTCTCCCTTTTTCCAAAGAGACAGTTCTGGTGGTTTATCAGCTCAAATATAGAACAAATGTACATATATGGCACTAATGCCAGTGTTGGAAGGTGCCCTGCTCAGCCTCTCTGCATGCAGGCGTTCCTTGGAAGGGACTTGCTGATTCAATCTGCACAATTTTAGGGGCTGCCATTGCTGGGTGAGTGCTGGAGCAGTGTCAGTGATTCTTTTCCTTCAGTCCTGGCTCCTGCCTCTCCCCAGAAGCCTGAATTCCCAGGGGCTGTGGGAAGCATTGCAGGGCTTGTTCTTGGAGGACGTGGCAATTGCAGTGATTTAGAAGAGGATGCTGACTCACAGCTCGTATTAGCAAAGCTGGAGTGGATGGCACAAAACTGTATTTAAATCTTCTTCAGCTCTCATGTTCAGGCTGAAACATTTTTCTCTGGTGGAGTCGTGGCCTTATTGATTATTCATTATTCCTTAACCTTGATACTCTAGAAGAGGGAGGAGAAAGAGAGGGTGGGAACGGACAGGAGTGACTTTTGTCCACCACAGTGGCTAAAATGATGGTTTTGGGGTGGATCCTCCCCAGTTAGGCTCACACCACACGCCTGGGCTCCTGCAATAACAGCGAGGCAGGAAAGGGAATGAAATGTTCACCCAGCAGATGAAAGAATTACAATTATCTGCTGGGACAGAACCCTGCAGTGTCTTAGCCCCAGGACTGAGACAGAAATGTATTTTGCAGTTCAGGTTCCCTGTTGAGTCAGGCTTGGGTGATCCCCATTTCCAGGGCAAGGTGTGGGACACTGCTCAGTGCTGCAGTCCCCTGCTCTGTGCTGCTCCCAACACAGTGAGATCACTCCTGAAATTCCCTTCCCTCTCCCATTAATCAGGAGCAATTTGAAATCGTAAGAGCACTGTAGCATTTCTGTTAATCAATAACCAACCGAGCTATTAATTTCCTACTAATATATTCTTCTTTAGTGTGCAGGGAGCAAAAACTCGTCGATTACCTGTGCTGATCCTACCCAGTGCCCACGAGGGTCAGTGCAGAGCTTTCCCTGGGCTTCAGGGAGTGCTCTGAAATGCCCCACTGGAGGTGGTGAGAGATGCAGGAAAAGCAGGAGCTCTAAACCCCCTCTCACTGCTGTTTTATCCCTTCAAGACCTCTGCTCGAGTCCCCACCCTCTGTCCTGCAGCAGGATGTCAGCTGGAGAATCCAACACCTATGAAATTTTGCAGTAGCAGAGCTCTGATAATGAGTTTAACAAATAATTAGCTGCTGTACCTCTTTGTTTTATAGAATAGTTGATGAACTTGCTGTGTCACAATTAGGAGCTCATTAGCAAACAAAATTCAAGGGTAACAAATACCTCAAGGGGATGTTTTTAGGAGTATTTAATGAAATCATGAGATCAGAGGAAGATCAGTGAGGAAATGTAAATCCTCAGAGATGCCACACACCTCCTGCAGGACCAGGGACAAGGCAGGGTCTGGAAGTCAGGACTGAAGCTCACTTTATTTGTCAGATTTTACATTCATTTACAAATTTCAGTTCTTTTCTGTGTCATGAGAAATGGCACTGTCTCCATTTTATTTCTCCCAGCTAGTAAAATCCATATCTGTTTTCTGTTCTGTTACTTAGTTTGAAGGGTTTAGAAAAAAGGACACATTCCTTTTGCTATTGGAAGATGTATCTCAGAAAATAGCTTTTTCATTTGTTTTGATCTGTTTTTTAATATCTTTTTCGGTCTCATTGAGGAAATAATCCTAACGAAAGTATTCCTGAGCTGCTCACAAAGCAACAGGAGATACATTCCATGAATCCATGTACTCCATCAAAGAGTGTTTCTAGGAATTTTTTGCTATTGTTTCTATGCTTATTTGTGATATCATTTTCTGTGGTTAACTCACCTTGTCCCCAGAAATCCATCCCTCATTCTCTTCGTAATGGATAAAGCATTAGGACAAAGAGAGCTGGTTTTTACCCTTGTCCCAAGAAAAACCTTTCAGAAAATGATAATGGACTCCTAACAAATGAGAGAGCTGGTTATCTTTGGGGAGAATTAATCTCTGCCTTGATTGAGAACACCTATGCCAAATGACGAGCTACAGTATCCATCTGCTTGCTGTTACCCAGCAATATAGATTTATTGTGACATTTCGGGGAAGGAGTAAGAAAACATATGAACAACTGTTGTGGTTCATTAGCCCTTTATTGGTAAAACGTGGTGCTCAGGGCTGTGAGAGGCGCAGGCAAAGACAATCCTTTGGCTGAAATCGTTGCATTCATGAGGCTGTGGGGAGCATTCCCAAGGACAAGTTGACAAATGAGCTGCTGCTTTTTGGTCCCTGACTGTGAGGTTGGGGGTTTTTTTTTGGTTGAAAGTGGAGCGATTCGGCTCCAGGAGATGGGAGGAAAGTTTGGGGCACGTCCAAAAGCCCTCTGGGGAGCAGCTGCTCTGGGCATCAGTCACTCATCCCAGTGTCAGGCAGGTAAAACAAGCTCACCTTTCCTGCAGATCCTTCGCCACCACAGCTGGAGAGGGCAGCCAGTGCCTCCTGCTCCTTCAGAGCCAACCTGGCAGGCCCAGGGAAGCACCACCAGGATCCTGTCTCCCCTGATATTTCCTGTTTAGTCTCTTCCTCTGATTGTCACCATCAGAAGCTCTTCATTCGTGGCAGGTGTCTCTGAAGGAAAATCCATCCGTGTTGTCGCTTTCTCACCAGTATTTAATTTTAATCCACTCTGGGGGGCTGTTGCACGGGCACAAGCACACAGGCTGTTGATTTATCTGCAGTTAAGGCTCTCAGAGTCAGGATGTTAAAGCCTCCTAAAGCCAACTCCCTCCTTCATATGGGAGAACCTTTGGAAATGCACTTTAGGTTTATGACACTGGCTTGGCTTAATTTAATTTACGGTTCACTTAACCGATTATTCAAAATACCAGATGTGACAGACAGTAGATTCAGCTGAAATATTACCTCACAGGCACGTTCAACACATAGAATCTGCTCTCCATATGGGAAGGCACGGAATGTCCCCCATCCCCATCCAAGAGCAATCAGTTTGGTTTTGGAAGAAGAGTGAGGCTCAGTGGGAGACAGGGTCCCTTATTTCTCCTGTAACCTTTGCAGCAGCTGATGTGAGAGTCTAACCCGGGCTCTGCTGCGTGAGAAAAAATGTGAACTTCCAAAAACGCCAGAGGCAAAGGATTTGTCATGTGGAAAACATTTGTTGCTTAGTATTTGCTGATGTTAAGTAATTCTCAGCAACTGTCAGAAGTACAGGAAAGGCAGACAATAATTAGGGGCAGAAGTGTGGAGCATCCCAAGTTTTTAAGAGAGTGTCCCTTCTGGTGGCTGGGACTGTCTTTGTGAAGTGAGGGGCTGGACAGAAGTGTTGGTAAAAGGGAGTGTAGGTCACAAATACTTGCTGACTTTATCATGGAATCATGGAATGGTTTGGATTGGAAGGAACCTTAAAGCTCATCTAGTCCCACCCCTGCCGTGGGCAGGGACACCTTCCACTGTCCCAGGGTGCTCCAAGCCCTGTCCAACCTGGCCTTGGACACTGCCATGGATCCAGGGGCAGCCACAGCTTCTCTGGGCAGTCTGAGCCATGGCCTCCCCACCCTCACAGGGGAGAATTTCTTCCCAGTATCCCAGCTAACCCTGCCCTCTGTCACTTTGAAGCCATCCCCCCTTGTCCTGTCATTCCACACCCTGCCCAAAGTCCCTCTCAGGTCTCTTGCAGCCCCTTTGGGCACTGGAAGGTGTCTCCAGAGCTGGCTGTTTCCCAGGCTGAACACCCCCAGCTCTCCCAGCCTGGCTCCACAGGGGATGTGCTCCTGTGCTCATTGAGCTGGGGAAAGGTGCAGGTCCTTCCTGGTGGCAATGGCCACCACGTATGAGCAGAAGAGTCCCAGCAGTCTCCTGGGGCCTCTCTCCTTGTCTCTCACCCCTTGCATTTATCCTTTGGAGCAGGATGATGTGTTTGGTCAAAACAAGAGCAATGGAGACATGATTAATTCCAGCAGTACCTCTAGTTCAGCAGGCAAGAGCTCTCTCTTCTTTTGGGGAACATCAGATGCCCATCAGCCCTGCTTTTGAAGTTTATGGCCTGAGGTTCCTTCATGGCAGGGCAGGGCCTATCTAAGGCACTCCTCTAGACCTTAACTAT
The DNA here is from genome assembly GCA_013400495.1 of Nicator chloris. Classification (NCBI taxonomy): domain Eukaryota; kingdom Metazoa; phylum Chordata; class Aves; order Passeriformes; family Pycnonotidae; genus Nicator; species Nicator chloris. The sequence goes on from WAAE01026227.1 coordinate 307,367, forward strand.
TAAAGAAAGATTAAAAATTAAACTTCCAGTAATGCAGGAACCTGAACTTTGAACTCCCCTGTGTCAGTGGAATGTTAATCTGATCTCAGCAGTACCCGATAAAGTCGATCTGTCTTCCTTGCCTAGTTAATTTTTAATCATTGCTGTGAATAGAAGGGCTCTGGTGGATGGGACTAAGAGCAGACTGCCTTATCCCAACCCTAAATCCCAGCATGGAATGGGGGAATAATGTGAACTAAACTCCTCCCAGTATTTATATTCTGTATTCCACCGTGTGTTTGTTTACCTGAGCCCCGTTATGTAGGTGTGTTCTCCCAGCTGATGCTCAAGGGTAGCAGTACACAAAAAAATCTCCTTGTGTGCACACCTTCACAGGATACTGTCAAGCTGTTAATGGGAACAGCATTTCCTAGGTCCACAGCAAATGTTTGTGGCAGTGCTAAGTGGGAAGGAGGATTGATCTGTTCAAAAACAAAACCGCTTTTAGCTCCGGTTCTGGGGTGATTCAGTGTTGTATCCAAAGGTGCTTCTCTCAAACTTGACAGAAATAATTCAAATGAACTTTTAAAGCACTATTGAAAAGATAATATTTTGATTTTGCTGTTGGTGAATTTTGCAATATTCCTGTTGTTCTGCATCAACACTACAAAGCCAGTGAGGGTGTCAAGGTTAATGCCCCGTGTCAGCACAGCACTGAATGTGCTGAATTTTATCATCAGTGTGAAGGGAGGCGAGCCAGAGATTTCAGAGCTCATCTCCCTTACATGGACAGTCCCAAATTACAGTGCTGGGATAACAGCAAGCCCAGGCTCTTGGTGACACAGGGCCAGACCTTCCTTGCTGTGGTGTCACTGCTGGAAGGGAACAGGGCGACTCTGTCGGTGCCACTGGTGTTTTTTGTGGGTCCAGGCAATTCCCATAAAAAACCAGCCAAGGTCCCTAAAGGCAAAGGTATCTTGCTGATGGCCAAAGAATCTCAGCAGAGAAAGTTGGAATTACAGGGTCCCCAGGTGGCTGCAGGTGGGGAAATATTCCCTGAGAAATGGGCTTTCCAGAGTCTGAGCTGTCTGGCAGCTAAAGGGCTTTCAGGACCTCACCCCGTTGGTTTTCTGTGTGGAGGAAACAGCTGGGGCAGCAAGAAAATGTAGACAAGACAAGGCAAGATGCTGCAGATGCAATAGAGGGAACAGATGTGCGCTCTTCTATCCCTAGGTTATCCCAACATGTGCATAACTCAGTTGGGCAGCCATAACCTGGAATGATGTTGAATTCCCATGTTTTTTTTCTCCAGGTAGGGTGTTTAGAACCACTCTGTTTGCCTGATCCCAGATCCAACCCGTCCATGCCTGTCTGTGCAGTGCCCTTTGGGGGAGCTAATTCTGTCTGGCAGTGTTGGAGGTGACAGCTCTAGGGAAATAATTATCAGAAATGCAAATCAACACAAGGACATTTTTTAATGCTTCATGCCCGGAGCTGTGCTAAACTTAGCAGTGATGAATAAACAGCACCAGCATTCCCCTCCTTGAAAGGACAAGGAGCCTCCTGGTATTTGGGATGTCTCTGGTACTTTTGCTATCTCGGTGTAGCCAACCCTGAACATTTAATAACGTGAGCAGGCCCTCAAAAATTAGTGAGATTAATAAACGTTGGATGTTTTCATTTCTGAGCCTTGGAGGTGTACTTAGCTAACATCTTCCTCTGCTACTGAAAGGCTGGGAAATTACTCCTGGTTAATGATGGTGAGATACTCATGTAATCACCTTATTTCAGGAGACTTTCAAATAAACTCCAAGAGACTCGTGATAAAATAGCAGGAACTGGCAATGTTGAAATATGAGCCTCTATCATTAAGCCATTCGCTCTTAATTAGTTTTTATTTGCAATATTGACAGCTAATCTCTTCTCTCTATTAAACCTGTACAACTTCCAGGGATAAGCATAGTACAGTATAGAAGTAGCTGAAGATACAATTTAGTCCTCTCCACATAAGATTTCCAAACCACACAGGATTTTTTAGGAAAATTAAGGTGTGTAAGACACGTGGCCAAAAAATTCCAGGCCTGACCTCGATTTCCTCTGTTTTACAGTGAGAAACTAATGGGATGCAGCCCAGTGGCCTGGCTAAAAAAAAAAGTGGTGGGACACAATTGTGTGTCTTTCAACACCATCCAGTTTTGGGGGAAAGAAATAAATAAACAAAGAGGCAAATAAATAAATAAATAAATAAATAAATAACTTTTCGTTTCAACAAGGTGACATTTGCTGATGTTCACTAATTTAGGAGAGGCTGATTTATGCATGTTTAATCTTCACTAATGATGACTCCAGGGCAAGAAATGAAAATAAGTGCAGTTAATAATACGTGTATATATTATTAACACCTTTACTGATGGAGAGGGACCTTTTGCTGGTAGATAAATGTGGGAGCAATTTGTGGGAGATCTGAGTGGCTCAGAACCTCTCTGTAACTTTCCAGAATGTGGAAAGAAGGGATATTTGGACAGTGAAAATTCTCAGCTGATCAACTATTAAAACTTGCATGAAAAATATTTGTAAATACAACCAGCAGCCCAGTTCCTTATGTTTTGGGTTGCTCTGTAACAATGAAATTTTAAGTATTGGTGATATTGTTATACCCTGATTGTGTCTGGCTTCTCCTCCTGCCACACAAATACTGAGAGGGATGCAAGCCTTGAATTCAGTCCTGAATGCTGACAGACCAAACTTCCTGCGAATATTAATGTGCTTGCTCTAATCATCCTGCTATTTTTTTGTGTAATTTACTCGATCAGGGAGTTGGAATTCCCTCCTAGCTGTTACAGATTCAAGCATTTATGCAAAATCCTCCAGTCTGGAGATTTACAGTGGATTATCTACAAATATTTGAATACATTAGTGCAGCCCTTTAAATGCATCCCCTTTATTTACATACAGAACAAATAACAAGCAACTTGAATGACAGCACTGTAATTCCATCAAGGAGCTCGTGTCCTGAGAAACCACAGGAATAAACCCTTAAGAGGCCCATGGGTTTGGTGGAGCTCTGCCTGGAATTACAGCTCCATAACCTGGATTTCATTCATTTGTTGTATTATTTAAAAAAAAAAAAAGCCACAGTTTTACAAACCGTGGTGCTGATGTTGTAGTTGGAAAAGGGAAGAGCCAGAGAGGGGTGGGGATGGCATGATTTCCTCTCATCTCCTTCTACCACAGTCCAGGGAAAACCAGGTGTTTTGCACATCCATCAGTGTAGCAGCTGATCAGAGAGAAAACACTGGAATCAGGTTGTTGATGGGGTGAGGGAAGGTTTGCTAACATTGATGGGGGTGTTTGAAGAGCTCCTTTCCAAATGACCTGTCTGGATGGAGGACAGGTTACCCTTTATCCATGGTTTTTTTTGGAAGTTTGTATTATTTGCGTTGCCTGATGGGGCTGCTGCACTCGTGCTCAGTCCCAGGTTATCGTGGGACATCAGCGAGGATGGATGTGGGAAGAGCAGCCTGGGATTGGCTTCTGTTCCAAATCTTCCTCTGAAAAAAATAAGAAGAATAAAAGATCAACCCCAAAGACTTGCTGGCTTTCCTGTGTAGCAAGAGAGAAGGGTTCCTGCTGATCCCAGAGGTAAAGCCCTAACAGTTTCCATGGAACAGTCAATTATCTGTTTCATTGCACAAGCCAATATCTTTTCTCAAAAAGATGTATTAGGGTGTTTAGTCATTCAAGTGATCCATCTGGCTGAGCATTCAGAGATGCTCCTTAACTTGATTTATCTGGCCCAGAAGTGGTGTCCTTGAAGCTTCTGGGCCAGTGTGGGGCTGTCCACGTCCCCACTCTGCAGGGACAGGGCTGGTGACCTTCAGTTCCTGGCAGGAGCAGGGCTGGTGCCATCACACCTCTCTGCCAGGAAAGCCTGATTCCACACTGAATTTAAAAATGGATGTTGCAGATGAGGGTTGAGGGGCCACCAGGAGAATGCAAAGAAGCCCCCAGGCAGCAGATCCCTGATAAAACACCAACAGAATGTGCACCCAAATCCTGATGGAGTCTGGCTAATCCGCTGCAGCGTGAGATTGTGCACTGCCTTTAAATCTCCTCTGCTTGTAAAACACACTTTACAGCTCCAGGATCCACCTTATCCCTGCTTCCATCGGGTGCCTCCAGCACAGTTCAGTCCCTGAGGAACTTTTCTCACCTTCTGCTCCTGGTTTTGCACCAATCCAGCAACAGGTGCCCCTGGGAGAGGGTGGCCAAGCTCTCCCATGAAACAGGGAATTGGGATTGCAGCCTCTTTGGGTCAGGCATCATCACCAGTTGCTGCTGGGCACGTGATGGGATGCAACCCCAAAGCCTTGGCCTGCAGAAGGGGAGGAAAACCCCCAGGAAGGTTCTGGCTCCCTGGGAAAAAGCAGAAGGATGCTTGGGGATGAGGCAGGACCCCTGTGAGTGCCAACTCCAGGCACTGGGAATGTCTGTGGCACAGGAGCACCTTAGGAGGACACTGTATGTCATATTTACATCCTCAAAGTGCATGTCAAGGCAAGAGCATTTCTTGCAACACAAGTAAATTAAATCAACAGTGTAATATTTTAATTACTAAAAACTTCAGGCGAAATTCTGCGTATTTTTCTTCTGGGCTATCATCCAGCTTTACAGGATGAATTCTTTAAAGGTAAATTATTATTATTATTAAATTAAATTAAGCTTTGGTTCCCACTTGCTGCTTTTTGAAACTGAAAATTGCCACTTGGCAATGATTTGTTCTTCTCCTCTCCTCCTCTTTTAAAGGGAGGATTGCAAGAAAGTTTAAATATGAATGCATGTCTTAGCAAGTGGAGTTATATATTTAATATAATCCCAAACAGATTGCCTACTCAAACACTGTTCATTAAATGAACTGTCTGCAAGTGTGATTTACAGTGCAACGTGGTCATGGGAATGTCTGTGTGTATTTAATAACTGCACAGTAATAGCTTATTGGCAGCAGTGGTAATTCGATTTTGGAGTTTTATCTTATTTTTGAGTTTCTGGACCGTGAAATCCTGCTGTCTGACACACTTTTCCATTGCTTAATCTCCTGAGATTTGTGTAAAGAACAACAACTTTCCTCCTTACTGAAGGCACAGTGCCCTGCTGTGTATTTTTTATTGCCACCCCCCAGTGCTGGTACTCAGAGACCTCCCTGTCACATTTCTGGGCTCAGCACTGCTGTATAAAATGCAGTAATAGACCAAAATATTGACATTTAATGAGCTAAGAGGTCCAGTCCTAGAGAAGATAAAATCTTCCAGTATTGCATAAGTGCAAAAATTTTCGAGGATCATTTTCTGCATAATCTGTTGTGTTCTGTATTTAACTTTCTGAGCTTTCCTATTGATTCCAAGTCAAAACTCTCTTGTTTAATGAACTTAAGAAACTAAACCAGTAATTCTTATTCCACACAGAGACTTGTAAGTGTGCTCTCCTCCTTGTGGCTTGCAAGTTTGGCAAGTCTACACCTGAATCAACCAGAATTTGACTGTGTTTGTGTTTTCTGAACCTTTGAGAAGTGGTTTTAGAACCAAATGTTGACATTTTTTCTCTGAGCAGTGTCATTGCAGCTGCACTTCTCAGAGGGGTTACTGGTCTGGGGGGCTTTCCTGTGCCTGTGGAGAGCTGGGGGATGTCCCACAGCATTTGGGATGTCAAGGAGGACACACTTTAATTCACTTGTCATGATGTGGGTGTCTTTCTGCCCAGTGGAATTCTTATTGTCCCCATAAATACATGTCTGAATCAGCTAATTATTCATCCAGGATTAGAACTGAAATCCTTGCTCTAAGAATAGCTTTGCCCCTGAAATCACACCGTTTAAGGTTTTAATTATTTTAAATCATATATAAATAGTTGTACGTACAGACTGCCTCCTATGCACACTGCTCCTCTGATAACTGGAAAATTAGGCAAGAAAGGAAAGAAAATACCAAACTGGTGAGAGAAAATACCAAACTCGTGTGTCTGACTGGAAGTGAGGGAGGCACTGGTGGTTTGAGTGGAATTTGGTGACCTTTCCTGTAACTGTTTATGGATTTTAAAGATTTCCTCCATATTTTGGGGTTTCTTTTTTGGTTTGAAGAGTTGGTAATGAGAGCCTGAGGGGTTGGTGAGTGTTAAGCTGCTCTTTGTGCTCGTGGAGTTTTATCAGTCTCAGCCTCTTCCCTTTACAAGGGCGTCTGTTCTATCTTATCTGTATACAATAACAGTATCTGGCAGGCTGGGTAACTATTTGATGCCTATAAATGTGTTATCTGTATGCTCAGTTTTCTATCAGGTAGGTGAATGGAAACTGCAGGAGCTTTGTAAAACTGGTGCTGGGTTGGTGAAAGAAGGAACCTGGCTGCATTTCCTCTGCCTGCGCTGTTACCACACACTGAGTCATCTCTGAAGAGTTCTTGTCCTGTGAACTCTGATTTTTACTCTTTTAATTGATCCACCAAAGGGTTCAAAAGCATTAGGGCTCTATGGCAGCACCCCAGGGAGGGGTGAGAATCCTCCAGAGCCCCCAGAGCAGCAGCGAGCCCCGACCTGCAGTGGGCAATGTGCAAGGTGTTGTGCTTCTACCTCCTGCCAACAGTTTAAAATGCTGCTGTTCACCAGCTCCTGAAGTGTCTCACAGTTAAAAATGAGAAGTAAGAGTGAAAATTCCAAAATCTGGTTACCCAAGTGCCAGGAGAACTGCTAGCTTGCTTTGCCTCTTTATCTGTGGCTAATGCAGACAGAGCAGAGGATTTCAACATGCAGGAGCTTCAGACATGTGGAGCAAACACTGCAGTAAAAAACACCATGCTTGTATTGCTTTTCCTTATCCTTCCCCTTCACTTTCCCTCCTTTTCCCCTTCCTCTTGCCCTCTTTTCAAAGCCATGTGCATCAGAACACGTGGCAAAAGCAGCAGGAGCTGCTCTTTGGTTTTGGAGAGGACCAGCTGCCCACAGAGAAAGGTGTGCTGTGGAGGGGGCCGGTGACACTGAGGACTCCACTCTCCCAAATTAATTTTGGCACCCAAGGAGGAGGGGAAAGGCCATCTGCATGAGGTTTAATTGCATCAGTGTGTGCTCAGCTGAGCTGGCTCTTTCATCCAGCCTTTGCACTCTGTCTTCCCAATGTGTCATCCAGTCCCCCAGAACTTGCTGAAATCATCCCTTTGATCCTCATCTCGGGGCTTTGTCCTGACTTTATTGACTCTGCTGCAAAGTCTGGGTCTGTCTCTGTGCACATGGAGTGTGCTGGGCACCCAGCCCCAGCTAACATTCAATATTTGTCAGAGAGCCCCTGACTCCCTCCTGCAGCCATCCATCCTGCTGCTCTTCCTATTGATCATCCTCTTCTTCTGGCATCCACGCACAGATCTGGTTTGCTTTTTAACTGATCACAAAATGAAACAAACAAACAAACAAACAAACAAAAAACCACCACAAAAAAAAAAGCAAAGCAGAGCGAAATAAACACAAACCTGTCATTTCTTGCTCATGTCCTGTTGATAAATGTGCTCTCTCCTCATCCCTTAAAGGCTGTTGTGCCATGCCATAACAACCCCCAAATCACTCCTCCCCACTTCTCCATATCTCATCTGTCTGTAGGTCCCTCAGATGTTCTTATCTTAATGGAATTTTTCCTTGCAACCCAGGAGTTGTACCAGGGGGCTCTTGCACATCCCAGGCATGCATATTCCAGCCCTGCATTGTCATATGTTGCTATAAATAGCTCTCACAAGGAGTCCATATTTCTGCGGAGATTCGCCTGTCAGCTCCTAACAATGGGAGTCGTTCACAATGGGAAAATAGAATACCAGCTCCATCAACCTTTGACAGACTAATAGGGGTTATTTGACTTTCAATTTTTCATTATCAGCTTTGGCAGCCGCAGTCCTCGTGTTGAGAAATACAAACTGATCCACACTCCAACAAGGAGGAGCCAACAGCCCCCGGGGCTGTGCCGTGTGCCCACTGCTAGCACAGGCCAGGGAACCAGCTGCTCGTGTGCCAGGAGATCAGAGATCTCACTGCTGCCCTTTCCTGCCCTGTGTTGATGGCTGGAGAAGAGTGGAGTGGTTTTCCTTCAGGCTGGGAATGTTTGGGGCTGGTCAGGCTGGAGAACAGAAGGTTGTGTGGAGACCTCCCAGCACCTTCCAGGATCTGAAGGGGATACAGGGGAGCTGGAGAGGGACTTTGCATCAGGAGCTGGAGTGACAAGACTAGGAGGAGTGGGAGCAAACTAAAAGAGAGGAAATTTAGGTTGAATACATGGAAGAGATATAATAGATACATGAAGGTGGTGAGGCTCTGGCAGAGGGTGCCCAGAGAAGCTGTGGCTGCCCCATCCCTGGGAGTGTCCAAGGCCAGGCTGGATGGGGCTTGGGGCAACCTGGGACAGTGGAAGGGGGCCCTGCTCATGGCAGGGAGATGGAACAAGATGATCTTTAAGGTTCCTTCCAACTCAAACTGTTCTGTGATTCTACTGCTGAAAAATCCCTCACCTGAGTTTGCTAAAAGGATGCTCCCTCTGCCTTGAGGGCTCCAAGTCACCTGTTCAGAGCCTTAGCACTGAACTGAGGCTCATCCCTGTCCCTCTGGCTCCCTGGTGTGTCCCTTGTCCTCACTTTGTCACCGTGTCGTGCCTTTGTAGAAACGGCTTTTTTTGGGAAGTGACATTGTCACAAGGCAGCTGCTCTGGGCTGTGCAGAAGGTGAATCGCTCAATAAACATTCCAAATTTAGCTCAGATTTGCCACTGGCAAAAAAAAAAAAAAAAAAAATCCCAGATGAGAGTCAGAAAGGCAGAGGATGTTACTTTGCCTGTGATGTGAAAAGGCCTCTTACACCAAGATAATTGTCCTGGAATAAAATCTGGCAGCAATAAAGGACAGTGAGCTACTTGAGGTCGCTGCTTCTACCACAAAGTAATTAGCCAAGCCCAGCTTTATGGGCCCTCTGCAGGACCCACACTGGCTATTTAGAAGGGGAAATGGGACATTAACCTTTTTCTTGGGGAAGATGTAGGTAGAGTGTCACACCTTTTAGCGTGCACAGGTCAGTGCCCAGAGGTGCCCAGCCCCTGTTAAACAGTTGGTTGTCCAGGCTGGGTCAGAGTTTGGGCGTGGGAATACCCCATCAACAGGAGGTATCTTGCAGGTTGCAGTCATGCAGGTGACAGGGGTTCATCTGGAGTCACACAGCAGACACAGCTGTCCCTGCAGAAGACACGATGTGCGACTGGAAAGTTGCCTGCAAAGGTTCTCCGAGCCCTGCTGAGTGTCCACTGCCACAGAGGACAGCACCTCAGGGAAAAAGGTCTAAAAATGGATTTTCAGGTAGTCAGTGTTCCTCTAATTACCTCAGAATCGGCACCAGCAGTAGGGAAGAAGTCTTCTAGCATGAACCTCCTTGTCATTCAGCACAAACGGGCTGGCCTGAGGACCTCGATCATTATCCAAACCGAAATCCTGGTGGCTTTGTAGCTAAGGGAGGTCCAACACATTTAAATATAAATAACTGCATGACTGTTAGTTCAGAGCATGGTCTAGCACTGGTTTACCTTTATAATTACAAAGGCTTACCCTAAAAAATCACAAATTACAGGAAAACCTGCTTTAATGGGAACCACAGTTTAAGGTACTCCAGAACCATCCTCCTCTACAGACAACAGCTTAGTCCAACAGCTTGGAAATGGAAAATTTCTTTGTTTCCTTCTGACTCTGCCACAGCAGCTGCAGGGATTAATTGAACTCATGAAATCTATTGATTTTCTGTAGCTGTTATTAAAAAAAAAAAAAGGCACTTTTGCACCCTGTGAAAGGTATGACTGTCACTAAATTGTGTGCAATAAACCAACAAGGCTCCGGTCTGTTGAGAAACCCCGAGTTCCATTAGTCTCCTAATTTTTATTTCGGAGCACAGAGACTTTTATTGTGTTACTGAAACTTCTGAGACAGTCCTGCTGTGCCATCAGCCTCATCTCAAGCGAGAAGCCTCCATGATCCCAGCATCTCTTCTGTGGATCAGCAGGAGAGATGCTGGCGTGCTGGAGGAGCCACGAGGAGGTTCTCACTTCTGCAGCTAAAACCTGTTCAGCATCTCTGCTGCTCTGTTCTCCATCTCCATGTAAATTCCCACGTGGGCATCAGGAGAATGGAGTTCATTTTAGAAGGTTTGAAGTATTCCAGATAGGACATTAAGGTTTTTAGTGCTGACCTCCCTGCTGATAGCTCAGTAAAAGCAAAGCTGCCTTCACCAAAGTCCTCCCAGCTCCAAGAGGTTCCAAGAGCTGCATTTGTTTACAACATTGAATAAATTACCTCCACTAATAACAGGAGTGAAACCAAATCCCAGGGTGTGTTTGGGGCTTGTTCTTAGATCCATAGCACTGCAAAGAGATTGGTACACAAGCATCAGTTTTTATTCTTAAACACGGTCACATTTATATCAAAACTGAGTTGTGTTTTAAGACCAGACCAAAATTCAAAGATGGCAATGCAATATTTTTCATCTGAGATTATCTAAAAAATATTTTGCTTATATATTTTGTCATCTGAAGTGGCACGTGGTGGTGATGGCAGCAATCCATATATTGCTTTAAGGCTTTCTTACTTATTTCAGTGATGAGATTATGGATTGTGTCATCTCTGCTAAACAGTGGAGTTAAATAAATCCCACTCCCCCCAACAAGTTCTCAAGTTCTTTATTAGCAATGTGCATGATGATATGCTATAAGCAAATTCCTTTCTGCCTTCTGCACTAACTAGAAGGGATTTTAGAGCACATCTCTTAGATATGATGTCCCCCATCACCATACGCACACCAGTCTCTATTTGCTGTGTTTTGGGGGAGTTTTTTGTTGAGCAGTTGCTAGATAACTTAGCAGGGAAAGTGCTTTGCAAATGAAAAAGTACAAAATACCTGCTTGGTGGTCACCACATGATTAATACTTTAAGATCAAATTCTGCAATGCATGTGCAAGGTAGCAGGAGGGAAGGCAGTCTGTGTTGTATGAAATCCCAGCTTTTTGGCTTGAAGTTTCCACTTATGTCTCCTTTGGTTTGGGTCAAAGAGTGCTGTTTTATTTCCTTTAATTCAATGTAAAGCTTAGGAAAGGCATATATATTTATTAAGACTTCTGGCACTTCCCTGTTTGCTTCTCTAAAGACCTGAGCACAGCTTGTAACTCCCATTATGCCTGGTGAGAAGTGTGTGAGTGGGTGAAGAGCAGCAAATAGACTTTGCTTGTGTTCTAGCACTCCTGATGGAGTTTTGTGTGTGTGGCTCCTTCAGAGGAAGCATCAGCCTTTCAGGACTGGTGTAATTGGAGTCTGTTTTTAAACATTCCCTCTCCAAGCTGCATTTTTCCCATTCCTCATCTTGTTGCTGGCTTGCAGTCTCAGGATCTGCCCCTTTTCAAGCCTGGCAGGTCGTGTCATCGTTGACAAACATGACAGTGGCTCTCAGTTGTCCTGATCAGAGGGACAGCAGAGAGTCAGAGGCTTAATGAGGTGCTCAGGGGCATAATCACCATCACTGAGGGGCACTTGCAGTGAGTTATTCTGCAGGATGTGTTGCGTCCTGCACTCTGGCTGGAAACAATACTCACAAAATTGCACAGTTTCTTGACCAACTGAGCGAGCTATCAGTGAAAACCTTTCAAAATCAACTCTAAATAGAGCTTGTCTCTTTCCATCGAGTGCCAGTGAGAGCTGCTTCCAGATATGGTGTGGGCTGGATTTTGGGACTGGTTTATTTTTGTGTGGTGCTTAACTGAGCCTATGTGAGGCTTGGGCTGAGGGACAGGAGGAGGAGCACTGGGAAAAAGATTTTCAGGAAGAGGAATGATGTCCAAATGGTGTCACTGATGGGAAAATGGATGGAGAGAAGGGCAATTCCTGCATTATCAGGGGACCCAGGCTGAGGGAAGCTTATCTCAGTGGCAGAATCATCTTTGTCCTCTGTCAGGACCCTGTGCTGGCTTCCTGTATCTTTGCTCCTCAGCTGACACCCTGTTCCTGTGCTCCTGCACACCAAAAAGGCTTTCTAATGACACAGTTCTGTACTTAAATTCCAGGCTGTGACTGAGCTGTGGGGGGGAGTCCTGCTCTGGTCCCTGTCCCCTCCTGGCAGCCTGGGCTGAGGTGGCTCCAGAAGATTCTGCCCATCTCTCCCTTTGCAGCAGTGAGTTGGTTACAGAAAACACCGGGGCAGGCTTAGGTTTAATTACCATTAAATTAAGGCAGCAGTTACAGCTTCCAATTGCACATTCCAAATGGAGGGAGCGTGGATGTTAAACTTAATGACCTGAAGGAAACACTGAAGGTGCAGGAGTGGGGGTTGGTCTGGGGACCTGTGGTGGGTAAAGGCAGAAGGGAGCAGTGCAGTCACCTCCTGTGACCTCCCCAAGGCCACCCTGCATTAATCCAGCTGAGCTGGGCACACCTCAGGAAAGATCCACTTGTGAGATGCAGGTTTACAGCGTTGAGCGACACACTTCAGCTCTCAATAAATCATTTCCAGCTGTTATTTACTCTGGCTATTAAAATGCAGCATCTCATTTCAAGTCAAAGCTTGCCTAGCTCAATTCCCAGCTCCTGGATGGTATCATATCTCTGTGTATTTCATAAAGAGGCTGCAATTTTGGAACTTCAGTGTCCTGTGGAGGTATTCATCAGCTGTCATCAGCTTGTGCCTTCTTTCTTCTGATAACCTGAACAGATTAAGTTCCTTAATTTTTGCACTGACCACGTATTTACTGTTCCTTTAATCATTCTTGTGGCTGTTTGGTGCAAAACCAAAGGTGGGGACAGCACTGCTGGTTGCTGTTGTGTTTGTACCAATTCACATGAACAGTGTGATATAATCTCTCTATTCCCATGTGGCTTTATTCTGCTGACACTATCAGGGAATGCATTAGACCCTTCACTACCATGGCAATGCCTGGTCTTGATTTCCAAGTTTTTTCTGTATTTTAGTCCCTTTCTTGCCCAAATAGACCCTTCCAACGTGTAAAAGTGCTGTACTTGCTTTGTTCCTAGGATTCAGTTTATCCTGTTTCCTAATTAGGGTTTAGGACTCCTTCAGCAGCAGTACTGTGGAGCACATAATGCTTGCTTGTGTTGATCTTATCAGGTTGCTTTGAATCAATACCTTCTCCACTTCATTATTTACCATTCTCCTAATCTTTGTCAGTCATTTGACATTTTTATCAAATAATGTTTTCGTATTTTCTTCCAGCTTGTTGATAAAAATGTTGTATAGCTGAGGGTCAATTACTCAGGGTCCTTGCAGGATCTCATTAGAAACACCCACCACTCCGTGATTCCTCTGTGGAGTGACTGGAACACAGTCAAATCAAATGAATTGATTAGTGAAGTGCTATAGGAAACAGTGACAATTAGGGAACTGCCACATTAAACACTGCTGTGCTGGTAGAATTCAAGGCTGAACCACGCAGTGCATTGTTTTTTAAAAGAGTTTTTACAAACCCAAAGAGAGAAAATAACCTCTGGGTTATGCAGCCCTTCTGGGCTGTGACTTTTTAAGGCAGAGTTTTTATATTGGAAGAAGCTTCAGTATGGACAGTGCTGTGCTTTTTTAAAGGTTGTGGTTCATTGAAATTTCTTTTCCTTTTGGCCTCGTTTGTCCCCTGAGGGAAAAAGGATTCCCCCTCATGGGCAGAGCTGGACCAGCAATGGGAGGGTTCCTCAAAGAGCTGGGACATTCTGATATGATGCCTCCTGTCTCTGTAGCAGTTTGTGTTGTCCTTTGAGTGTGGTGCCTGAGGATGGGGAGATACCTTGCTAGAAATGCAGGTTTCTGAGCATTCCATTAATCAGGAATGAAACCAGGACAGGAATCTCAGGGGAAGTTCAGCACATTCAGCTGGGTGGTTCTTGAGTTTTGGGTAACAGGGTGCTCTTCCTTTGGGTGTTAATGTGGAAACAAGAGATTTCATAAATCATAAACAAGCACAGCTGATGGGCAGGGTCTTGTCAACCTTATTGCATTTACATCAGAAACTTTGCCTATTTGAGTCATGTAGATTATGGGATGTGATTTTTCACGCTCTGTAATATCAAGGCAAACCCTACCAAGAAAGCTTTGTTGCCTCAAGACTAATGAGGTTGTAAAACTCTATCCATAAAATCAGAATAATAGCATTCCCCTGCATCACAGGATTGCTGTAAGTGCATATGTATATTCTGCACTCTCCTGGCCTCATAATGTGAGAGCAAAACTTCATTTATTCATGTGAAGGACAAGTTTCTGCCGTGCACAAGGGTACTGGTAAGATCCCAAGGTTTTCCACCTCTCTATGTAAATAGAGAGGAACACCAGTATGGTTCATTTTCTACAGTGAATAATATAACAGCGATTATTGCTGTAATCTTTATTTGCCTTTCCATGCACTTATCTGCTATGGTTTCTTTTGTATGTTCTCATTTGTTTAATTAAATTACATTTGGTCTTTCCAGAGTCCTTTCTGTCCCGACTTGTTGTGGACATTTATTAATAGTGTCACTTGGTTGATAAGTCTGTTAATTTTAATCTCGTCTGAATTTGATTATCTTTGTCTATTTACACTTCAGAGACTTTTCCCTCCATTCAGCAGCACTTGCTCTCTCTTCCCACCCTTACAGCAAGGGAAGTTGTTGTGCACACTGGGCAGGGGCTTTAATGGCACTAATTAATCAAGAAGGAATGCAACACTGGGTGACCCTGGCATCACCCATGGAGCAGAGCCAGAGCAGCACGGCAGAGAGGCAAACCAGATCCCAGACAGTGCCTTTAGATCAGGGTTTAAAGCACTAATCTCCAGTGCTTTAGGTTTCTGAAAGCCTGTGATAGAGCAGTGTAAGTACTCAAAAAAGCCCCAGTCACTTCTGGACGTGTTCAGTGCAACAGCATCGTGTGGATGTTGAAATGAGTTCTGTCAGCTCTCAGGTGGCTGGTCTTTTTCTCAGGGCAGCAGGTCTTGCTCCCTCACCTTGTTCTGCTTTTAAGTTTTTAGTGCTTGGAGTTGTTGGAGAGAAACTTTCAAAATGTGGACTTGAAATGCTCAAAGCCCTGTCTGCAAAACAGAAGTGTAAATATAAACACTCAGGTGCCTTTGTTTTTAAATCCATGATCTTTCTGAGAGAGGCTGAGTAAAGGTTGGAGGGAGCCACAGACTTGGCTCAGGGACATGGCTTGTTTGGAAACTGCTGGGTGCCTCCAGGAGCAACCAGAGCCTTGTCAGGGTGGGGAAATGGAGCAGAGGATGTTTGTGATCCCTTCATCTGGAATTTGTGGTAGGCAGGATCTCTTGCACAGGATGGGGAAGGTCCCCTAGGTACAGTTGGTGTTTCTGACACCCAAAATGCTTTGGCTGCCAAGCATCACAAGAGAGGGCACTTCCTTTAGCTGGTTTGGAAGCAATAGAGTCACCTCTGCTTGTTTATCCATTTTTAATAAGAATGGTGTAGGCAGGGCACATCACAAGGGGCTGAGCCTCTTGTGCAGGACAGAGCTCAGACACCAGGCACAAGTGTCTCCCTGCTGGTTGTGGTGAGTGTTCTTTTTTTTTTTTCCCTTAATAATTTCAGTTATGTTAAAATTCACTGTTGGTTCGCCTTGCTCTGTATTGGGAAGTGAAATTCCTCATTCTTATCTCTGGATTCTCTGTGGGGTTCAGGAGTTTAAGCACCTCGCAACCCAAAGGATTGTTGCCCAATTAATCAAAGTGTTTCTTTACATTGCACCAGCGAAGAGAGTGAGAAGAAAACAGGCCTCTATACCCCTGTCTCTTCAAAGAGATAATGTGTAATTATTAAGAAATGCTGTTGCCAGTTGCCTCCTCTCTCTCCCAGTGGAGGCAAGGGGCAAGGATCACACACAATCACCTTTCCTCATTTTATCTAACAAGGGTGAAATTCTACTGTCAGGCATATTTTCCAGTTTAAGTCCTGATGTACAGCAGATTGTTATGCATGATTATAAAGCCTCATAAATTCCTCACCATCTCATTTTCCCTGGCTGGTGGAAGTCAGGGATTAAATGCCATTCTGATGGGTGGCAAGGTGATGTGGAGAGCTGCCCTCAGCCCACAGGACTGCATCTGCCCCTCAAACTGAGTCAGGAATATGTAATTTGTGTCAGCTAGCCTGGTGGAGATTTCCCAATTATTCCCCTCACATTTTGGGAGCTCACAAGCTGTGGGTGTGTGGGTCCATGCTGAGCCTGGCTGGTGGGGCTGAGGCAGAGGGCCTGGCACTTGCTGCTGCCACAGGAGTGGGAACTTAGGAGCCCATGGAATGGTCATTCCAGGGAGCTTGGCTTGCTAAATGCAAGCTGAGGTTCTGTGGCGCTTTGCTCCATGGTCCATTGTGATTTCACATCAGCACCTGATAATCTGTGAGCTGCACTGAGTCTGTCTGGGTTATCTGGAGTACTGGCAGTGCCTGAGGCAGGGCCGTGGTACTCTTCCAAAATTAACAGGAGATGAATTCTGAGAGCAGAACGGGTGAATTAAGATGTGTGAGGGCTCCATCAGCTGCTCCTGGGCTGCTGGAATCCACACTGGTGTTGGCTTTCATCACAGGGAACAAAAGCTGGTGTGGTTTCCATATCTGCTGTCTTGCATCACCAGTTCTGTCTGCAGTCAGGGCTCCACGTGCCCTGGGAGTGCTTTTATTTGCAGTGTGTGGTGGGAAATGTTTAATGTAGGGATGATCAGAGTGAGGGCCTGGAAATATTAGTGAGACTGTTACATGATGAGGTTAGAAAGGTAGAATAGTGAGGAAAAAAGATGCTGTGATCTTTCTGTGAGCGTGAACCGTTTCAAAGGTACTTCAGAGTTTTTGTCTCCTTTCCTTGGAGTTAGGAAAATGTTAATTGAGTATCTCAGAGGGTGACCAATAAGTTTCTGGACTACTACATGTTGTTAAATTGCTTATCTTTGCCAGACACAGAGATCCATTATGCTAAGAAAGGACAGGCTACATCTGGCATTTTGCTCTCCCAAGTTCTCAGCAGGGACAAGGAGCTTTTGTGGTTTCTGTGAGAAGCCCAGCCTGGCTCAGCTCAGCACTGTCAGATTGTTTGTCTCAAGGGAACTGTTGGGGAGACAGGCATTTTCCATTATTGCTTTCCTAGTGTTAAATTTGATTTGTTCTCTTACCTAGCTCTTGCTGCAGAAACCAATCATGCCCTGATTTGCTCCCCTTTCTTTTTGGTTACACAACCATTTGGAAAGAACACCCCAAATGATCTATTCAGCTTCAGACTGGCACAACTCTGCTAAAAGGCTGGAGTCCTTTCAACTGCTCTTTTATCTCCTTCTCTCTCTTTCTTTTCAGGTTACTTAAAACCTTAGCCAGAAAAGTCCTGCTGCACCAGTGATTACTGGAAATAAAAGTTCTCTTTAAACTCATGTATCATACCAAGCATTCCTTTTGAACACGTGAAGCAAATCCATTGTAAATGGAGAAACCAGGGGGCAGAGTGGGGCAGAGGCAGAACTGGGGTACAGCTGGTGCACAAACTGAGTTCTTGGGCTCTGAACAACTGAACTGGAAATGCAGTTGGAGGGAAAATTGTGGGAATGAAGTGGAAGCTGTGTTGTAGCAAAATGTACTATTCAGTACATCAGGGACAAACCATACCACTAACAAGTCAAACCACCCATATTTCTGGTAATTCTGACAAGCAGGAGTTGCTATGAGAAGAATTTGAATCACCTCAGTGGAATAAGGTCACTCTTCCCATGACTTCCATGATTCTTTGTATGCTACATGTGATTTTCTGAAATACAACTCCTTACCACAACGTACCTAGGTCTTCAAATCATCCTCCCTTACCATTTTATGTCTCCAGTAGTTCAATTCAGTTTCTGATCACTTGAATTTTTTTCTGCACTAACACAGGGTGGTTTTGCTGAGATGTTTCCACCTGAACTGCAGAGTTTTGAAGGCTCCTGCATATGTTAGATTCCAGATAGCTAAACTTGTGAATGCTGCTGAAATCACTAAAATATTAATTCACAGATATGCATTTCCTGAATGCATTCTGCACAGCCTTTAGCACGGGTCAGATTTACTCTGGAGGGCACAGGACAGAGCTGAGTAAGTTTTAAGGCAAATCATGACATGGTAACATCGTTTACAAAGGAAGCCTGTTAACTGATAGGTTGGAGAGGGAGGAGCTGTTTTGGTTCACTTATCCCTATAGATTTATTGGCAAATGCAATCTAATCATTGCTTGCAGTGCAGTTCCAAAAGGGGGGAAAAAAGGGAAAAAAGAAAAAGGCAGCTTTTCAGAGCTCAGCTTTATTTTAATAGGTTAGGCTGGTGCAAACCTGTGTGATGCTGTTTCAGATGAAAGGACTGAGAGCTAAGAAGTCTCCATTCTGTCAAACTAGAAAGGACATGAACTATTATTTTTGACACAGAGGGGAAGTAATCAAATATTTAGGTCTTTTGTTTTCATTAACCAGAACAGGAGGATAAAAAATAGATACCAGAATATTCCTTTTGATTTGCTTCAAGAGTAAGTGAGGCATAGCTATTCATTCTTCTTCATTTTCTCTCAGAGATGAAAATCAGGAGCAGTGCTGTCCTCCCAGTGCGTGCTCCAGTTTGTTGTGGAAGGAGCATTTTCTTTGTCAGCTTAAAGTATCCATACAGAGCACTTTGTCTTTCTCTCTCTTTTATTTATATGAATGGTTTTGCAGCAGAAATAAGTGCTTAAGTGTTAACTTTTTTTTTCCCCCCTTGAAGAGAAGATGAACTGCATGTCAGTGTGTACAGACAATGGATGAAAAACAAACAGAATTTGTTTTGCAGGTGTTTTCATTTATGCATTCTCAGAGCTTGATGTGAAAGTGCCTTTCAAAACACCACAGACACACCAGCTTTTGTGCTTTAAATGAAGACTGAAATTCTCTGCTTTCCCAGAGAGCCACTCAAAAGGGCGAAACTTAACAATGCCCATTGCTCCCTCCACAGGAGGGGCTTTTATAAGGACACCCTGATCCCCATCTCAGAGGTGGAGAAACAGGCAGGGATTTTTGCAGGGGAGCATACCAGAGGGCAGTGGCAAATCCAGGAGCATAAGCCAGGTCTCCTGAGTCACAGATGAGATGTGGTTAAAGTCTGTACACAGCAGAGTCTGGGCTCTAATGCAAGGATTGATGCAGGGGCTGCTGGGATGCACACTGCAGTATGATAATGGTTAGAATGGACAATTGTCCCACTGGCTGTCATTGAACAGCCCTCCAGCGTGGTTTGTCTGCTCAGCAAAGGAACTGGAAATGAACTCCTTTGTTTTTATTCCTTTTGTTTTGGAGACCTTTTTAACTGCAGAAATCATCCTTATGGTGTCAGTGGGGAAAGATTAACCCGGTATGGTTTTTTTTCCTGAAGGTGAAAAAACATGGGAAATTGCCTCAAGAAAATTACAGACTGTGTCCTGTTAAAAAGCCATTAATGCCTAAGGTGTTGGGGGGAAAAGGCATTGAAATTTCAAATGTATTGGAAGATTTTTCCCTGGCATTTAAAGAAATGAGAGTATGCTGATTATTTTCTCTCTCAGATTGGCTTTTGTAGGTTTGGTCCAATATTTCTTCATTAGGTGAGAATTAAACAGAACGGAAATGTACACTGTTTTCTTGCTGCCAGATATCCTAGACAATTTCTCATGAACAGAGAATTCGGTGGCTTACAAGTCATGTAATTAGGGGATTAAAATCTAAGTGTAGAAGGAATTCTGAGACTCAGGTAACATCTGGAATGAGCAGGTTTTCTTTGCTATGTCTGCAGGACATTGTCAGAAATAGGATCCATCTGACTAAAGGTGTAAATCCTGTGGCTAAGGGTTTTTCTTTCTGCGTGCCAGCAGAGAAGACCTGTTTGATTTAAGTCATGGTTATGTGGATGTTGCAGGGAAAGAAAGTTTCTAATAGATCCAAAGTGTATTTCATACATAGCTTTGAGATTTGTATCAACACCCTGAATTGCACTCAAAAGCAAATGGGGTTCACTGTAACAAAAATGGATTATTAAAGGACTGACCAGAATAGCCCATTACTGGTTTGGACTCTCTAGCAATGGTTTAAACGTGCTATCCATGGGAAAGTAGGGGAGAAACCTTGGGATAAAGGTATTTTAAGTGTCTGCCACTGATGTTATTTTCTGATAAGTTGCCCTTCATGCTCAGAAATGATGGAAGGTTGGCAGACCTTTGCTTTCTCTTGGACTGAAACAAACAGCACCAAGATAAAAGTTGCTGCATTTGAAATGTATCTGAAAACCAAGGGGATGAAGAAGCGATGACAATTTTAGTTCTGGCACCATGAGAAACTTGTTTCCCTTTGTGAGGAGAAGCAGCTGCTTGATGACCAGTGGCATGTAAGGACACAGAATCAAATCTTCTGTCCTTTGGGCTGGATTTACCAAGTTACATCTTGGCTGACCTTGTTGACTCTGGAGCGAGAGGACACAACCAGCTGCCAGCAGTTCCCTTCTGTGGCTTCCAAAGCTCCTGCCCCCAGCTGAGGAGCATTGGCTGGTGGTGTGTGTCCTCCCAGTCCTCTGCAAAGCCCAGTGCAGCAGCCCAGCTCACCCTGCCACGGGGCTGAAGTCTGGTTTTGTGCTATCTGAGGAGTGTAAGTGCCACTGCCTCTCTGATTGCTTCCGCTGGGGGAGGCAGTCACTTGAACTGCTCTAGCTGCAGCTCATGCCTTTGGGCAGGCTCTGTCTAGACCCATAATTGTTATGTTCTGGTCTTCAAACCCTTCTCTGCATGATCTGCAGTAAAAGAAGACGTGTGAGTATAATGATCTACATGTGTACACAGCCAAATTCTTCCTTTAATTGTGTCAGTACAACCCATCCATTGAGTGCACTAAATGCAGGGTGAGCTCTGCCCTGGCACATTTGGATTTGGACTGCTGATTAACCTGCAATACATATTTCACTTTGCCACCAATAGGACCTTAACCTCACTTAAAAAGATTAATGACAAAACAGCCCAATTATCTGTTCCCAGAGTCCATTACCGAGGGGGAACCAAAATTACCCTTTCTGTTAAAACAGCCCAGTTCTCTATTACATTTGCATTAAAAAAGGGTCTGAGATTAGGTTGCCTTTGTGTTAGGCACTGTATGAACAAGTAACAAGAAATAGGTCCTGGCCCAAAGAGGTTACAGTGTAAATTAGACAGAAGTGGAGAGAAAAGCAATGGCTTTCATTCATCTCCTGGAGGGAAATGAGGCACAGAGTGTGTTACACTGCAGAAGTGCACAGAGTTAACTGAGAATGAGCTACCCGAGCCCAGATACCTGTCTTACACTGCCAAAAGAGGATGCACACAGTGGTCTGGTTGTTCTACTTCTGGAATTGGGACTCTGAGATACTTGAGTGATATGGATGGATGTGCCCTCGTTTGGAAGTTCCTTGGGTTTCTACGTGGCTGCAATGCTTGAAAACCATTTAAACAGATTAAAACAGAGCTGCACTGCTCTTCTATCTCTGGGAAGCACAGAGCCCCAAAACCTCAAGGCCTGTGGTCATGGCTTAGGTAGCCCTGCACTGCTGTCCCTGGCACAGACAGAACTGGGTGTCACTTGGAACTGCCCCTGGCAGTGGACAGTGGGAATCCTGATTCCCAAGCAAATGAGCTGTTGGGAAACCAAGAGCATTAGAGGTTAAACCATCTTGGCATCAATGAATCAATATTTTTCCCTGAAAATCTGTTTTGTCAGAAATTTGCTGATGAGCATTGCTACAAACCAAGCTCTGAATGTTATCAAGGGAAGTTCCTGGCAGGCAGGCAGTAAAGGGAAGGTGAGAAGAAGGCAAGGATGGCTTTAAGGGACTGTCCCCCTTGCCAGGGCCCTGTCTGGGGCCCCAAAGCAAAGCAGAGATGCCTTCAGCTTCTGGTCCTGCCCTCTGCACCCCTGATCTGCCATCCACTGAGGGGGTGAAGCTAAAAAACAGCAATTTGTGACAGAACAACAGCACCAATTCTTTCTTTCTGGCTTTTTTTTCTTTCCCACCCACACCCAACCCCTTTTCTCTCCCCTTTTCTCCCCTTTCTGTGTCCTGGCTGAATTTCCATGTCTTACATCAGCTTTTGTATTGCCAGGGGGATAATACAGCCCTGAAGTAATCACTCATTTCAACACCTCCCAATCTGTGTCTCCAGTCTGAAGTCATTTTCCAACCTGCAAGAATGGATTGTGAATCTTTACTGAATCTCACTCCTTGATAAAATGCAGTTGTTGTGTCTTTCCTTTTTGACTACCTTCTTTGCCTCAGAAAATCCATGGGTAGAATCCTGACTTCTGTGAATTTATTGGCAAACAGGCCAAGGGCTCACCTCTCATGTTTGGTAAAAGACCTTTGCATAACTGCTACAGGAAGAACTGCCCTTAAACCAGAGCTCTGAAGAGCCTGGAGCGCAGCCAAATGGGGAAACAAGGTTGTTATTGGCATGATTTTAATCATGATAGACAATTAGCAAAGCTTAATTATATTGAGAAAGAAAATCAGAGCAAGTGGCAGTAATGAATTTTCCTAGTAAATCTCTTGTGCTTCAGAATAAAACCAGCTGACCTATAAATACAATGAAATTAGAGGAGGTGTTTGCCCACATGGCTTAGCTTTGTGCTGCCTGGGCTGTGAGTGTGGCTCCTTGTCCAAGTCCCTTTTTATCATCTTTCTCTCCTGCAGTATGAATTCTGGGAACAGAATTGCAGTTTAGCCATTTAGATGACACCCTGTGTCAATAGGCAGCAAGAGGAAGCTTTTTTTTTTTTTTTCCTGTAGCTCAACTTGGTAGTATTAGAAGTTAATAGGCTTAGAGAGCCAAGGATTTTTAAAATACTGCCGTTAGCTAAAATAAATATTATTTAGAACTCACTAAGTGGGTTATTTTTTTTAATGTTGTGAAAGTCGGATGTTTCCAGAGGATTTTCTGGCTACAATAAAAATACTAAATTGAGTACTATCAGCCTTAGAAGATTTCAAAGAAGATTTCTCCTGTTTGTGTTGGTAACCTATAGACCTGATACTTGGAGACTGAAAGCATCTGGCTTAAGTCAAGAGTGTTATTTAAATCATTAAACCTTTTAATAGCACCGTAATAATGGAGCTTAGAAAACAAAGAAGCTTCTGGTGAAAGCAGAAAAACCCCTGTGGGTGATTTTACATTGGACATCTTTAAATGCAAACTGTGCTTTATGGAGGTGTGAGCAGCTCGTTCTCCTCTCTGTTGTAAAACCCAGGAGACCAAAATGCACATCACTGACCAAAAACCGGCCAGGTGGGTGCCTGAAGTGGCCTTGTCACGGTCCAAACTGCTCAGGAAGATTTGCAGGGTGGCAGATGAGTGAGGGCAGGGGGTGTCTCTGCTGAGGGTGCTGACAGCTGAAGGTTTATTTGAGTCTGGGGGGCCTGAGTGCACCTCCTCCTGTTCTGGGTGTGGCAATGCTGTGTGGGAGTTGGAGGGTTCTCAGTTCTCTCCACTTCCACACACCAGGGTGGGGATTTTCTGAGCGCTCCCACGAGCACAGAGCCTGTTCCAGTGGGATGAACAGAATGAAGGAAATTTTGGGTGCACTCGCAGCATCTTCACCCCAAGCTCTCTCTGCTGCTCTCCTCTTTGGGAATCACACTTCTCCTGGCTGAGGGAGGAGAGGAGATGTCTGTCAGTGCCAGTCACACAGGAGATGTCTGTCACTGCCATGCGCATTCCCACAGCTCTGTCTGAGGCACAGCAGAGCGCTGTGCTGGTCCCCACTGCACTCAGCATGGATGTGCCTGAACCAGGGTCACAATTCCCAGTCTTTTGGGAATTCCTGTCCTCTCAGTGTCCCCAGGGAAGGTACCAAGTGCTCAATTTGTTTGAAACCTGAGCAGAAGCAGGAGATGTTTGTATGTTTGTCTGGCATTCCCGAGGATGTGCTGCGTGCTTCCCTGCCTCAAACTGGCTTTTCTGTTCAACTCAGCTTTGAGTCTCCATGGCACGTCACCTGCAGTGAGACCTGTACAAATTTAGATTGAACTCAGATACTCAAATCTGAGAAATTTCACATCTGGGGCTTCACTGGAGAACTCTTTTCCATCTGGCTTTTTTGCTCTTGTCTCCAGACTAAGCAGAAGGGAGTGAAGGTCTGCTTTGTGCTGCCCTTGCTAACAGAGATCCTAATTTTGACTGGCAAGTCAGATTTCCCCAAACAGAGGAGAAAACCAGAGAGAGCCTCTCTTTCCAAACCATTTCTGAAACCCAATTAACTCACTGGAATAATCTCTAACTCTTCTTGTTAGACACTCCAGTGCCTAAGCAAGGAAATAGAGCGGGATTCTTGTTTTTTGTGGGAAGGCTGTGAGTAGTGACAAACAAGTTTTTGCCTGTGGAAAAATCTTTTACAACTGAAAGAAAAATGTTTTAGCATTTCAAATAGCTAATGCTCTGAGATCAAGTGAAGTTCTTTGCTTTAGGAAGTGAAATGAATCTATTTGACGGGATATTTTATTAATCGGTTTTAAGTTTTAGCAGTTTAGTTTTACATTTCCATTAATATTGTAGTATCGTAGGAATTCGTGATAATGTTATTGGGATTATTACATGCAAGTCACTAATAGCAGAGAAGATGTAAAAATTCATTACCATCATTGAATTTAGAGCAAAGTTAAGTCAACCTAGTTATGTGTGATTTGTGTGCAGCAGTGTCTAGGCTGAAATAGCTCAAAGCCTTTCATCTGCACTTTGTTGTGTTGTGGAGACAGCAACATTTCACTTGTGGAATCACTTCTGCTTTGTCTCACACCACACCAAATCCTGTGGAGCTGCCCAAGACCCACAGTGGACTGGGAGCTCATTTCTTATATGCAGTGTATTGCAAATGCTTTCCATCTGTGGTTAAGAACGCAGAGAAAATGTGAAAAGCCTCATTTTTACCGTTTGTTTCAGGCAAAATCAGGCAATTAGTAGAGGGACAGGTTGATAAGCAATAAGGGGCTGCTTGTTGCTGTCTTTTTTTGCAGTCCCTTGTTCAAGGGCCCAAGTTCCAAAACCTGAATTAATGATGAAATTATGAAAGCAAGCAAGAAAGGGGAAAATATGTGTACAGCTTCCTCCATCATCCTTAGCTGGACTGTCACAGCTTCAACTGATTCCTGTGAAGCTACACCACTATTTCTCCAGCTGAAAAATTACACAATGGGGTGTGCTAAAAGCCCACAAATATCTAAAGTGACACCTGATGTAGTTATCATTTGTCCCTCTGAATTAAGCTATTGCATGGGCACTGATTCTTTTTCTTTCTATTAAGTTTCCTCACTGGTATAAAGATGGATAAAACAATTGCAAAAAACAACCATTTACTCACTGGGACATGAACCCCCCAGTCCTGCTGTGGTGCAAAAGGTTGATTTTTCCTCTGTGTCTCCAATGATACAAGCAACTGAGAGCAAAATCTTTGTATATCCTGTCTTTCACCTGCTAGACTGATCTCTCTGTGGTGAGTATCTGCCTCCAGCTGACTTTGGGGAGTGGGAAAAATTTTCCTGCAGCACAGTTTGGCTTTTGAAAATGAGGTGAAGCGAGGAAAATTGTTGTTTGTTTGTTTCTGTATTAAGACGTCCCCTAAAATATTTATGACCTTTTCTTTGTAGACTCTAGCCCCTTGCTCTTTGGATTACACACTTAAGAGCTAGGCACTGATTTGGAATGCCTAAATCAGCCTTTTTATTGGCTTCTTGTGTACCAAATGGAATAACGTGTTCTCCTGTGTGGAGGTTAATAAACCCTTGTGGAAAGCTTGTATTCCATAATGCTGAGTGCCTGCAACAGTCTGGGAGGGAATGGGCAATCTCTTCCTTCAGAGCCAGTCTTGGATGGCCTGCAGTGAAAGCAGGGATTGCAGGGGAAATACTCCTGCAAAGCTGCTTGGTCAGGAGCAGCCCTCCGTGTACAACCAGCCTGCAACCATGGCGTGAAAATCCGTGTCAGGTGGGCTGAATGGAAACTGTGGGGAGACAAATGTTTCCAAAGGTCTGGACTTCTCTTGGAGCCCAGGGCATGGCAGAGACCCCCATGAGAGCCCCTGTGTGCATCTGGGGGGGTTTGGGACCCTTGCCTGGGCCCCAGGAGAACAAACACTGCCTTTCACCTTTGCCCATGGAAAGGGCTTTCAACGCTCAGAGAGGAGTTGCAAGTAATGTAGGGGGGATAAAATGTTAGTTTATCACGGGGTGTGAAAATGTAGTTTGGGTTTTTAGGATGGAGGCTGGAAAAAGGACAAAATGGAGGATCTGGGGTGGTGCCTGAGCTCCTTCCTCCTTCTTCACAGACTCCATCTTCTGTTGTGTGGTGGCACAGGGTGGAATGGTGTGAGGTGGAAATGTCAATTAGAGAAATAAATAAGGATAATAGGTACAGAATTGTAAATATAGTAGGTGTGGAATTTGGATTGGGTCAAATGGCTCCATGAGGCCTTGAGGGTCCCTCCCTGGGGCCATTCCAGCCATGTTCTCAAAGAGAAAAGACCTTGTCACTGAAGAGCGCACAACTAGAAGATAAGAAATAACAAACACCTGAACAAGAAGCTGAAAGTCTCTTTCTTCTCCTTTCTAACTCTGGTACAAACTGATCTTGGAAGCAGAAAAGCGTTCCGAGAGACTTCTTTTCCCCTGTGTCTTCTGGCTCCTCTGTGGCCAAGAGACCATTTCAGGTTTTTGTGTGAGGTTTTGGTTCCTTTTCCTTTGCTGTGTGGAAGAGCAAAGCGCAAGGGGACAAGTGCAAGGTTGGTTAATGATGTGGATTTGTGGAAGTGCACAGAGGAGGGAAAAAACCCCACAGCTACTACTTACACATGTCTAAACCAACCCAAATTCCTGTAGCAGAACCAAATGGAATAAATGAACGATCACAGTGCCAACAGATCAGCATGGATCTCACCCCTGGTGATGGAGAAGGGATTGATGTGGATGCAGCAACACAACTCAGCTTTTCTCAGAATCAGGGGCAAAAATGACAGAAGTGTTTCTACAAATTTGTAATGGTGAATTTCATGCAATGCATTATTCCAGTGTGCTGGAGTTGAGGGGTCTCATTTTCAGTAAACCTTCCAATTGGGGGCAGATAGAAGAATTCTGCTTGTATTTTCAGTAGTTAAGGAAATTAATGCAGAAGCACCCGTGCATTTAAATGAAGATCAGTGGTGGGTGAAAGCAAAGGAAGATTTTTTCTTTTCTTCTGTTTTGGTCAATGGCTAGGAACTCTTATTCAGCTAGAGGAACTTACTGTGAGGTACTGTACCTGTAAGTGGCAGGCTCCTGTCACATTATGGTTGGCACCCCAGGTGTGCCATTTTGAGGAAAGAAAAGAACCACAGCAAACCTAAGAACAGTAACAAATCCATATTGTCCTGCTATGCTTTAATGTCTAACAAGGGCTGGGAAAGAGGGGTCCGTGGGTTAATTATGCATTGCACAAAAAAGGAATTCCCTTTTATCAGTTAGGTTTGTTCCTAATTCCACAGAAGTTATTAAATAAATGGATAAATGCCTGCGTTGTACCATTCATTTTCTGCCCTCTTGTTTGCTCTTCAAACTAAAGAGGCTCATATAAATATAAATTTGGCAATTTGAGAGAGCTTTTTGTGTCACTGAGCACATGAAGCCGGTGTGTGCTGTCCTGGCAGTCACAGGGCAGGGATGCTGCTCTTGTCACCTCCTGGGAGCTGTTTTGGGGCAGGGCTCACCTGTGGGTGGCTCGTGCTGGCTCATGTCAGTGCCTGTCCCTCTCCGTGGTGTCTCCATGGTGCATCCCTGCCTTTCCCTCTCCTCTGTGGATGCATTTCCCCGTTGTGCTGCTCCTGTGTGTCCAAACAAAGCTGAGTGAATCCCGGCTGGAGCAGGGACGGCGTGGGCAGGGCTCACCGGGGTCACAGCTCCTGGCACGCTGCTGCTGCCAGCTGTACAACTGGGCAACTTTATTTTTAGCATCTTCCCAGCCTGACTTATTGGTGAAGCACTTTGAGGTAACGACTTCAGCGCGTTTGATGTTTGTTCATTTTGAAAGATGTCATTTTAAGAATTTCTGCAAGTTTCAAAACTGCCCTGTGGGAGATCTGTTCCATGCCAAAATGTCATTCCACATTCGAAACTACATACTGCCTCGTACTTTCTCTTTATAAATGTTTCACAGTACCTGCATTTTTTATCATTGCACTTTTGTGTGACCTGTGAGTTCCTTGTAACTAACCTACAAGGCCTGTCTGGGGGAAGTAATAGAATTATTTTAAATGAGCTTTTTTCCTCTGTCAGAAGGTAAAGCCACCACCCAATTATTTCTTCCTTATGCGTAGATATTTGTATTAATATTTTAACAAATGCAGTGTTTATAGTGTCACTCATAGGTCTGTGTTAAAATTAAATCAAATGTGTCCTGGAAAGTGAATGCTTAGTTTCATTTTTAACAGTTGTTAGAACCAGGCCTTATTTCTTCAGTAGCAGATCAATCTCCTGATATTTTCTGCAAGTCATCAAACTTCATTCCCAGGCTGTAATTATGTGTGAAATCCTGCTTGATGGCTTTCCTGGCAACACTACCACTCAGAGCAAACATAAAAATAACCTGAGATAATATTTACACTGGTGTCCTGTTTACAGTGAGCACTTCTGAAACATCCCCTTCGATGGGAAACACCAGCAAGGGAAAGAGGGAATCCTAAAACATTCCTACCAGTGCTGGTAGCATGGGGAGGTGAGCAACAAGGGTGGGTGTGCAGCTCTAAAAATGGAAATGTTGGTTAATAACAGCACAAAAATGGAGTAATAGCAGGTGTAATGACCAGGAATCAGAAGCTTTTTCCTATTCCCAGCTCTCCAAAGGCCAATGGGGAGCAGCACCTCTGGGGAAGCTGGGTGGGTACAGAATTGGGAGAGGGGTTTGATCTGTCCTCCTGCAGTGTCTGTGGAAGGGTGCTCAGCCACGAGCCTGGGGGTTTGTTCTGTCGCTTCTGATCTCTCCTGTTTAAAGCCCTTCCACTTGGTAACAAATATCCATTGTGCTGAAGGGCAGGGGAATGAGAGAGGGAATACTTGAACTAGTGAGGGCATGAGCTCAAACCTGGGGTTCTCTTATCTCTGTCTCTTTCATATATTTTGATCAGAAAATTTTCATCCCGGATCTATGAAATCTTTGCAAAAAATGTTTTAGGCAAACTGATTTCTCCACAGCCTCCAACAAGTGCAGTGGTTTCAATGAACCACGTTGTGCAGGTTAACATGCACAGCTGAAAACTTGTAGGGAGGGCAAGCCTGAGGGAAATTAGTTACTGTGTCAGTCACAAAGGATCATAAGGATGTAAACTCTTCAGTTTTCACTGGGGGTATCTGTACTGTGCAGATGGAAAGTTAAACCTGCTCCTCCCACTTTGTTTGGGTTTTTTGGGATTTTTTTTCCTCTCCACAAATCCCTTTCCTAGGATGTCTTGGTCCACGGAGCCCTGTATTGGATTTTCCCTTTTCCACTGAGCAGTGCATGAGGTGGTATAATAAGATCTGATAGTCCTATCTTTTTTTTTATAGCTACAAAGTCAATCACTCCAGGGCAGTATTTCCACCTTACAGCAGGCTTCAGTAGAGCAGTGTAATACCTCTGGCAGCCTTGGGCTGCTCTGTTAGGAGGAACACTGGGTGCCCCCGACAGTGCTGATTTAAGCTTCACAGTTAACATTATTTTTAAGGACTCAGGACACAGAAAACCTCTGAGAAAAACAGGTTGCTTCTGTGCTCTCCCCACAGAACTGACACCGAGTATCAGATGTCACAGCAAACCTTGGCAGGCAGTGCTGGCTGAAATTGTTCAGAGCTGTCCTGAAAAGCAAACAACTAATGGCTTAAAATAAAAGATAAGAAAGAGAAATTTCTCCATAACTTAACTGTCAGGAGAAGGGGACTCTGGTCTTAAGAGTAAAGAGTTCCTGTGGCAGATGTGTTATTTTTGTGCTGAATACGTTATTTTCGTGATGCTATTGGAAACTAAAGTCCTGGAACATCCACCCTTCCTTTCATTTCGTTTCTTGATGATGAAGATGCCTGACCCTTCCCACCACTCCCTGCCACCTCCATTTCCCTGGCTCTGCTCTCATAAAGATGTTTTCACTGCCAGAGGATTTCCAGCTGTGGGGAAGGTTAATGAGCAATTGGCACTGATTGCCCTTTTCTGGCAATCCTGTGAAGTGCAGAGGCCCAGGGGGATCGGGGACACCTCCCTGGGCACAGAGAGGTCACTGGCCAAACAGCAGGAGAGCAGCATCCCTGTGCTTGCCAGCAGTGCTCCCTGCCTCTACCCTAGAACTGATTGCCCAAACTAGTCACCCCACAGCTCTTTGCTAGGAAACAGATTTTTGTGGTTAAAGCTTTTTAAGGAAGGGAAGCCAGTAAATATATTTGTCAGTACTTTGATGACAGGAGAGTGATCCCAGCCAGCAGCGAGGCAGTGTCACACTAGAAAGGTAATCTATTCTTTCCAACTGCTTGTAAGACTTTATGTGAGGTTGTAGCAAGAGCAGTGACTGGAAAATGATAAAACTGTCTTGATGACTTCCCTCCACCAACTACAGGCCTGGAATAACACAATACAACAAGGCTTGTTCTGAAGTCAGTGACCAATTTTGTTTAAAAATGGCTTTTTAAACATTGAACAAATTTTGCATGAGAGAAAACACTGAGGAAAATGACATGTTACTGTTTGTGTTGAAAGATTAATTTAATTTGCATTCAGCTCAAAATTAAAACATTGAGTTAATATACATTTAAAATGTACTGTTACCAGGAACCAGAGGCAGTGTTTTACTGTTTCTGTAGAAAGTGTTTGTAATCTAATTAAGAAATAATAAAAATAAACACAACACAAGAAAGCCAGAGGGAAATGGTCAATGAGAATAGATGAAATTTCAGAGAGTGTTTGCAGTGAACTTACGACAATAAGGGGAAGCTTGGGAAACCTTAGGGGAGTTACTTTTCCTACAAACCCATTTATGGCCAAATTCTTCCAATTTCCTATGGTGATTTCTTTTTTTCTTTGTGCTCTTCCAACCAAGTCTGCATAATGCTAACAAACCATAGAGCTTAGGGAGCCAGGAATAGTGTAAATCTGGACCGTGGTCAGGATGAAAAGCTGGGTTTGATATGCTTGGTTTTTGGAACAGTAATGAATTTGTTGTGCATAGACCTGCCTGTGCAAAAAATTGCTGTTGGTGATGTTTGCCCACCCACCTGCTGTTGGTGATGTTTGTCCTGGTTGTGACTCTGTCTGTCCCTCCAACACTGTATCCCCATTTCAGCTTTTCCACTCAAGTGCTTTCCTCTCCGTGCTGTTCCATGCCAGGCTTCCCTCCCTCACCTCCTTTTCTTCTCATCTCATCACCTCATAATGCTCTTTTTCTTCATTCAGAAGTCAGAGATTAGAAAAATAAGCTTGTTGCTGTCAAAATATATGTTCAGGCTCTCTTCCAGCCAAAGACTACCAACTCTTTGGATGATAATTCCTCAGGGCACAGGTCTCCTGACCTATTGTATTCAATATTTATTGGGACAAACTCAGAGTGAGCTTCTGAGTCTCAAAGCCACAACTTCTCTACCTCAATGCAAGCACAAGTTTAGGAGAAGAAAGTTGCCCCAGAACCTCCGTTTTTTAATTTACAGCCATTGTTTGAGACTGCAAGATGTTCTTTCCAAATACTTGTAGCTTTAAAAAGATGCAGAGCAGCTCAAGTGATGATTAATATGTACAAAATTCTATAACTCCAGAATATGGCTAAGACTTGACAGTGTCTGTGTTCATTAAGAAAATAAATAACTGTAAAAAGTCCTACAAATAAGTATTTTTTCCTTTTATCTTCTAATCGAGATGTAAGTTAATAATCCGCTGTTAAAATATAAACATATTTAGGAACTATTATTCAGAAGTCCTGATGGCTTTTAACTTCATGATTTTTGAAAGTCATTTGAATACATTCCACTCTTCATCAATCATAACTTCTCTTGTTCTGAGGAGAAACCTAAAAAGACAGTGGTGAATGAATGCTCTGTAAAAATTGAGAGGAAGGGCTGAGAAAAGAACAGTGTGATTGTACTGCCTTGCCACTGCAGCAAATAATGCACATTGTACTTTCAAAGGGGGAGAAAACAGAAGATTTGGCAGGCTCCACTAGAATAGTAATTTAAAAGCTATCACACAGCTATCTGACCAAAACCACTGGGTTTAATTATGCTTATGGGAAAAAGGAATAAAAACAAGAAAACATTTTGGACAGATTGGGTGGATTCTCCCACAGCTGACTCTGTTGTGAGATGGTCCAACAGGAGCTCATTTTCCTGCAGTGTAAGTTATGTTTATTGTACATTATCCCCACGCTGGATCATGTACCTCATATATTTTGCTTTATGGGACAAATCAGAGAACAGTTTAAGGCTGAGGGGTAACTGACTGTATATATCCCCAGCTGGTTAAACTGCTGGTTGTCACTGGGCATCTTTCATGGGAAAGGCAATTTCAGGAGAATGAGATTCCATCTAACAGAAGTACCTCAAGTACATTTTACACTTGCTCATATGTAGTATTTATTTCATAGCTATCTATGCAGAAGATAAATGTGAAAGATACAATTACTGAAAATCCCTCATCTTGCTTGTGGCCTGTGATTCCTTTCAGCTCAAAGGTTTCAAATGATCATCCCCTACAGAAAAAAAAAAAATCAAAATTAGCTTCATTTTCTATAAAAGCAGTTTTGTCTATCCTTCAATTTCATGTTGCTGGAGAGGATTTCATAGTAAATGTGAAAATGTTTATATTTGATGCCCCACAAACAGCGTGACAATTACCAATTTTTGCTAAATCAATGCCAGTGAAGAGGTAAAAGTAGATACTTTATGGCTGCTAAATTTAAAATAATTCATTGAAATTAAAATATATAAATTGGATATCTTTATGGCTTTTCTTTACATGTTTAGTTGGATGTTGAGAAACCAACAAATGTATTTACAGGATGAAAAGATTGTGCTATGAAGACAAAATTGGCTGAAAGAAGTAATCTTTAATGCATGTCAACGGTGACAGAAAATGTGAGGTTGTGATGCTATGAGAGTTATGGTGTTGACTCTGTTAGACTGATATAAAGTTTATTGATTGTATTAAATTCCCTGTTTAAAATGTTCTCCCTCCTGGCTGTTGATATGTGTAGCATCCTTCCTTTTCTAATTTTCACTTCTTTATATAAAGGGGTGAAAACAGGGCAGTGTCCATTTCAGTTCAACCGGTCTGGAGACACCACGGTGTGGATTTTGTGTGCCTTCCAGAACAATAGTTACAAACATTCTACCAAATCTATAATGGCAGAATACTTTATAATTATTCACTTCACATTCCTTTCAATTGATTCAAGTGTGCTTTAGAATCATCCCAAAATCCCAGACTGGTCTGAGTTGGGAGGGATTTTAAAGCTCACCCAATTCCAGGTCCCTGCCATGGCAAGGACACCTTCCACTATCCCAACCTGTGTCCAACCTGGTCTTGGGCACTTCCAGGGATTCAGGGGCAGCCACAGCTTCTCTGGGCAACTCCCATACCCAGCAGTATAAGAGTGACAAAGGGCAATACAAGAAAGAGATTAGAAGGTTTTTAGGTTTACCTAATGCATACTGAGACAATTTCCACTTCCAGGGATGGTCACAATGAGGATGCTCAGGCCTGCAAACTGGTCCAAACCAAGGCTGTTCCAAAGCTGGCCAAATATTAAAAAAAAATATATAAATGAGGCAATGAATTGAAAACTTGACATTTTCTGTTTCTCTGGTAAAATATCTTTAAGTACACTAACATAAACAATACATTTTTCTACTACTTTGAGATGATATCTGTGCTGGTCCCTGGGCAGGATTTTGCGCTGTGTCTATCCAACACTGCAGATATGTTTTCCTCCCAAGCTGATTCCATAACCCTGTGCTACTCTGCTCTCTGTAATTGTACTGATCCATAGCATACTGGTTTTTTTCCCATTTGACCTTTGCTTTTCACTGACATTTGCAAAATGTGACTAAGTTGAAACCAGACTAAATAGATGTTAACAGCAAAATCTTTTTGCTGCTCTTTCTATTAAAAAAAAAATCTATTTTCTAGAACTGCAGAATGTGAGGACAAATGCACAAGTTCTGATATTTGCCATTACTACAGCACATCCAAATGCAATTAAAGGCATTGACCACTTGCTTATTTTTATGTGCTGATTTACACAAATCTATTCAAAGTAATGAGGAGCCCAGCTGGTACAAATCGTTACCAAATGCCTTTCGTAGCCACCTTTAGCCAGAGAACATTTGTTCTACGTTAACTGAGAACAAACTGCTTCAAATCATGCTGCAGTCCCTCAGAAGTATTAGACACACATTTATCAACTGTTTTGAAAGGCAAAATTAATTTCCATGCTTCTCTAGCACCAGATGTGTGTTCTGACACGTCGTGGTACAACCGAGCCCAGCGTCCCGGTGCAGTTCCACAGCTTTTGGGTGGAGGGGACATTTCCTCGCTGGGTAAAGCAACCTTGGCAGCAAAAGCTGCTCAACAACCTATTTATTAGTAACTGCACTCCTCCCCTGCTGTTATATTAATATAATGAATTGTTCACAGGTGCTCCAAATGAGGTTTCGATGATCGCTGGGAGCTTTGTTACTCAGACAAGCCAAATCAAAAGGAGCAGATGCAACAATCCCCCAGCAGAAGTACAAAGTATGACTTAATGAAGGTCATTCTGCACATTTTGGCCTTGGTGACCGTATGAACAATCAGACTGTCATTATTTTACTGTTTCTAGACAGAAAAGTGATTGCTTCTTGCCCACTTGCCTTGATTTTTTTTAGTTGTCTTTATTACATCATTGGGAGCTCTTAATTGCATTTAATCCTACTCCCTTTTAGCTAAAATGAGATAGTTCCCATATGATTGTTGTTAATCCATGCTCTAAGTCATGTTTGAGCTTTAATGCTCTTTTTAGTGATGATGGTTATATCACAATGTGTATTCAAACACTGGGCCAGGTGAACAGATAGTAAAATGCACATTCCCAGCTGGATATGCAAAATGGGGAGAAAAGAGGAATTGGAAATGGTGCCAGATGCATGGCCTGAACATCTCCTGCAGGTAATAGTGGCACTGTCCAAAACCTGTGGTTTGCTTCTCTGCCCTTGTTTTGTGGCAAATAGAAACTAACACAATGCCATTATCCCCAGAAGGCCTGTGTATGCACTTAGCTTTGTCAATGTTGATTTACTCTTTTAAAAGTCTCCTCAAAGGCTGTGCAGGATGTGAAAGAGCTGCAGAACCTGGGAGATGAGGAATTGTCATAGGTGTGTCTTTGGGAAAGGCAGGTGTCAGCCTAGCAGAGACCTGGGTCCTTCCCCCTGACTCTGTCACAGATCTCACTGGGATTTTAGAGGAAAGCTCATTTATGCCTATTCCTTACCATGGAAAAAGGGGTGAGGATTTTTTTCTTAGTAGCCTTTTTAGCTGTGTTTAGTTTATGCATTTCTGAGATAAGGCTTTTCCCTTGCTTTATGTCTTACACCACTCACCATAAAGGGATTGTGGTCTCGGCTGGAGCCTCTCAGTGCTGTAATAATTGCAATAAATGTGAGGGCTACTGCACCCAAAGTGCTCCTTAATGTCCTTCTGCCCCCAAATGGGAAAGAGAAGAGGCTCTTTCCCTTTTTTTTTTTTCAGTTTAAAGGGAATGCACTAAGGTCACAACGTGCATCAAAGGTCTGTCTTTGCATCACTCAGCCCTCCACTTGGCAGGCTCTCTAACACGCACACTTTGATAGTTCAGTGACAGATCTCACCAAGGAGAAAGGACAGCATTTTAACCTTGAGTACACATTGCAGGAGAAAATTACACGGGGACAGAAAAGCCATGTACAACTCCTGTGCAATGAGCCGAAGAAAAGGATCTTCATTGGGCTTTTCATCTAGAGGGGCTTTGGCAAGGAGCTGCCAAATGCTGCTCTGTAAAAGGTGGGGGTTACCGTGTATTCACAGTGGCTGCAAGTGGTCAGTGGTGGAATTCCCACAAGGCTACCACTCCTGCCAGCAAATTTTACTGAGGAGAGTGAGATTGTGATGCGAACACGGGCACAATATTCTTTGTTCTCCCCAGAAGAGACACCAGTTTTGTCCTTTCTCCAGCAGTGTACATCCTTCTTTGCTCTGACGGGACACAGTGCGTTCAAGATTAGGTATAACATAACTCTTGGGTGGGTTTTAGTGTGAAATAGGTGTATCTGGATGCTTTTCTGGCTTGGGCCTTGCCAGACTTTGTTTATCTAAGTTTACATTGGATTCCTGGGGGCAGGTGTCTCATTTTTATTGGGCTTTATGGCAGAGGCCGCAGAGTGGAGCGCAGAAGTAATTGTTGGATCCAAGCATGAAAACTGCTATTACTTGGTTTCTCTGTGACATCTGTTATATCCTGTTGTGCATGTGATGAGAGGCAGATTTTGTTTCATTTCAGAATCTGTTGGTGAGCTTGAATAGTATCTAAAATAGTTGATGGCTCATCAAAACACATATAAAAGCCACGCTTCCCGAGCTCAGCTTCGAGAGGTGTAGCAAATCCATGCTCTGCAGCAGGAGGATTCAGTTCCCAGACTGGCAGAGGAAAAGCAGGCAGTAGGTGTGTCAGGCAGACTGCAAAACCCCCTGTGGACCAGGAAAGGAGAATATTCCCAGAGCAGCACAAGTGGGAGGGTGGATTTATGGCTACCTGGCTACGAATGTCAGCAACTTCTGTTTAATTTCAGCAGATTTCCCCAGGATTTGCACATTCTCCCATCCCAGCTGGATGCAGGGGGATTGTGTCCCGAGCACAAATATGGACAGCGCCAGGCTGGGCTGGAGCATACGTTCCCACAGATTTGGGGTTGCCACGGGGGCACGAGGCTGGGGGAGCTGCTGCACGCTCCCGTTTTCTCATCCTGGCATATGTGCTCCTGGTCACATTCCGGAGCCGTGCGTTTTACAGCTCTCCTCCTTCCTCATCAACAGGCCAGATGGATCTAGTCCTGCCTGCCACCCACTCCTGAGCTGTGTTGTTTATGGACATTTGTCACTCCCAAGGGCTTGTATTTCAGCAGAAGGTAACCATTCAGTTGGCTGCTGTAGGTCTTTTGTAATTCATTAGCTGTTTAATCAAATTTTGACTTTATTTCCTTGCTAAAGACCTTACATCATTGCTATGATGTATTTAAGTCCTGACTGAAAATATTTAATATCAAAAGCTTTGTTTTTTAAACAATATGGATTTTTCCCTGCTCTGAAAGTTGACAAACATCTTGGTCTTCTTCTTCAAATTTATTTTTATGTTGAGGAAACAAGCTCATTGTAAAGGAGATACGCTTAGGTGGATGTTGATGAGAAATGAAGCAATCAGAAAGGAAGGCGTTATTTGGCTTAACAATACCTCAGATTTCTTTTTATTTTGTGTGTAACCTTGATTCCATGCAACTTCTCTGGATCTCGATGCTGCTGGTTTGGGCAGTTTTGTTAGAAGTTGGCATAGAGATTCAGTCTTTAATGCACAGTACATGTGAAAGCCTTCCAAAAGTTGCCATGATGTGTGTTTAGCATCTAAAACTGGAATTTGGCTTTCCTGTTGGGTTGAAGGGATGCCACTGTGTACCCCAATTTGTTGAGTGTTATCCTGATTTGGAGAAATATCACCTTAGCCACAGGAATCACATGAAAACTATAATCTCTTCTGTGTATATGCTCTGTAGTCTCAAGCTGGACCTTAGGCATATGACAACTGCCAGTCTTTTAAAAATCCCATTTTTTAACGTTCTTTGAAATTATCCTGGTTTTGTGGCAGGGGATGAGGACTCCGTAACTGGGTTGTATAGATTCTGTCTTGGTTCTGTCATAATTTCTTATTAAATGTGGCTAAGAATGCCAGGAATGAAAAAAGATGTAGACATTTAGGAACCTAAACTCCAGTGAGTGCCAGTGAGTAGTTTTCTAATATAAATAAATAGAATGTATTTGAGATGTTCTTTTAAACCTCAGTGTTTTGTCTTAGGCTAATGTTATCAACTCTTTCAAGTGAAGGATTGTCTTTTTAGATAAACAGCAAAACCCCTTTAGAAAGGAAGCCCTGATCCAGTTGACACCTATAAATTTATTACAAAATAAAAATACTTCAACCATCCTTCATTTAAATTGTTATTTGAAGATTTATATTATTGCATTGTGTTGCTATGGTGGCACTTGCAATTTCCATTCCTGCCTGGAAAGAGTAAAGAGGAAAAAAATATGAATAGCAAACGTCAGAAAGTAATGATTTGTCATGTTTTGAAATGTATTACAGAAATATCAACTTAGGCAAATATGTTTGGCTGAACTCTGGCACGCTGCCTGGAGCTGAGGGTTCCAGACTCGTGCAGAGCCTCACTGTGCAGAGTGCCTGGGGACTGGGAGCTCCAGGGTCCAGCCTCTGTGCTGGACAAAGGGAAAACTGACATCCCAGGAATGGTTTTAACTGGACATGAATTTCATGGTGCTTTTCACGGGTCCCAGAAGCGCTGAGATCTTTTATTGGAACTGGCACTTGTTACTGTTGCTGGTACTCCACCTGTGGGGAGGTCCCGAGTTCATCAGCAAGTGAAGCAGCCCCACAGAATTCCTCAGGCCTTGGCCCACCTGTGTCCCACAGCCTGAAGGGTGGAGTGGTCCTGTCAGTGTTAGTTCCACTTTGTCATAGAACCATGGAATGGTTTGGGTTGGGAGGGATTTTAGAGATTATTTCCAGTTCCAAACCTCCTGCCACGGGCAGGGACACCTTCCACTAGCCCAGGTTCCTCCAAGCCCTGTCCAGCCTGGCCTTGGACACTTCCAGACATCCAGGGGCAGCCACAGCTTCTCTGGGCACCCTGTGCCAGGATTTCACCACCCTCACAGAGGAGGATTTTTTCTTAATATCCCATCTAACCTTGCCCTCTGGCAGTTTGAAGCCATTCCCCCATATGCATGTGCTCTCATAAAATCAAGAAGCAGTGGCAAGAGAGTCAATAATCAGCAGCTGTTAAAGAGGGATTATACCCATCCTTGGTGCTGATGTTGGTTCTGAAACGGCAAAAGGAAATATATGTGCTGTGGTGTCCAGAGAATGGTTTGGATTGCAAGGCATCTTAAAGATCACCTCATTCCAATTCCCCTGCCATGAGGAGGGATGTCCATGAGCTGGACTCAGAGACATAATGAGAGGGTAAAGGAAAAGGTCAGCAATGAAGTGTTAAAGGTAAAGAAATGTACAAGTTACTATTGAAACAAGAGGTTTTAAAATTTTATTATTATTAAAAGGAAAACGATGAAAAATTGATTTCATACTTTCAGATATAGCTTCATGTAGCAGTGGGCTCAACTAACTCAAAAGTGGGCTAAGCAACTTTCCAAGGAAGGTGTCAGGAATCCTTTCTGGTGCCTAACAGAAATAACACATTAAATCTTACTTGAAAATGCCTTCTTCAGCTAGTGCTTATAATACCATGCTGAGGGCATATTTCAGGATGAGTCTGAGGTTAAAAAAACACCTACTGAGTAACCAGTGGCACTTGCTTCAGCACTCGAGTTTTCCTCAGAGTCTCCCATCCAATTACTGGCCAGATCCAGTGATATTTAACTTATCAGATCTGACAAGAGCTGTACCCAAGGTAGACTGACTGCCTAAACATTTATTTGTGTCAATGACACGTTCAAAACTCTCTGCTCTGTCTAAATATTTAAAAGGAAATATAAAGAGGAAAATGTAATGTGACATAAGAGGAAATGAAAAGCAACCTTAGTTGTTGAGGACATTCACTACACACAATTGCTGTCTCCTGAATACCTGTTATTTTGGCAGAAATTGAGGGGAATGCAGCTCTAAATATCGTGTTCATCTGTCTTTTTTTAACAAAAAATGATTTTTACAATGGCATGTGGATCTTTGGCTGTCAAAATCATGGAATATGACAACAGCCAAGATCTTCAGGAACCTCTGAGACTGAAGTTTTCAATTGTAAAGCTACATCTAAAAATGAATAAATAATGAAGATAAATACGTACTTAGTAAAAAGAAGCTGCAGTATTGTCCAAATCAGAGAGCTTAAATGTGTTGTTTGCCTCTTAAAGTAGACAAAATCTTAAGAAAAAGGTATAATATGTTTTTTTACTGGAGAAGTGGAGAGTTTAAAGTTTTCAAACCCCCTTTTATTCTCTAATCCAGAGGAAAGCCAAATTTTGGAATTCTCTGTGAAGCAGATAATCTGTATTTTCATAGTAGGAACACATTTTCCTTAGTAGGTACCCTTTACTGTCAGTTTATGTGTATTTAAACTAGTGTGAGCACTCTGCAAGGTAATGCAGAAGCATGTGGGCTTTCAGGATGTAAGGGATGCTGAAAATATTCTTCACCTGTGAGGTTCTCCTAGAAAGGAGTTTATTAAATTCCGAGGTGTCTCTGTGTGGATCATCAGTGGTGTCTGGGGGGAATGAGAGAACAACAGAACTCAGAATGTGTGCATATATCATGCTCTTAGCAACATGTTCTCTGTTGGAACCTGACACTTATGTTTGCAAAAGCAAACCCTCTCTAAATTAGTTTGCAGTTAATTGGCTGTGAAAGGAAACGCACCTTGCCAAGAAGGATTTGAAATATGAAGCAGTTTGGATTTGTGAAGGAGTTGATCGCTGTTCTTGGAGAATCACAGACTCCTCCATGGGCATGTGGGAAATAATGTGGTTCATAATCTCCAGTGCTTTCACAAATTCCATTATTTGGCAGGACAGGCATCTACTTGCTGGCATCTACTAGAAGATAAATTTATTTTGGAGGGGCAGTCTTGGACTGTTTGTGGGAGCTGCTCATTTGCAGCTGAGGGAAGTGTTTGCAGCAGGGTTAGTTCGGTAATATTTTGAATACGTGAAGGAGTATAATAGGGGCTACCAGATAGAATGACAAGATCTTGTTTCTGTTTTTCCTCCCAGGACTCAAAATTGAATGAATGGCCACGTATATAACAATAATTAGTGTTTAGGTACGTCCTTGCCTGTCTCTGGGGTCTTTCCAAGCATTCCAGGAGAAATTCTGATAGGAGGCTTCTGACATACATGTGGTAGAGATGGACATAAAATGAGTATAGGTTGACTTACCCGAGATCACAAAGTAGTCAGTGACAAAGCTGAGACCTGAACCAAGCTCCTGAATCCCTTTTTGCACGTGTAACTACAAGATTTTGCAATCTTGGTTGAGATGCATGAAAGGAAGGTTCCCCCTGTGACCAAGCCACAATACAGTAGAGGGTCTACCTTCAAAAACCAGTGATGAATCTCTGGAACCTTCAAGACTTAATGCCATTTTTAGTATTTCCACATGCTGGCTTTTTTAATAGAGAGATGTCAGTGATACTTTTTAGGATAGTGTATTTTCCACCAGATTGCACTGTGGGGGCAAGAATGATCATAACCTCTTCCTGGTATGTCACTGCCAGAAAATAGAGCGGCTTCCCATTTTTCATGAAGAGTTACCAAAATTTTTCTACACAGACCTTTTTTGGTGGGCAAGAGCTCTGTTCAGCAACATGTTCTGCTCAGTCATCTGAGGTATCTCTGAGGAAGTATCCTAAAAGATCTTTGGTGGAATAAGAGAGCTGTTTCTTTGCATTTGAGAAAACTGAGGATGAAACCAAATAATGATTAATTCTCCTGCTGAATGGCTGAAGGA
Source organism: Nicator chloris (assembly GCA_013400495.1). Classification (NCBI taxonomy): domain Eukaryota; kingdom Metazoa; phylum Chordata; class Aves; order Passeriformes; family Pycnonotidae; genus Nicator; species Nicator chloris. The sequence goes on from WAAE01026227.1 coordinate 349,178, forward strand.
GCTCACTGTGTGGCTACAGCAGTAAGAGATGGGCTACCATAGTTACTGATAATGCAGCAGATACTATTTTCAGTCAGTGCCTAATTGCCTTAGAGGAACTTATTAAACTGAAATCACTTTTGTGTGAGGAACTATTCACATAGAGGATCTCCAGAGTGATCAAGATGATCCTGCTGTGGGCTACAATATAGATCAGTAAATGTGAAGAGGGGTTTTGTGAGAAGGCTGACATCTTGAGAGCTCACTTGGCAAGGGATGGGTCTGCTCGTTGTGGTGTATTTTAGTAAGATGTTAATAGCAGAGATAACGACTGACTCTCTTTTCAGATATTGAATGCCCCCTCCAAAAATCCCACTTGAATCCAGCAAAGTCTAACATTGTGTATCTTTCACTTCCAGATTCTTTCAAAGCACCAACAAAAGCTCCTTCTCAGACATCCCTCAAAATTCCTCATTACCATTACTTGGTAGCCCTTTATAATCAGCTTGAGATACATTAATTAGTTTAATGAAGGTAAGGCCAATATTCCATCTCAGGGAATGTCCAGTTCTCATTAATGCCACTGGCTGTCACACGAGTGCACTGACAACCCTACAAGGGTTTTGGGGCAGTGGTTTGCCATTTTTGCAGGATGATGCTGGTTTTACAGTGTGCATTCTGCCTTAGCATTTCATGTGAGAAACACACAGGCTTGCAGCTGGACAGCACTGATGCTGATTAACTTGCCTCTGAGGTGAAATTGGGAAGTTTTTTGATTACTCTTTTCCTAGGGAGTCAGAAACCTTGACTGTGAATTATCAGCGAATTCACTGTCAACAATTATCCTGCAAATTATCTCTTATTTGCAGGTAAACATTTTTGCTCTGTGGGACGCAGTGGTTTACTAGCAACTACAGTGCTTATTGAAATTGGGTAGTATAACAAATTACTTAGAATCCAGGTCTTCAGGTATCAGTGGTGGATATTTTAATGTTGTTTCGAGGCCATTCTTTTAAAAATTTGTACAGTGCTCTTGGTTTTAAGATTGAATTCATCCTTCTCTCAACTGATGTGTACAGGAACACTTCAACAGATTCTGATCATTGTCCTGTTAGTACAAATCTATTCAGGAGTTCAGGTGATCCTACTTTTCCTTTAGTTGTTTTAGCACGTATGAAGTGACTGAGAGCTGCACAAGTGAGTATTGCAAAAATATTTGAGAACTACGCTTTTAGGTTTTGATCTTCAGCTCCTCCAGCTGTTCAGTGGAAATTACATTTTTGGCCTACAGATCTTAATATATAGCTCTTAATGGTTTGTCTCATAATTGGTGATGGCATAGTGCATCATCAGAAAGGAGACTATAGGAATGATGGGTTTAAATAAGCTTTACAGATAAACACAAATGAAAGCTGTCAGTCTTCACACCAAATTTTTTGCTCCTCTGCTTCCTGATCATGTTTTTCAGTAGAGAGAAGGAACTGTGACCAAATATGTGTTCTCATGTGAGAGTTTGTGTTGCAAAGTTATGGCCTAAAAAATATTTTACATTAAACCAGATCAGATTGCTTATGGCAACTCTTGCATAATGAAGGAACACAATGAAGAACTGCAGTGCATATTGCTCTTCAGGTCTGTTCTATTTTCATAGTTTTTTTTTTTTAAGTAGAAAATTGCATAGTATAATTACAAGTTCATTTGCATTCATATTACAAGCTGTGAGCTAGTAGTCTTTTATATTTAAAAAGTATTATTAGCAAGTGTGACTTGCATCCATACATTTGAGGAATGAATGGGAATGAAGTTTTGTATGACTCAAAGTTCCCTCTCTACTTTGTCAGCTCTCAGCACCCCTCCTGTGAACTCCAGGACCTCAGTGAGGCCAGCAACACAATAAATGCAATTTCATTTTACTGTGCACTGGTCAAAGGGGGAGAACAGGTCAATTACTGTTTACCCAACAAAAAAGAATTGCTTTTTGGGGCTATTGATCACCAATATTTTATTGGACCTAATACATATAGACAAGTGTATCTCCTCAAGGATGCTGTCTACTATTTCATAATGAAAAAAATTACTTTATTTCTCCTTTAGTTCTTTGTCTTCCAAGATGGTGAAATTCTCACCAATAGGAAATTTTGCTGCAATGAAGTTGACTACTTACTTCTTTTAGTTCACATTAGAATAAGTAGGTTCAATTGAGAATCTGACCTTTCATTTCTGTAATAAATTGAAATAAAGAAAACAGGTCTATAACTAAAAGCTCCATTGCATCAACTACTTCTATAAAAGTGGCTTAAATTTTGAAATTTTTATGTTGTAAAGGTTATTACATGACGTTATCTTTTATGCTTAATGCCTAATGTGCTGCAGAAAGAATAATTGAGGGAGATGAAACTGATAACATTTGAGAACGTTACCAGATCTGTGCATGTACTTTCAATCAATCTGTTCGCTCAGCCTTTCCCTCTGCTCCCTGCCCTGTTGCCACATTGGTTCAGCTCTCCCGCCTGTCAGGTGGAGGTAGAATAACCTGTAGGCATCTTTCTACCTTGTGAGCATCCTGGTGCTCCCTGCCTGGCTGTCATCCCGGGGAGTGCCCATCAGCAGCTGGGTACCTGCGTGTCCTGCAGAACATCTCGCTCGTAGTTCCTGACCAGATCCAATCCTCTGTAATGGTCTGAGCCCTCTTCCCTGTCAGCCGAGGGAGACGTGGCCACTCAGCCCCGGGGGGTGAATCAGATCTATCTAGAGGCTGCAAAAAGCTTTTCTTTTAGTCATTTACCTCGGTTAGCGAGAGCAGCGCTGCTCTTACGCATTGATTGGAGATAATACTGGTGAAATGGCAATAACCTGGCAAATGCATTTCTCTCTGTATGTAAATCCTTTCGGGAAGTGCATGACAGCCTCTGTTTTCTATGGGTCTCCGTTTGTAAAGAAGCTGTTATCACAGAATAAGTTTAATGGGTCGTGAATTTTGTGTTGAAAGGAGAGTCTCACCATGACTTCTGATCCGCCTGCAACAGACCTATTGGCTCGGCAGCGAGTGCATTACGCTAAATATGCTTCCTCCATTGACTCTGAAGGTAACAGCCCTAAATGCCTCATTAAATTTTCATGGGTGACTGCGAGAAGCCATGAGAAAAGCAGCACACTGGTGGCGGTGGGGCGGCGGGGCCCCCGGCCCGGCCCCAGCCCCAGCCCCGCGGCCGTGAGGGGGGAGCGGCGATGGCGAGGCCGTGTCCGGGCTCCACGGCCACCCCCGCTCTGACTGACCCACTGACCGCCCTCCCTACGCCCTGGGGAAGCCCCTGGAGCCCCCGGAGAGCCCCTGGAGCCCCCGGGCAGCCCCCGGTACCGATTCCCCCCGGCTGTACTTGAGCGCGGTGCTGCGGGCGGGGCGGGGGGCTCTCTCCAGCCGCTCCGTTCCGCTCCGCTCGCACACGGGGGCTGCCCCGGAGGCGATGACAGGCTCGGGACGAGCCGACGCGCCGAGCCCCCCCCCGCCCTGAGCGGGGACAGCCCCGCCAGCCCCCTCCTCGGCCGTCCCCCTCTCCCTGCCCAGCTGCACAGCGGCGCTGAGACCCCCAGCCCTGGGAGAGGAGGAGAAGGAGGAGGAGACCGACCCCTCATCAGCAGCGTTCCTCCATCGCACACCTCCCTTTTCCCCTCCCTCTGGCCTCAGCGCCGCGCTGGCGGGGCCGGAGAGGGCAGGCGGCGCGGGAAGGCGGCTCGCCCAGCATGGACGGGCCATGTGCATCCTAAGGAATAACAGCAGCTGCTGCGCCCACGATGGGGAGCAGAGGAATGCGAGGAGGAGAGGGCTCGCTGGGGCAGGTGAGAGAGCCGGTCCCTGCTCCCCTGCGCGGCCGGTCCTGAGGGCGGCGCGGCGGCAGGTGCGGGGTTTGGGGGTCCGGCGGGGTGCGCTGCTTCTCCTGCGAGCGGGGACCCCCTCCGCGCAGCAGCATGGAAGGACAGCTGTCCTCCGAATGAAGTTTATTTTTGCCCGTCCTTCCCCCCTCCCGCTCGCTCCCGTGCCCCCGAGGCGGGGAAGGGGCTGGAATCCCCTGCGAGTCGCGGGAAGTTGCCGGCTGCGGGCAGAGCGCCGCGCGAGGCTGCCCCACACCCAGCCGAGCACTGGGGCAAAGGGCTGGGGGCACTTTAGCCACCCCCTGCAGCGGGGCAAGTAAAATAAAATCGAGGAGGGAGCCACGGACGCGATGCGGCTGCGAGATTCCCCCGTTCGCGAGCGCCCGGCCGCTCCCACCGTGCCGGGGGTCCCTGGGATGCGCCGCTCTCGGGAGCCTCGGCCGCTGCCGCCCCGCAGCTGGAAGCGCCGATCGGTCGCGGTAGTGTCCGCTTCCCGCGGGAAGCGCCCCCCGCTGCCGGGCTGGGAGCCGGCTGAGCGCTGGGAGCAGGCTGAGGGCTGGGAGCAGGCTGGGAGCCGGCTGAGGGCTGGGAGCCGGCTGAGGGCTGGGAGCCGGCTGAGGGCTGGGAGCCGGCTGAGGGCTGGGATGCGGCGCGGCTGCGCCGGCGCTGCCCTGCCCGGGAAGGTGCGGCAGGGCCGGGGGACGCCGCGCTGAGGAGCGGCGGGGAAATGGCGCCCGGAGCGGGGCGGAGGGGCCGCTGGACGCGCGGGGAGCGGGGCGAGCTCACCCTCCCCAGCCGGGGACCCTCTGGGGACCGCCCGCTGGTCCCCGGCCAGCAGCCCCTGGCCAGCAGCTCCCAGCGCTGGTTAGCGGTGCGCTGTCCAGGGGAGTGGGTGCCGAGTGACCGCTTGCGTTAGAGGCGCTGCGGGTTCATGCGCCTCTCCTTTACAGCCCCTGCTTTGGGGGAAAACCCGACAACCTCCCCATGATCTGAGTGTTTTGGAGTGTTTTCTCCTCGGGGTTGCGCACGGCCACCGAGTCACCAGGAGCAGGCAGCCAGGAATGAAAGTTCAGAGCGCAGCGGTGGGAGGAAGGTGGGCGCAGGAGCTGCTGCCAGGCTGGATCAGGACAGCGGTGACACAGCGGTGACAGAGCCCGCAAGGGCCGGCAGGACGAGCACGGAACTGTGAACTCCGCAGAGTTCTTCCTTTGGTGTTTTCCAGGGTGTTTCACACGCTCACGTTCATGAACGGAACATTTGAAATGCCTCTATGAATGGTGAAGTGGTATACTGGCACCAGTAGTCACAGTAAAGAACAGTAGATAACAAAGCTGGTTCCTGGGCTCGAGAGTCCTGGAGCTTGCAGACGAATGGGAAGTTTTTAGTTTCCAGACGAACTTCTCTTTCATTGTACATTTCCAACCGGTTGAGTCAATTTCTAGGTCTTTCCCCGAAGTAGTCTTAAAAGCAAAGTCCTTGGAACTCTTTGCCATTTGTCTAAATTCTGAATGCACGTCTGAAGCATTTAATCATGTTTATTGTTTTCAGCCACTCAAACGGAATAAAAATTACTTATCGTTGACGAAGCTTATCTCACAAGCTGTTTCACAGTATGTTTCCATTGCAAGACACAGCGCTGTGTTAAACTACTGATGACTGTATTGTTTATTGTTCTTTCATTCCCCACCCTCATCCCCCCGTAACACCAGTATCAATCTGTTCCTTACTGTTATACTCAAAAATAATGGAGGAGCAAGTTTTCTCCAGTTTGGTATTTTCACTCGTCGCTGAGATTTATGTCTTTTATATTTGCTCTTAAGGTGTTTTTCATTCAGTGTGCTAAAGGCAGCTGATGTATTAAAAAAGGAATCAAGGCATAAAGCTAAAAGGGACTTTCAAACTCCTGAGCTGAAACTGTGCATGGAATTAATGCTGGATCCATAGCATTATTTATTTGTTTATCCACATACATAACACCTTCCTGAAGCATAAGATTTCTTGCCCCTTTGTCATTACCATTTTGTGTCATTACACAGCTAAACTGCACTATTCACACTGGTCTAGAAATACAGATTTACTGTTTGGTGTGTTTTGATCTTGGACTGTACCTCATAGCTGATTTTGCTGCACTTTAACAGTATCTCAATGCAGTGATGGAGGACACCATCATGTTTTCTTGTAGGATTACCTTTGGGACCTCAGTGACTGCACACATCAGTGGTTTCATCTTAGGAGGATTGAAATTGATTTTCTTCTTTTTTTTTTTTTTATCTCAGCTGGTGAAAGACCCTGTGTATGTCCTTTGACCCATGGCCTCACATGATGAAGTGAAGCCAATAGTGGAGGATGTAGACTTGAAGTAGCTGCTACTAAAAAGTAGAGGTATCAGAAGGAACCTCTTGTCCTGGTGATCAGCCTGTGTGATTCTTTGGGCAAGGCACACTGTTTAAAATTTGCAAAATTTGTAAAACTGCTGCACATACGTATCAAGATAAATTTAAAACGAGCGTTATGATACTTTTTTTTTGTACTTTTGATGGGTCATTGCTCAAGCAAAGGAAGATTGACCATTCCCTCTCATCCATAACAGGCCTTTGTCTCTAAAGTATTTTATATTTCAAATTTTTGCAAGGTATTTGTGTTGAATTTAATAATAGCTAAGCTCAGAAACTAAATATCAGTGAGGTGGTAGAACCTCTATTTTTACAACCCTGTTTGAATTTCAAAGTGATAGCAAATACTAGCAAAGAGGAACACGATTTTCTAGATGTTATAGTTCAAATTAACTTTCCCAGTCAATATTTAGTCAAGGTCTTGATGGTTAAAGTTAACTGTCCAAGTCAATGTTTAGTCAAGGTAATGACTTGGTTTTTATAAACACTACCCAAGCATTCTTGCAGAATTAATCAGAATTGCTGGATCACAATACGTTTGCTCAGCCAATTACTTAGGAATAAAGCTATGTTATTACTTGGTCTCTCATATGCCCTGTTCTAGTTGGTGTTATTTCAGCAGTGCTTGCCTTCAGCCCTTCTGTGGCTTCATTCTTACAGCACCAGCTTTGTCTTTAAGGCATTTATTTGCCTGGTGATTTGGGGAGATAAAGGAAGTCCTGCACTGACCTGTTTTTATGGGTAGGAAGATGAGGTGTGGAGATACCAGGTGCTGGCTCCCAGAAGGAAGTGCAACATGAAGTGCAAAAGCAACATTTATTTACGTCCAAGGAGTCTTCAGGAGCCTGTGCTGAGCAGCTCCTTGTGCAGTGCTCAGGAAGAGATGAGCACTTGGGATAAAGCAATCATTAACAATGTCTGAAAACCATTTTGGTGTCTGGGACAAAAGTGATGAAATTGAGAATTGTTGGCATTGGTACTTACAGTGAAAGATGGAAGCATGTTGTGATCTGGGAAAGAACTGGAAATCTTTATTGTGATTCTTCATTTCTTGGCATCCCTTTAAATGGGATCTTCATTCTTCCAGGATGGCACTTCAGTCTGTTAAACTGACACTAAAATCACAGTCTGGACTTCCATTGTACCAGTGGTTTTTTCTTTCTTTATTTTTTTTTTAATTGTACCACTTGCAAATGCATTCCCTGCAATTACATGGGTATTAGAGTAGATATTCATTAGGATTTTACTAATCTGAACCTCAAGTGCTGTTCTGCAAATTTGCCAGCCTTTGTAAGGCAGTGCTTGACTTCATCAGCTGTACTGTTTTATTATGAGTATTTTGATACAGTAGAATGAAAAGCATATATTCTAAACCAAATAATTAATCAGATTGAAACATTCTCATTTTCATACTTTGATTTGTCACGAAGAGAGCCTGCAGCTCTATATTTTTCCCTTAACATTAGTTTTTGCCCAGTCTAACTGCAGCCAAATGACATTTCATGGTGGTGGTTTAAGAATTTCATCCATGAATCAGTCTTCCATTTCTGTTTCAAGGCAGCAGAATTGTCACAGCTTAGAGAAGGTGAATAAACCCAGTACTGAGAGCTCCAGGAAAGGTACCTGCATCTGTGTGTTTAATCTTACACCGCCGTCAAACACATTTCTAAGTGTTCCAGGTGTAAGCAGTGTTCTGAATTCTTAACTTTGTTTGTTTAAGTGGTTCAGCCACGTGCACAAATCCTCTGTCAGGGGCCACCAGTGTGAGCCTTGCTGATGACAGTGGGGTCTGTGGTGGATCTCTCTCACGGTGGTGGCGTATTGAAGAACCAGAGCAGAGCAAGACCTGTCAGCTTTTTGTCTCTTAATCAAGATATTGCTTTCTGTGGAGTGTCAGTGAAGCTCATTCCCTGGGATGACCTGTGTGTTGGTGCAGGTGCTGTGGGGGAGCAGCTGCCCAAGCCCCAGCCTTTCAGACAGCTGCATGTCCTGACCAGCTCCATCCACAGCGGAGCAGCAGCGTTGCTGAGGGGCTGCTTGTCACATCTTGCTCTGGCTCAGTCCTCTGCTTAGATATGTGAAGCTGTTGACATGAACTTATGGCCCTTGGAGGCGTGAAGATTTCCTCCAGTTACTTCTGGAATCAGGCAGGATGATGGCTGTGGGTGAGCTTTGGAAAATGCAGTGTTCCTCAGCAGAAGCCTGCTGGGGGAGCAGGCTCCAGGCACTTTCCAGCCCGTGATCCTTTGCACTTTCTACAGAGAGTCATTCCATTACTCTTTGTTTAATGAGGATGCAGAGGTTACTTTTCTTACGGATATTTTATCTTTTATATTTATTTTGTATCGCGTGTTTTATATCTTAAGGATAAGAATATTTTCTAAGGTTTTAGATATACAGAAGAAATTCCTCCCTGTGAGGATACTGAGGCTCTGACACAGGGAAAAAGAGAAGCTGTGGGTGTCTCATCCCTTGGAGTGTCCAAGGTGAGGTTGGACAGGGCTTGGAGCAGCCTGGGGTAGTGGAAGGTGTCCTTGCCCATGGCAGGGGGTAAAACTGGATGAGCTTTAAGGTCCCTCTCAACTGAAACCATTCTGTGATTTTATTATATGTATCACACAAAAAAAGGGCAAGGGCAGTTGCTGGTTTTTTTCTGTATTGCATTTTGTATGTCTGTGTATATATATATATATATATCTGCAAAGATTCATTAGCTGCCCTTTTTACTACATAACGATTTCTAGGTCTCCAGGTATTGCCAAGCAGTTACATTGAGAGAATCTCCACCCCTCCCACCCCCAAATAGTGATTGCTCTTGTGGGTAGAGGAGCATCAGTTTCTTGAGAGTCTTTGCAATTCCCTGAGCCTGAAGGCAAATGAATAGAAATTTAGTGGACCACCTAGTTGTTCACTCAAAATTCTCCAAAGAGAAGTCTGACCTAATTTATATTGTATTGGATCAAATAATCCTATCATGCATGTGTGCTTGCTGGTTTGTTTTCTTTTAGCAGGCATATTGCTGTCTTGCAGAAACTTCACATTTAGATGTTAGGCAGTGTCCCTGTGGTTTTGGGAGGTCCTTTTCCTCAGTGAGTACTTACTGGAAAATTGCATTTAGAGGACACTTGTGAAGAGGAGAACAATCAAGACAGAATACTAAGGCTGTTAGAATTATTCATACCTGAATGTGAATGTACTGTTGTTTAGTACTGAGGATAATCAAGAGTCCTCTAATACAAAGTCTCCTTATTGTTACTAAAGATGGAGCTGGAATCTCCCCAAGATGCTTTTTGTAACAAAATGCAGTCTAAATATCTCTGTCATCACAAATCCCAGTGATAGGGATTCTGCTGGGGTTTCATGTGGGTGATTGTAGGGTTGCTGAGGGTGTTTGCATGTGTTAAAGCTCACTGGGAGCTGATCAGCATCCAGGCACTGCAGTTGTGGCCTCTTAGAGCAATTCCAGGTGTACAAAACCCTTTCCTGGTGTTATTCTGTAGAGAGTAGCACCTGTCAGCATGTCTGTCCCAAGATATACTCCAAAGCTGATCAATCCATCTGTCTGTGTTCATGTTTTGGAAAAGAACTGTCTAACACAGGTTTATATAACCTGTCTGCACAGGTTTGTTCTTGGGAAGCATAGGAAAGTGTTGAGTCTGCAGAATTTCAAGATCATACCAACAGTTACCTGAAAACAGTTCTTTGCTCTTGAATTTCTTGAAGAACTTGGATCACTGGGAAAAGTTTCCCTTTTACATAAATGTCTTCTACCCTACTGACAGAGCAGTTACTTAGAGAACAGCAGGCATCAATATTGGTTGTTTCTTAACCTAAAGGATTATAAATTCTTTTTCAATAATTGAAGCAACTGAGGGGAAAATCGTGAGTGGTCTTTTTTTATGCCATTAAAAAAAAAGCTGATTTTCTGTTCCTGGTTACTTGAGGTACAGCTCAATAAACTATGCTAAAACAGCAAAGAAAAGGAGCACTTCAACTTGTTTAACCTTTCCAGGACCTGTCAGTCTCTGCCTGACACTGGCCAGAACACTTCTGTTGGCATGTGCTTTTTTCCAGATTAACATGGATTAGGTCACTTGAACTCCCCCCTCATTGAATTCATACCTTTCCTTTAATCCTCTTTCATAATATCTGTCAGGATTGATGTGGGGAAAGAAAAGCTTTTCCTGTATTTGGGAAATTTTTAACAAATAGCATGAAGAATTTGTTTTACCTTTTTTGATTTCCTCGAGTAACCTTTACAAACCAAATACTTCTTAACCTCTTGTGTTTTCCCTGTGGCTGTGGTGGGGTAGGAGATGCTTCTTCCTTCACCCTGAGGTTAGTGATGATGGGCACACTGATAACTTGGTGCTGCAGAGGATTCCAGGCTTAGGAATTTCCAAGTAGCTACGTAGTGAGGCCAAGCATAAAAGTAATTAGGAAAAAAAGCAAAATACTTCTAAACTTTAATGTAGCACAGCTGATATTCAGGAAATTGTACTGCTCTTCAGTTCATCAACAGTAAATGCAGCAAATTTTTTATTAATATTTCAAGTTTCCCTCTCATTCCTTTATGTAAAAAAATACACACTTAATTTAGTTTTATTGTTACTTCCCCTTATGTCAGTTTTCTTCTGGCTCTGAGGCTGATTAGCAAATTCAGACCTTTTAATGGCAAGATTAGATGACCTGTTAGATGTTCATGTCTTAACTTTTAGCAGCTATTCCACAAATATCAAGGGTCTTCCCAGCAGGTGCTTTCCCCCCTTCGTTTTAAACATAATGAAGGTTTTCCCATTCTAGGATTTTAATTTCTGTGAACGTGCATACATTTGGAAATGTGTTTGTTGTGCCACAGTAACACTGGCAGTGTCACTTGGAAATGTTGTGGCCCCTGTTATGGTTTTAAAACACCTGGTAGTTGTTTACAAGAAAGACTCCCCTTTTTAATTGCACTTTAATTAATACAAAACAAATCAACAGGAAGTGCTACTTCACACAGCGTGTTGGCAGTTAGCTCAAGTTTAAAAACAGTAAAAAAACCCCATCAGTGAGTTTAATAAAGATTATTTTATGAATGGGGTTTTTCTTTGTGGCTGCTGAAGTAATCAAATCTCACATTATGACTTCAGGACAGTTTTTCCACCCACCATCCCTGTGTGATAGTTTTTATATATTCTGACCCATTTTTCTTCTTTCTGAAAACAAGAGAAATAAAATGTTTGAGGAGTCCTAAAGAGGATAACAAATTGAATTGACCACTTACTGTTCCTGGCACTCAAATTTTATGGTCCTTACCTCCCCAGTGATGGAGTGAGCTATTCACCAGCCCTGCGTGAGAGTTGCAGCTGATGAAATTTGGTGAAGTTCTTTCAAATCAGAGCCACTACACTGATTTACATCACATGAGGGCTTGTCCCCTGTTGCTATGTTACATTTGTAGCAAATGCTAATTGAATTTAGTGCGTCCAGATCCTCAGAGAAAAGTGAGAATTGTTTCTGAGCGAATCCCACTGTGCCAGGCTTCAGTTTCTTGCTTTCAGTGCAGGATGCTCCCGGAGAAAACATGAAATCTCTTTATGCTGTCAAACAACACCAGAAAAATAACTCTGCCACAGCCTCAAAACAGGTCTGAGACTTCAGCACTGCTGAGTTGGGGCTTGGAAAAGAACAGCAAGTGATTTTCATAAGGGAGCTCTGTTGCAGCTCTTTCTTTTCTTCACGGCAGGACTGTTGGTCCAACAAACTACCTGTATGTGGCTGTCCCTTTTGAATGTAGAGTTTCTCATGTTTCATTCTTGCATCATTTGTTCTGTTGGATTCTCGGATGAGATGAAGAGGTGGCAGAGGGAGGACTCTCCAAGGGATGCTTCTGTGCCTCACCAGTCCTTGTAGAAGCAGCTGAGTTTGTTAACTTAGACACAATGCCCAGTCCTGACAGCTGAAATTTAGGTGAGAAGAATCCTGTTCTCAGTCACTGGACTCGAGCTGCTTTTTTTTCCAGGGAGCAGAAATCCAGGGGAGCAGATCATGTGCATCAAGCTTCAAAATATTGCTCAGGCTGTGTAGAGAAGTAACTCTGTTCTTTATTGCAAAGATCATCTCTAGTTCAAAGAACAGACTGCAAGTGACCCGTGCACACTGTGGGTGGCTGGTTCTGCTAATCAGTGTTTTTAGATGAAGCTTTTTGGTGGAGATGGGAAGAAGGACAGTGCCAAGAAGGGAAATAGTACAGGTAGAGTCTTTTGTCTTGTGGATCTGGGAACACAGGAATAAATTTTCCTGATTAATAGAGCGTTGATTTTCTTCTTTGTGGCTGAAAGTGTGTACACAATTAGCAATGTAGCCAATGAGTAACGCAGGTATAACACCAATTTTAATGTCTGTATTGGATTACCTCTAAGATTTTTTCATTCTGGTGGACTAGGATTATCTTTGGCTGCTTCACAGTGATTATTTATTAATTAATTTATTAAGGAGACGTCTTTTGAGGTTGAATGATTGTGAATATATCTTACATTCATAGGTGCACATATATTTTCATGAGAAAGACTGACACTGGATTTTTCCAAGACAATCTAAGCTTTGATTTGTTATAAGAAACAGGCATCCAGAAACCACCAGGAATTGTGCTGCTTTAGTGTACGCCTGGTTTCTTCTCCAAAAAACTGTTCTGGAGATCAGTGTAGGTTCCCTGTTGTGTATTCAAACAATACTGGAAAAAACCAAAAGTACTGAAAGAAGGATGTCTGGAGGATTACTTCCCACCTGGGGCATGAGCATTGCAGATCTTAGGTGAAAATTTTCAACTTAAGGCAAAGTTATAATCAGCAGAAATAGAAGTTGTTCATGATAGCTCTGTAGTTTTATTGTTTTTTATTTAGTTTGTTTTATTGTAGTTTTATTGGTCTATTTTTAATGCTGTAGCATTAATACAGCATGAAAAAGTTCAGCCTAGCTTTCCAGGAGATGGCTGAAGAGGTTTGGTCACTGCTGGCACACTTCTGTTGGGCTGCATCTTTATCATTCCAGCATCACTGCATGAGATAAAATGCAGACATGACAACATCTCGTGCATTAATCTTGCTGAGTCCTAATTGTTCCAGCAATTGCTTCCTGTAAGAAGTTGGCTGCACTGGGTACCTCAGGGAGAGCAGAGTGCTAAATAGAATGGATTGTGTATTCAGATGTACTTGAGCTTGTACTTAACTTGCAAAAATAGGAGAAAATCTTGTCTGCCTGTCTTGAAAGTAAAGGGGATAATGTCTGGAGGAACAGTTCCAATGCTTGACAATTAATAATAGCACTTTGAAAAGAAGCTTTTAGCAGAAGGCAAGCACATAGGTTACAGAGTAGTACAGAGAACAATGTAATTTTTGTGCTAATATGTTGAGATCAAATAACTCTTTAATAGGAGAATAATTTATAAGGATGATGCAAGTAGGAGAGTAAAGTTCTTCTAAATATTAATCTACTGCATTTATTATTTATTATTGTATTAAAAGGTTGAGGAGTAGACAAGGGAGACTGCAACTTCTAGTAGAGTTCACAAAGTGCTTTTTTAAAGGAAATTTCCTTTAAATGAAAAATGCTGGCATAACCTTTTGGTGAGGTAGTGGTAATAACTTGTGAAGTTTCTAAATGCATCTCTGTGCAGTAATGTGAGAAGGAAACTTCTGAACCAAGGTTCTCTTCTGCAGGCTGAACAATCCCAAGTCTCTCAGCCTTTCCTCCCAGCAGAGCTGCTCCATCCCTCTCATCACCCTGGTGCCTCCTCTGGACCCTCCCCTCTGCTGTGTAGCACACTTGGGAAGAGAAATCCTGAGTTTTGGCACCTGTAAAAGAGTGTTACGACCCTCCCACCTCAAACCTCGCATGCCAAATGTTGACGTTTTAAAGTAGCCTATTACATTTCGTGGTTACAGCCTTAGGAACTATACAGTGTACTCAAAATTTGAAAAATACAATAGGAAAAGCAGCTCAGGGAAGAGTCAGGGTGCAGAAGAGAAACAGCTGCTATTACAGTTATAATAGCCTATCCTATCCATGGCCTCTCTTTTATCCAATGAATAATTTTATATTTAACAGCAACTTGTGAAACAGTCTAATGATGTGTTATAAACTGGAGTGGGATACAATTTAATTGTTTTTTTCAAAGGTTTTTTATCTGCTGGCCTACTTCTTCAGGAGTATGAGTAGATGATTAAGTTATGTATTCTATTTCTGAACACTTTTTGTAGTACAAAGCCTTGCGTGCTTCTGTCATTCAAAAACCTGACACGACTCTGAATCCCCTCCTGTGATAATTCTGACTGATCACCGAGGCTTTTAAGGCACTAATACCACCTGTAGAAGAATTCTTAGCATGTGACAGAAATGTATCTTGCTTATTTTGGAGAAGTGGAGCTCACACATGTTCACAATGATTTGTAAAACAGCTCCTTGTAAATTTTGCAGTGACTGTAAGTCAGATTGTGTGTAATGGAGAATTTGGCCTTCTTTATATTTTGAGAAAGCTTTTTCATGTGTTTCTTGGTTTTGTGTGGTATTCTAGCACTTGTTGATGCTTAAAAGATTATTGCCACTTTTCAGTGCATAGTATTGAGTAGAAAATGGCTTTACTGATGTTTTTCCTGGAGTTAGAGATACTATTCCTGCCATTAGATAATCTTCATATCTTATTGTTGATATGCGTGTAGGAATGTGTTGTGCTTAACGTAAATGAAATGTTGCTTGCCTTTAGTTTGTAGCTCTGGTAAACCAGATGTTCTTGAGCTTTGGTTTAGTGCTTTGCACTGCTGTTGTGTAGCTTTAAATCTCACAGGAATTCTGTCCCCCAGGGATCCCCTTTTCCTTGTGCCCAAGTGAGCAGTAAAAAAGCTTTTGCCCTGCACAGAAACCTGTAAGTTCTGCACATGCTTCCAACTTCAGTGTCTTCATCTCTATTGGATGTAGGTAGAAAATGTAGCACTTTCTGAAATGGCCATCAGAGCTTCCTAATGAGACACTTGGATTTTCTTCCTCCTTTGACAGAATTAAATGTTACCTATTAACCATAATGCTTAAATTGATGAAGTGTAAAACTAGTGAAATGGGTTACAGGGAAAGGAAGTAAAAATATTATGAACCATATGCCCTAATTTATGTCTTCTTAGAAAATTCATCTAATGAAATTAAGTATTTGGAATAATTCAGCGTATGATATTCAACAAGAAGTACAGCAGTAATGGTAGGATGATCTTCCTTTTAATATAGTAAGGAAGATACAACTTCTTTTCTGGGGAGGAACATCAAATCCTATTCTCTTGAGATCCGTGTGCATCATCAAGACCAGGTTTTCTTTTCCTTTTTGAGTAGCTATGACAGCAGCTTCTGCTGTGTTCTTTGTGACTTTAAATAGAGGCAAATGAAATGCCAGCTCTTCGTGTGAGTTCTTAATCCCAGTTTCCTGGTCCCTCTCCTTTCCTCATGGCTCCTCTCTCATAAATGATTGTCTCCATCCACTCTTAAGCTCTCCCTCCCATGAAGCTGTTTTTACATCTTGACTCCCAGACTGAAGCTCCCAAGTCCTCCATTATTAAACAGCTCTCACAAATTCTTCTCTTCTGCTTCTTGTGATACAAGACTTCATGTCAGAGTCAATCCCTTTTTTCTCTGCTCTGACTCCTCTGTTTTATGCATTCCAACTCAGCAGCTTGCTGGGTGCCTTGATGGAAAGATGAACCTCTTGCTGTCACTTCCACTGTTCTGTGTAATTTCAGTTCAAAGCAGTAATTAAAGAAATAGTCCATTTTCCAGGATGATGTTTATAGGCATGTGAATGTACATTTTAGTTCGCTCTGGAGGCTGCAGGAGGGGTGATAGTATAGAGGGATTTTCGTATAAAGGAGTCATCCTGGACAAATGTAAAAATCTGTTTTTAAGTAATTTTGGGCTTGGGATTTTTGGTTTGTGGTTTTTTGGTTGTTTGGGTTTTTTTTGTCTGTTTGTTGGTGCTTTTTTTTTGGGGGGGGGGGGGTTTGAGTTTTTTTGTATCAGCAAGAAAACCAGATCTGTGATATGAAGACCAAATCCTACTCCCAGTTTCAAAACTCAGCAAACTTTTCAGATACAAGTTTGTAAGGATTGTATAATGTGGTCAAAACACAGTATTTCCCTACAGTCTGAATTTTGGAAGTGATTCAACCCATTCATCCCTCACATCCTGACAATCACCCCAAAGCAGATACACTTGATGTGTAGAATTGTAGCCTGAACAGTTAAAAATCCTGCAAAGTGATTAAAGGGAGTGAGAAGTGTCAGCCAACCTTATCCACAGGTGGTGCTTCCTAGCCTGGCTTTGAGTAGAGAAAATTCATATAGGTAACTTATTTAAAGGGAATTATTTAGCAATGTTACTGTTGATAGCTACATCATAAATAAACTGCCCAGAATTTTTGGTGAAATCATAGACCATGAGAACAAAGGGATAAGAGGTAACTGGAAGAGTGGATTTTGTGCTGATTATGTACTCACTGAGGTCCTTTGGGACTGGTTGGTTTTGTCAATATAAATGTGCTATATCTGATGACTCCTGTGAGACAGAGCATGAGGGTCATTGATACCAAGAGCTCTCTTGACTCTTGTTGATGGGGGAGAGAAGAATTTAAACTACACTGGTGTTTGGCTTCTTATCTTCCTCAGGATAATCATGATGTGTTTAATGGCTGTACAAGTCTGAACTGTTTTGTTCAGGTAAATGAGTTTGGGATGTGGTTTTGGAATTTAGGGGGAGGAAGATGTATAAATACAACCAATATCACTCTTCTTGGGCCCTTACTAGAGAATTCAAGACATGCAAATGCTAAGTCAGGGAGTGGAAATGTCATCCTTAAAAGACACATGAAATGCAAGGACTGTGATAAAAGTGTTGTGCACTTTGAGGTGTCTGAGTTACAAAGAAAGCTTGTAGTTCATGGAATTATATCCATGAGTCTTTTAATATACTCAGGTTGTTCTTTATTTCCTATGGAGTGTTGCAGAATTCGTTTCCCTGGAGGTGACTGAAGTAAGACTGGAAAAATCCTACCTGATCTTTAATAATCCTTCACAGGCATGGTAATACTCCAGAATTGTACTATCATTGGATAATTTACACTTAAATCCTTTCATCTCTGTGCTCTCACCTTCAAAAAAAAAAACCTCCTTAAGTGTTATGGGGAGCCAGGGATTGCACACTTGAAACACCTTGGCCTTGTTGCCAGTTCAGCCTCACCTGCTTACACTGATTTATTATGATTTTTTCTTTTCCAGAGGGTGAGACTGAAAAATACATTTCTCCCATTATAGTTAATAGATTCAGGAAGTAATTTGCAGATCAGGAAACAATGGATCTCATATAATAAAAGCACTGCCGAGGTAATTCATAAGGAAGATAAACTTGTATTGTTAGGCTTGCACATTTTACTCTTATTTGTAGGCCATGTATTGCTCTCCTGTGCTTTCCACCATTAAGCAGTAAGGTTATTGCATTAGTAAAAAAGCACTGCTGCTTTGACTGGCTTTCAGAACCACACACAAAATCAGATAATGCATTTTACTGAATTATGAAGAGCTGTGTTATTTGTTTATAACCGCTCACTTAGTTATTGCTCTCAGGGCTCCGTGTTACAATTTAATCACTTCCCCGCATCTCCGGAGGTCTCACAGGCTGGTGTGAGGCAGCACAGGGACAAAGCAGAGTGACTGGCAGCTAAGTGTTTCAATCAGTCAGGATACTGATTTATTTCTGTGAGGAGGAGTGTAGAGGAAATGAGAATGGCTGGTTTTTGTAAATGGTGCGCTGAATAGTCATCAGTTTAACACTGGAGGTCACATTAATACTGAAATATTGAGAAAGGGGGAAAAAAAAGAACAAACCCACAGGAGTGTGTTGTGGGCCTGATATTTCTGGGTCTGAGAGATTTTAGTCTGCTAGCCTGCTAACTTTCTCCCAAGGGAGAAATTCTTAAGAAAGCTTCTTCTCAAAACAAATCCTGGCAAACAACTCTCCTTTCTCAAAACAATCTTTCTCCAGGTGGTGTTTTGCTTTTCTAGTTCTCCAAACATTTGAGCTGTTTCTCTGGTTTAACCAATGGGATCAGAGAGGTGTCGTTCCTATTCACCAATCATGTTAAGTCTGTATCACAACACCTTATAAAAAGGTAGTAAGAATTAAGACAATAATGTTTTTTGTCTGCTCTTTGCCTTCTGAAGTATTTGGAGTCTCTCATCCTTTTTTCGTGTCCTACCAATGACAGTGTCTCTTGTCACCCTCACTGCATACAGGCTTTGGGAAGTGTGTAATGCTCAGCATGTCCTGAAAAGGCAGCACAAAAGATGAATCTGGAATCATTTCACTTACAGGGTTTTCCTCACAAAAAGGGATATGAAGCATTAAAAGGCAGAGTGTAAGGAATTCTTTGTTGTCTAGTTACTATACACACCTGTGAAGATTTTAACTTCAACTCTATTCAGGATTCTGGCATTGCAGAATGTTTAAACTGGACCCAAAGAACTGGAATAGGGCAGGTGGTGTAAATATCTGTGGAAATGGATCCCTTTTGGAGTTAAAAATATAATTTAACTTGAGCAAAAATAGGAGTAAAAACATTGGTGGAATATTATATCTGTGCTTTAAAAATATTCATAGGTATGCCTGAGATAGGAACAGGTACATTAAAGTTTTCATTGCCTACTTTGAGGCAATAGGAACCATGTAATTTTATGTCCTCCTTGAAGTGCTGGTTTTAATCTGAAAAAAATAATTCTTTTTAGATAGTCAAAACAATTAATGTTCTATAGCAAACCTGATAGCATTGGATGATGTTTATAGGAGATAGAAAATTCAAGTAAAGTTTTTTGCCAATGGTGTACCATTCCTTCTGTATCCCACCTGAACTCCTACAGATATAAAATCTAGAGGAAGCCAGCAGATAGTTTTGAATGAAATTAGGTCTTTCTTAAGATTTTAAACCTCCAGAGCCCACTGAAACTCTGTGCTGAACCATCACTGCTTTTATAGCAAGGAAGATACCTTAGCTGTCAGGAGACTGCTTTAGTGGGGTATTCCCTAGAAAGGCCCCTGTAGCCTAGCCTACATTTCATCTTCTTTTTCTAACCTAAATCCTAAGGTTGTCAAACACTTTCATAAAATTTATGCACTAAAATTTGATGAAAATGTGGCTAGATAGAGAAAGAACTACTTTAGCAGAAGCTTTTAGTGCTGACAATAGAGAAACTTTTTACTGTCTCATGAAAAACGGAAACTCTGACTGCAGGGAGAGAGACGGCAACTTGCCTCTTGGTCAGAGGAGAAATCTCTGGGTTTGCTGCTAAATGCACCCAGGGGAAGTGAAGGTATCTGCAGTATAAAATAATGAAATATAAAAGCAGTGCTTGCTATTGCAGAGACTGGATGGCAAAGGAGAAGCCCCACTTTTTGATTACCCTGGTTTCTGGATGGTTTATGCATCCAGATGAATTGATATTTCTTTTGATGGTGTCCATTAGACACAGATTTTGAGGCCTATTTTGTCTCTTTCACAGGGAAAAAGTGTCTGATATGTTGATAGATGTATGATCACGATAGTTTTGGAAGATGAAGGAGAAGAGAAAATGTGCTGTGGGCAGGAAACAGCTACTTCAGCATTTCTTTTCCCTTCTGTCTTTTTCTCCTGAGCTAACAGTCCATTCAGCCTGAATACAGATCTGTTCTTAATGTGTTCAACTGCATTATTTAGCCCACCACTGCAAGCCAAATTGTTATCCGTGGAGATGGAATTGCTAAGTTGATTTAATGGAGCTTTGTTAATCTGGAATTTCATTTATATCTTGTCTTGGATGTGTCCATTGTCACTTCTTTGTGTTTAGGATGTGTGATTTTGGCCAAAAGGCACAAATTTACGCTAAGAGCAGCTCTTTAGCTCCTGGATATCTGCAAGAAGGCTGTCGAGGAGGCTCTTGTCTTGTGAGAAGCACTTAAAACTTGCTATTAAGTGCTGTAGTGCCTCTGTTTGCAGCACATCGATCCTTTGGAAGTGAAGCCCTGAAGGAGCAGATCTCTGTTGTGCTCCGTGGCTGTGAGTAATTACTGAGAAACACAGCAAAGAAAACCTGAGTGGTTTATTCCTAACCTGCTTAGCATTCCTGCCTCCTGCATGGTTGGAATGGGAACCACCAGTTGAAAACACAGGCAGCCGCTGGCCGAAAAGATCTGCAGTGGTTATAAAAACTGAGAGAGAGAGATAGCAAATAGTCCCCTGGAAGGATATGGATAAGGATTACATAAAAGAGGGAATTTGTGAGCCTGGAATGTGTTTTCCCCCTACAGTATCTATTTCCATTTTCTGTGAAATGGCTTTCAATATTTCGGTTATTTCACATTTTGTTATAATCTCTTGGACGGAGATCAGATATGAGATTTACGGTCTGAAAACAGGTTGGAATGGTTCTTGATGGTGTCAGGAATATTTGCAAGGTTTTAGCAGCTGATATAGTGCAGATGAGTGGATAATACAAATAATAACATCTATTATCTCTATTGCTATCCCATTCTCCAGAACTGTGGAGGTGGATTGGAGCCCTCCTTGCCTTTATTTACCCCCGTGGTCCTAGGCACTGTATCAAACAGGAAAAAAATCCCAAATTGTATTTCAGAATGCTTGGTAGTGGAGACACTTGCAGTTTTCTGATGATGAAATAGCAGAATGTTGTGACTCTGGTTATGAGCTAGTCAGTGGTGTCACTGGTCAAATATCAACATCTTCTACCTGTTTCTCTCTCATTCATTAAATCACACAACAAATGACATATTCAAGGTGAAATTTTAACTACAAATAATTGGCTTTGGAGGAATCTGTGGCCCAGGTTTGGGAGGGCACTCGGACCTGCCCCTGAAGATGCTTTTTTGGCAGCAGTGTGGGGTGATACAGATAGAAATGGGATGAGTACAAGTTATTAGTGGTTTAAGAATATGATGTGTGATAAAATTGCTACCTCTCAGCTGTCCCACTTTCCTCAAGCAGTGCATGCAGTAATCCTTTCCTGACTGTTTTTTGTGAGGCCTGATCTGATGAAAGAACAAATAAACTTTGGCTACTGAGCAAAGTAACCCTCCCACCTGGCTTGAGTGGGACTTACATGAGCACTTCGACTTTCTCTAACAGACTTTTTGCAGGATCAGGCTTCTGTTTGCAGGATTTGGTAATGCATTTCTTAATGGAAAAGGAAAAGGTTCTGTTACCTGTGAAATGTTGAGCGTTTAAAGCTTTCCTCTCTCTAACAGCTTCCTAGTTTCTCTTTGTTTCTGCATGAAGTCTGTTCTTTCCCAAATTATTCTGTCCCCTCAGAGCAATCTTCAGCTAAAAGTGAGGCCAGATTTGCACCATGAGCTGTTCAGTGCCTTGAAGCTGAGATTTGTGTTAGGGAAAATGTGATGCAAGGACAAAAGGTGGTCTAGCCCAGATTCCCATGTTTGTGTGTAATTAATGTATTTCTTTCCTGTTAGTTTCAAAGGATTTATTTCTAGTCAGGAGTTAAATAGACCCATTCAGTGTTTATATTTATGCAAATGATCATTGTGTCACTCGGGTTGCAACATTAAAGAAAAAAAGCCAGATACTTTACATGCCTTTGAGTATTGAAGTGATTACAATTACCTACATAAAAGGAGTTGCTTTATTAATTAATTAACTTGGAGAAAAATGTCTAGTGACCCTCTGAAGGAATATCAATAACTGAAACATTAATTATGTAAATAAGATCTGCCTTTACTGTTCATTATTCATCGTTTAACATGAAAACTGCCTTTTAAAATAATGCTTCATTCATATATTTCAATAAATGTCTAGTCTGCCTAGCTTGTCATTTGGATCTAGATTTTGAGACACAAACTGTAGTGACATCAGTCCAGACCTTGGGACACTTCCTTTGAGCCACCAACACCAATTCCTGCTTGCTGGGCTGGCATTTTTTGGGGACGGGCTCTTTGAGGCAGCAAATTCCCTTTGGGAATGAGTTCTTGCAAAATTCTTGTCTGGAGAGACAGAGTTGCTGCATTTCATGGGTGAGGAAGGAGAGGAAAAAGCAGCAAAATACTTGCAGAGCTTTTGTGACTTTGCCATGGTTCCAGAAGGGAGGCTGCAGGGCCAGCCCAGCTCCAGCTTGTTGAGTTGTGGGGTTGAATTTTTCTCTGAGTCAGAGGCAGCAGTACCAAGGCAAACAGATACCACAAGGAAAACAAGGTTAGCCCACGTGTTTGGTAACTGTGATCTTGCACACTCAGTAAACTTGCTGGTTCTTTTTACATTTGGAGGATGTGACTGAATGCCTCCTGGCAAGTGCTGCAGGTGATTTCCTACAGGTTATGAGAATCCTTTCCTTGTAAAGAGCTCTGCCTTTTTGTTTTCTAAAGTTTTTCCGTGTTAGCAAATTCTGATGAGGGATTCCTGGAGGGTTTTATTCCTTTTCACATCCCTAAAGACAACACACAAAGGTTTCCAGGGTTACTTTTTGCTCAGGTGTCTGTGAGTGCACCTGTAAGAGGAGAGAGGGAAAGAGCTGTGTTTCTTTTTCATAATCTCAAAGGCTGTGCTGCACGTAATCTTGTGTGTGCAGACAAAATAGGAGCTGTGCAGTCCCAGAAAATCCTTTACTCTCCAATCCCTGAAGAGCACCTGCTTATGAGCATAAGACGTTCAGATTCCCTTTTTTTAATGCCTCAGAACTCGCTTTGCCCATAGCAGGAAGGGCTGATGAAGAAATATGTGTGTCCCCCCCTTTCCCTTGTAGCGTGATGGATTGTGGAAGTCCTGATTGAAAATTCTAATCACAGCCTTGCAGTCCTTCAGATCACAACCCCTGACAGTTGATTCACTCCTTTTCATGCCTGCTGCCTCTGACTGCTCCTGGTGCCTCGTCTGCATGAGTCTATCATTAGCACACAAAGCATGATGGATTGGCCGGGGTACCTCTGTCCTCAGAACCTGGGAAATGCTTCTCTTTCAGAATCAAAGAACCTGTGTGTGACATCGGCATGAATGGGAGAAGAGAGTAATACAGTATTGGAGGTGCCTGTTGGCTGCCACTGTTTAGAGGGAAAACGGTGCATTAGGGGGCTGTAAGTACCTGGCCTGTTTGTTTGGGGTTTGGGTCCTCGCTGGGAACAATGCAGAAAATCACAGGTGTGGAGCAGTGCAGGAGCTGAGCCTGGCAAGTGCACAGCAGTTGTAATACCTTTTGGAAATCAGGGCTGTAAACACTTCCAAAATCCTACTTAAAGTTCAGCCTGGTAATGAAATCATTTAACTTTCAGTGAGGTCTGATGGCCAAGATGATTACAAACAATGGCTTTGGTACTGACTGTGGGCTGGGTTCACTTTGGTGGATTTTCTTCTAGAGACCCTTTCAACAGGAAACTTTTGCAAATGTTTGCATCTTGCAAATGCTTTTATTCATCTGTGTGACTTGGCATTTAATGTTTCAGTGAACAAGACAGTTAAGTTTTGGCTCCAGTGAAAGATTGATAGGAACAATTTTCGAATGTGGTATCACAACAAAGTGAAAATATGTCATGTTCAAATACTGAGCTCTGATGCGTCATGTGGTCTTGTAATAAATGAAATAGCACTAGCAACCTGACAGATGTGCAAGAAAATGGTTTTAAATTTATGATGATTAATTTTCAAGATGAACTGCAATGAAAAAAATTGTTAGTAGATACTTAAAAGAAGGTAAAGGGAAGCAGCTTTCTGAAATGAGAACAGGCAGGTAATGATAAAGCTGCCTTCACTTTTATGTTTGGCTTTCTCAAATTCTAGCAATGGGAAAATTCATATTCTGGCTGCTGCAGCTGGCGTTAACAGCTACTCAGGCAAGTGTAACATCTCATGGAAATTCCACTTCTTGGATTTGTGCTGCTGTTTCGTGCTGGTTGTCTTGGAAGTAGGAATAACTGAAAGCAGAGCTGAAAGGTTTCTACCTGGTGATTCTTTCAGAGCCATCAAAATAAAACAGCACTGAACGTAGTGAGAAAACAGAGGTAGCTTGATACTACCTTGAAAGAAAACCAAACATTTCTGAAACTCAGCATGTTCATTCATTTTGAGGATTTGCCACTTGAGCATTGACTTTATTTTGCACTAGGGCATTCAAATGTAAAGGATATTGTTTGGTAAAATACAAACTGATTTAGTTAAGCAATGCTAGGTAATTTCAGGCTAAAAACAGCACTTGATAGCTTTCAGTGAAATCAACTCCTGCCAGATACAAGAAGATAAAATAGTGCCCATCCCTAGCAGTAAACTCTGTTATTTCAAGGAGCTGTGTCCCAGTGAGACCAAAACTGAGCTGTCCAGTTGGAAATGGAGGAAAACAGCCTCAGAAAGGATGTGAGCTGTACTTTTTTCAGAACAGGAGTTCAGCAGGGAAAAAAAAAATCCTAAGTGTCAGTGTCATGTTATTTTGAGACAAACAAAATGTTTTTAAATGGAGATGTTTTGTTTGTCATTAGCACTGTAACTTTTACATGGGAATGTTTTTGGTTGACAAGTTATGTGGGAAACCCCAACAATTGTCTGCCAGCTGTTAATTTCAGGCACTCTGAGAACAGCTGGTCTGTAGCATCTCCTGGTATCTGACCTTCCTCATCTTCAGCAGTGCTCCCTCTTCTCTGTTAAGCATACTTGATAGTTCTAGAATTTTCCCTTCTTATTTGAGGGAAATTATAGTTATTATAATTATTTGGGGAAGTGGTTGTGTAACTCAAAGGCAGCGTTTTATCTGTGGATTGCAGTTTAAATTCACTTAATAGAAAGTGAAAATTCTAGAAGCCATTTTGGCTGTCTGAAGATAGATCTGAATGCACATGTCCATTTTTTTCCTGCAGAAATACTTGTCAAAACAAGGTCTCTGCTGGTCCCTATCGGGTCCCTGTCTTACTGTGCCCAGAGGAAAGAAAAAACCAAAATGTCTGAAGAACTTAAGGATCCAAATATAAAATTAGTATAATAAATATAAAAATGTCAAAACAGATGAGGTGCATCTGGAAATGTACAGCATATTGTGCTTGCTGCCTTTCGTGCACTTTGTAATGGCTTTCATGCAAGTTGGTCTGGCCTTTAGTCTTTATTATCAGGAATTGTTTTTATCCACTAAGATCTTCAAAGAATAGCCAAGATCATGCTGAAACTTATTATCTTTACCTCCAGCTAATGCCGCTGTCTATGCTGGAGGGAAAAACTTTATTTAGCAGATGCTTGTGAACGCTCTGTCCCTGCTCTGGAATCACCAGTAATCCACTGAAAATTCACTTCTGCCAAAACCGGAATTTTTCCCCATCTTACTTTGTTTTAGAAACAAGAATGCTCTGGGGGGCTTTCATGATCAGCACTGATCAGTTGTACTGTGGCTTTTACAGGTGGATAGAATTCAAAGTTTCCTAAGCACAGATATTCACAAATGTTGGTGTGTCAGTGAATGTGTTGTTCAGTGATCCTGTTCTGTTAGCACCTGGCATGAAGTGACCTGAGGAATGTGCTCATTGCTTCCAATGACAGTTGGATTGTCTCTCTTTTGCAGTTTCTGACAAGTTTAGCTCTCAAATAACCAGTTGTTATTTGCCAGCTGAGTTGATGAAGCTTCCTAACTTTTGGAGGTTAATTCAGGGAACATTTGAGTTGTACTTTCCATCGAAGAAGTTCCGTTTATGGTGGGCTGTGTTTTATTTCAAAGGGTGTAAAGCTTCATTACTGTGTAAGGATTTATATTGGCTGTAGTTGCACACAAGATCCAATGGTCTAAAGGCATGAGAAAAGTCGTTTTATTTTCCAAAATAAGATATTTTTCTGTTCTGTATTTTGTCAGTGTTAACTTAGGTTTTCTGATCTAATTCAGTGAATTTCATCTTTCATTTCATTACATGAGAAAAGATTTCATGAAATGACTGTAAAGGCATATCCAAATTGCTCTCTATTACCAAGGAGAGCTGCAGTTCTGGCCTTTGTAGCTGTACCCCAATGCACTTCAATCCAGGCAGCAGGAGTGGTGCTCGTGTGCCAACTGTGCCAGCTCTGCTTCCAAGGCCACTGTCCAAGCCTGCCCAGCACTGTCAGGGCTCAATTTCCCCAGCCTGGTCCTGCCTAGTTTGGGCTCTGACTTAGTTCTATGCACACAACAGAATTCCTGTTTCCTAGGTTTAGGTATAAATTTCCCTAAACAGACAGTGTGGATTATTTTGTAAAATTGTTACATTTCCTCCCGTCCTTTGGTTGTGGGAAAAAGGCTTCTTACTTACAAAATATTTACAATCTATAATGCAAGTATGTAACTTCTTACTAGAAAATACTCATAATACGGGTTGATATTTGAGATTACTGCTCCAAATCCTGGCAAGAGGTACCTAAATTACATCCACCACAGTGACTAACATTTTGACATTTACAGATGGGCCTTTGACTTCACAGTTTGTTAGATGTGACCCATGTATCCTCAGCTGTAAATACCTGCAATGTGGAGGATGAAGCTGGAATCTACCTCTGCATGCAAGTTTTTGCTTTTGGATTTAACTAGAAATAATTTTCATACCTTAAGATACTTCTTCATCTATAATGTGAGTTGCCACCATTGATATACAGTTATTGGATTACACTGGAATTATTAGAGTATTAGAACTAATTTGAATAAAAGATTGTTTATGAGTTTTGGACCTTATGTAAAATATTCTGGTATGTACTTTGGCGAGATAAACTAGACTGTTAGTGGAGATTTTAGTTTTCCTCTGAAATTGGAGAAGTATTTTTCTCCTAAATACTGAATGTTGAGTATTTTATGATGGTTTGCCTATAATGAATTTTTCAGTTTGTTAATCCAGCTGCTCAAACACACCCAATAGTAAAGAGTGCCAAGAAAGCTGAATTTCCATCCTGCACTGCCACTCTTTGCTGGGAGTGACCAAATCACTTTTGCAGTAGGCAATTCAATATTCTGGTTTTCTTTTTAATTCATGTCTGGCAAAGAAGGCAGACTGATCAAAAGGCATATTGTCAGATTACATGGGAAATCAGGATTTGTACTTCCCCAGGAAAATATGGGTTTCCCTGTAGCCCATTTTAAACCCAGTGCCATACTTTATTAGGTATTTAAAATGTGATCTGTAATAAAATTGAAAAGAATGTATTGGTATGTTCATGTTTTAAGCAGTAATGGCTGTGGCTTGTCTGAAATGGCCTAGACTTCATTTTAACATCCAGTGACAAAGTGGAAAGGCTGTACAAACGTATGGTACTTTAATTAATGGGGGCAATACTGAGCTTTGAAAGTCCTCTGGAGCTTTTGTCTCTGTTGGAACATTGTGCTGTGAATCTTCCCTAATAGTTAAAGCAAATGAAGTAAAATAGCCTTTGGGCTATTTTGTTACACTGTGTTGTTGGGGGAAAAAAATTAATCCTGTGCCATTTTGCATTTGCTGTCTGTGAATCAAACTGTGAAAGCTAATTTAAAAACTTTCACACTCGGCTTGAATGAGGACTGTCAGTGCTTGGAGAATGTCAAATTGAATGCAATTAGCTGGAGTTGGGCTAGCCTAGATAAACCCATCAGCCTCAAAGTGCTCAGCCTTAATGACTGCTCTGATAAACTAACACAGGGGTTACAGGAAAGAATTTAAAGGCGTTTAAGTCCTGCTGAAAACTTGCCCTGTATAGGAGAGGTCTTTGAAACCAACATAGTTTGTACACCAAGGGGCAGGGAGGTGGTGAGAACCTGTGGAAAGTTAAATACAGCACAGAGCTGCATCCAGGAAAGGGAAACAAAACCACTGATGAACCTGCTCAGATTGTAAATACGTCAGTTATTTAAGTATTTGTTAATTGTTAAACAGCAAGTTACCATTTGTGGTCTCTGAAGTAGCTGGGTGTCACAGGTGTTTGTAGAATGCACAGCTGGTACAGCTGTGGTGGAGTGAAATCTTGGGATGTTTCAGGGAATGGTGGCACTACTGCTGTTCTAGGTTGGGGAAGTAATGGGCTTTTGAAGTTCACCTCTTCATTGTATCTGTTCATCAAATGCTGCATAACCTATAATGAGGACATGGGATCCACACTTAATTGGTAAAGTGAAGTTCCATGCTTGGTTCAGTGTGTTCAGAGAAATTTTCTGATGGTTTGTGAACAGGTCTCCCAGACTGCAGGAGCTCAAGAGACAGGGAGTTTAGGAAAAAGACTGGAGGAGAAATAGGTGATGAACAGCTGAAGTTGTGAGAAGAGTTACCTGCAACATCAGCTGCTAATCTAAAATATAATGACTCTTCCCTTGGAAGATGGGATGTTTGCCAGTCAATGGACTGTGGCTTTTAGGATATTAGTTTTCCATGAGAACATGTTGGAAAATGTGTTTGGAGCTCCTTTAGAACATTTCCTTTTTCTCTCCACTTTTTCTTGGAGAAGACTCCCTGCAGAGTTTGATCTCCAGGTGCTGAGTGAGGTCTCAGCCCAGGTTGTTCCTCTGAGAATTGTAGTGAGCGACCCCTGATTTTCCCCATGGAGAGAGAACCCTGATGGTAAATTGAAAAGAACCGAGCCTGTAAATTAGCATTTTCCATGTCATCCCTTCTCACATGAGCAACATGAATTGTGCAGACAACAGCAGCATTTTTTAGTTAATGAACCCAGCCATGAGCACTGTTCACATTTAACATGTTTACAGGGGGTAGCATCCAGTCAAAAAATTCCATTAATTCTTTTTGCATGAATATTGTGTGCATGAGTGCGTGCATTTATGTGTCCATTTGTATGTATGTGTACACTATTAGTATATGCAGTGTTAAAGCATAGAGAGTAATTCAAGAAGAATCACTGAGGAGGTTTCATTAGGCATGTAAATGTATTCAGCAGAAGATTTGAAATAACTCTTTAATGGAAAAAAAGGGAAAACTGCCATTTGACATGAGAAATCTATTTTGAACTATAGTTTATGCACAGTCTGTTTTCTGCTTTCCCTTTCTTGAAATCGTTGCCTGAAATATTATGGTGGCATGCAAAGGCTTGAAGTTTAATTTTAAATTTAATTTGCCTGAATGCTGCCAGGGTATTTTTACAGAGACAGTAAAATTGCAACTTGGTAATACTTGGCACTCAATTTCTATAGGAATGGCATTCAGGATACTACTTTGGGCTCATAAGTAAAATAAGATGAAATCACACATGTTAATGATGATTTTTAAATGTTTTCAGAACTATGTAAATGTAATTTCTGCCTTGATTTTGTTAGTTTTATGGGCTGCAGGGAAGAGAGTTTGAAACAGTCGTATATACATATATTTAAAGCTGTGAGTGAACTTTTTTCAGTCTGTTAATCCAAATGTTCTTTAATGGCTAAAAATAGAATCAAATTATTTAATATAAAAAAAATCTGGGACTTATTTACTGAGCTTCAGACAGAATTATTCTTCCAATAATATTCTGAATATTCTTGAATAGAGTGCTAGAAGGTTACTGTGCTGCTGAAGGCTGGACATCCTCACCTCTGATTGCTGATAATCTGGTTGTCCCTCCTGACTTCAGTCCTGATAGGAATGCCTGTTTGATGGAAAAAACCCAGTATTTTAATGGCTGTTATAGCATGAAGTATTTGCTTTGAGGTGTTCAACATTTGTTTTCAGTGTAACTTTATCTTCAACCTCTCTGTCATCATCTTGGACAGCACAAGACCTTGAGCTGGACCTCCTTATGGGGAATGCTGCTTTCCTCAGTGTTGCACCTGGAATCAGCTGGCTCAGGGCTGACCCTGGTACTTTGTTGTGTTCCAGAGGTGGTGTCACATCTCCATGTGGATGTAATTCGTGGGGAGGACCAGAGGAGATGAGAGAAAGACTTTTTGTCTTGTTGAATGTCACATTTCCCAAAGGAAGTCTTTGGTTTAAAGATGCAGCACCAAGTCTCTGTGTGGTTGGTTGGTGTTACTTACTAAAATAGTGCTCAGTAATGTAGTATTTAATGAAGCAGTGACTGCTCTGAGCATTCACAGCTCAGGACTGTGTTTTGTCTTTCCAAGTACTTTCTGACACCCCTTTGACACAGAGACCTGAAAGTCACAGCTGGAATTGAACATCCTGCTTCTCTTCCCCATCCTGTTTTTCCCAAGTCATGTCTGAAAGAGAATCACAGCTGCCAGACCCAAATCCCATATTACTGATGTAACTTTTGGAGTAGGTGCTGAAGGAATGCAGTTGGTGAGCTGAATTCTGGAAGGTGCTGCAGTGTGCTTGTTGTACACCCCTGCTGCTGCTTTTTCCTGCATGGAATTACTCATACTCACACAGAAAAAGTGAATTGCTGTTCCAGAGCCAAGTACATCAGTAAAGAGATGCTGAATTTACCATTGTCCAGGTGGAATGACAAGTTGTGTGTGCAGTCACAGAGTAACTTCTCCTTTCACGTGACATCTCTGGGTACAGACAGTCCGTGCTGGAGGACCAAAGTCAGGGTTGTGTGATAAAGGCAGTCTGTGCTCATTGCTTGGTGAGCAGGGGAGGAGGAAGAGGAGGGGATGATCTCATGCCTTGGGGCAGCAGGACAAGGTCTTGGAGGGCGAACTCTGTGTGCCATTGCTCCTGTGTGAGTCATGCAAGACTCAGCCCTGGCGCTTCCCTCTGGTAAAGTTACAAGGAGATAAAATCAGAACTGTTAAGGGAAATATCACACAACTTTAACACATGGTGTTACCAGACAGCGCTGTCATTAAACCAAACATCATCAGTAACAAAATCTCTTTAAAAATGGGCAGAAAGACTAATAAATTTTTTGTAAGAAGCATTAGTTTTGACTAAAATTTTATTGACATCTTTTGGGCTGCTGTAATGTGCATTTCTTTGGTTGGACTACCTGAGCTAATGCATTAAGTACCATTAATTTCAGCTCCTGTGTAGGTGCCTGTAGCTTCTGTGTACCTGTGAGTTGCAAGTATAAAGTGTTTTCTGTGACTGTACTTTGAAATTAATCTAGAAGATTCTTCTAAGCATTGTTTGCAAAAGAAACAATATTTTTAGGAAATTAAGTGAACGTTTCTTTGCCAATGTGATACTATGTCAGTAGTGTTTTGTTGGTTGATTGGTTTTTGTTCTTTTAATTTTTAATTGACTTTATTGCTAGGCACTGTTTTGTCGTGTTACTATTCCCACTGTAATAATAATCATTATTCCACCCTTCTTGCTGTGTTTTTGATGAAAATATATCTGAAGAAGAAACCTGGTATGCATCTTTTTTTTTTAAAGAAACATCTCTACGCTCTTATTAAAATTAAAGAATATAATGTATCTTAGGCTTCTTAAAATCTAAGTAGGATGAAGAATTCACTGCAGATGATCCTGTAGAAAGGCTTTGCAAGAGGAGGGCAATCAAGTAGGGATAATTAGAGTTACTATTTAAATATGCAGAAAGCACAAAGCTTATCCGGAAGAGCAGAGTGAAGTGTAAGTGCAGCGTAAGACTCACGTAAGGATGATTTGCAAGCAATAAAATCACATCTCCCTGACTTTGTAAGTACAAACTAATAAGCAATATTTAATAATGGAGACTGTAACAGTGTGGGATATGAACCCAGTGGAATGTGATTTTACCATTAGATCTTACCTGAAGGGGATGGATTGGTTTAGCACTGACAGAGTGAGGATTACAGGTATTTGGAATGTGTGTGCAGTAAGGGATGAGAGTAATTGCTCAAGATAATCTCTGAGCAGTTAACTCAGAATAATGATAGGGAATCGTTGGGATTTCTATTCCCAGGTTTTACTTCTTCATCTGAATCCGCCTGAAAGTGTGAACACCTCTGCTGGGACTCTTGCTGCTCCTGTGATTTGGAAAGGTTTGCTGAAGAACAGAATTAATATGCTGCTAAGAACAAATCCTCCTTGGCAGAGAAATTGGTCGGATGGCCTTCAAGTTCTTAATCATCCCTGATTTTGTAACTCTGTCATTATTTTCATTAATTAACTTGAGTGGGTAACACAAACATCATACTTCTTCCAAAACTAATATTATTACTGCCTGCCATTTAGTCTGTTGATCTGAAAAAAAGCCCAAATCAAACCCAAATGTTAAAGTGATGCATAGGCAATAACTTCATTGAACGTGTATTTATCTGAATGGCTTTAATTGGGCATCATCTGCAGCCTCCCCATGTACTGAGAGCCTGCTTGGGTTCACAAGCTGGGCAAGGCCAGGCCTGCCTGATGCTGGGCTTTGGGAGGCAGGAGCTGCTGGAAAGGCTGGAATTCAGGAGCTGGTTCTTCCTTGGGGCTCAGCTACAGGGCAGTGGCTGCCAAGGGTGCCTGGCTCAAAGGAGAAAGGAGCCAGGGGCCTGACCACTGGAATTCCTTTGAGTTCCCCTGGCCCTTTCACAAGGCCATGGGTGCTTAACCCAATGGGCCTGGCTACCTTCCAAGTGGAGCAATTAAATTCTGCATTCCCTCTCGTTTTAATTGGGTTTGGAATTCTTCACCTTTGCCTGGCCAAACAACTGTTTCTCATTAGAGCAAGGACTTTATTTCAGATCAGGGTGTATTACCCTTGAATGTAATGTACACTGCTGTAAGTGTGCCAGGTGTTTCAAGAGAGCAGTGTACAAGGGAGAGCAACATTTTAGTTCTATTTTTAATTGGTTTTCTTTGCTGTACTGAAGTGCACCCATTTGATGGTTATTCCTGTTCACTCTCTCAGTTTACAGGCGTTGTTGAGAATGTAGAATCAAAGGCAATTCATGAAAATATTTTAGATCTTTGCTGCATCCAGGAAACCTTCTGTTTGCCTCTGTGTGCTGCTTTCATCTCTTTTGTGTAGTCAGTGAAATCTAGGGCATCACTGGAAATTCAGTTTTCAGTGCGTATCCAAATGTTCACCTGATCATGGAGACTGCTCAGCACTTCACAGGAACCAGCTGGTAAACAAGGGAATCTGTGCTACATCTCCCCTAAAATATGGCTTGGTTTCCACTGTGCCAGTAACTTCTGTTCATGTACTGGAGCCTAAATAATTGATTTTTTCTGTGTGTGCCACGGCACAGCATTTTAAAGCCCAGGCTGCCTTGTTGATGAGTACTGTGATTGTGCAGAAATTTTAATTAATGAATAGGGATGTCCAAAAGGTGTAGGCAGTAATGAGAGTTAATACATGGTTTAAATCTGGGAAGATAATTTCTGGACAGGACAAATCTTTGATATGGATAAAATTCAGATTGATTCCCTTAATGGTTCACCTGGCCCTAGTGCTACCTAAATTTAGAACTTGTGAGCACCCCTGGCTTGCAATCAGAATATGTTTTTCCCTGCATAAAATGGCATTATATTAGTCAATTCACATTAGCCAAGTCTGAAGTCTGTGTCTGGTCGGATTTATTTGCACTGGGTGATGACAGAGCTCTGTTTGGCTTTTTGTTTGACCTGGATGTGTGTATCTTTCTTAGTGCTGTCAGTCTGCTCTAACGCTGCTCAGTGCATTCTCCTGTTACTGAAAATCCAAGATCTGTAGCCCTTTATTAAATTATAGAGTACATTACTTGCTCCTTTAGTATTTACCTTTGGGCATTAGGACTCTTTTTTTTCTAGAAAATAACCTGGTAAAGGGTTTTGTGGGAATTTCTGAAACCTCTCTGAAAGAAAAAGAAAATCCAAGCATATCTGGGAATACCTTGGAAAAACCAAGTAGTAGTAATGAACACATCTGCTTTTTTTTTTCCCTTTTTGAATTAAGAAGTATATTTCATGTAAATGATTGCACAAAAGCCATTAAAAGTAGGAAGGTCCACCTGTGTTATGGACTATAAATTCAGTTTGTATAGCATTCTGTCCCTTTTCTGTGAATGAATTCCAGAGGACAGCCCCAAACTGACAGAAAGCCTTTCTGTTGTGGACTTGATTTTGTTGGTAGGCAGAGAGGGCGGGCAGAACCAGCATCGTGTCTTTCATCCTTCTGGATGAGGATTAATCATGATCACAGCTGCAGAATAAAGCAGATCTTAGCTGGGGCTGGCGAGGGGGAAGGGATGGGTATGGGGGGAGCAAAGGACATCTCTGTCTTCCATCTCTGTCTTCCATCTCTGTCTTCCTCCTGCCCTTTATGGAGCAGTTGGAAGGAGCAGATTCCTACCTTTTTTTTTTTTTTAACTAGTTAATCTTTCATACATCTTGTGGTTTTTTTCCTTTAATCATAAAGAATGCACTCGATTCACTGGTAACACACACCCACAGGATGTTTGCATGGCTTCCTTGTTTCCTTGATGATGCATCAGGCACTGGGTGCTGAAATTCTGCTGGTTCAAAGGCACACAGATTTACACCTTTGACTTCTACTGTGTCTCTGTAGGCAGCCCCGAAGTGCCTTGCAGGTCAACTGTTTTTGAAATGGATAAAAGTGTGCTAATTCCTTCAAGGTAAATCAGAAGGATTATGACATCTAGGAAGAAGGATCTGCCAGACAGTTCCGAAGCAATATAACCAGGACTGACCCAACAGCATCTCTAAAGCTTCCAATAAAATTGCCTGAGGAGTCTGCCAAGAAGCCAGATGCTGCTGCTGGAAAAATACCTTCTGTAGCTTGGCATTTGTCCTGTAATTGCTTCCAAGAGAGAATAAACTGTAGCATGACAGTAGAAGGTGAATGGTTCCTCACTGCATGCTGCTTGGTGATTTTTTAAAACATTTTGAAAATAAGCATTATTGTCTGATGTGTTACCACTCATGCAGATCCTTGTATTCATTTAACTGCTTAAGAGTTCCCCATCTGAATAATCAAACTTTTTTTTCCCTGGCATGTTAACCTGGCAGTGGTTTGATTTTTCTTTTCCTGGAAGTGATTTCCTTTTGCAGGGTCCCTAACCTGATCACCTGGGCTTTGATCCTGTTAGGGTGTGAGGTGGTCATGCACACCTGGTTCTGTCACAGTGGGGACCCTGTATGGGTGTCTCTCTGTATGGAATTATGATGCAGCACACAACACCTGGCCCACACAGTTCCAAGAGTTAGATAGTTATGTGGCTTTGTTTTTTCTTTTAGTGTATTTTCCAGTTAGGGGAAGAGCACTGTCTGTTAATATTCAGAAATGCTGCTGAATCATACCTCAAACCAGAAAATACTTGGAAACTTGCTAGGCAAGATGCTTCTCCCTTTGAAAATGGTTAATACTCATACTGATAGAAAGCAGAGACATTTGTAGAGCAGTGTATAACCTAATCAGATACAAATGAGATGAGAACAGATAAGTGATTCCAAGAAAATTATTTATTTGAAATCTCTCCAGTAAAATGTAGCAGCTGTCCTCAAATACTTCTGTTTGGTATCATGCAGGAGCCTGCCTGCTGTTCATCCCAGCAGTCCTGTGGGATTGCCTTCAGGAGTGGTTTGAAGACTGAACTGCTCAAATGGAATGGTCAGGAGTAATTCTGCAGCTAAAACTCATCAGAGAATCACAGAATGGCCTGGTTTGGAAGGGACCTTAAAGCTCATTGGGTTTCAACCCCTCTGCCATGGGCTGGGACACCTCTCACTATCCCAGGTTGCTCCAAGCCCCATTCAACCTGGGCTGGGACACTTCCAGGGATGGGGCAGCCACAGCTTCTCTGGGCAACCTGTGCCAGGGCCTCACCACCCTCACAGGAGAGAATTTCTTCCTAATCTCTGCTCTAAACCTCCTCTCTGTCAGTTTGAAGCCATTCCTCCTTGTCTTGTCACTAAATGTCCTTGTGAGAAGTCTTTTTCCATCTTTCTTGAAGGTTCCTTCAAGTACTGGAAGGCCACACTTAGGTCACTTGACAATTCAAAATATTGACATTTGTCAGTTGTGAACACGAATGTAGAAGTTATTATTGCCTGTTTGTGTGAATTCATACTTACAGTCCCAGAAGCTTCTTGCTGTTTCCCTTTGCTGTGCTAGACAATGAACTTTGGTAGGAGTCAGGTGGTTGAGTTTGGTGTAATAAAGCAAAAGTCCATTTCCAGCAAGGTGAATTCTTTTGATCAGTTTTCCCAATACTTAACAGTCAAGGGAACAAGGGCTGAGTGTTGAAAAATAGCAGCGAATAAAGATCCTGCCAAAGGGGCTTTTTGTTATTGTTGGCATTAGGAGGGTTTGCTTTGCTTTGCTGTAGTGTCAGGAAGCTTCAGAGACTGGAAGGGCACAATGTACAGGTCAGCTCTTGTGGCTGAACAAATCTCAAAGGGACCTGGAAAAGCTGGTGCAAAATTCACATCTTTTAAGAAGATCAATGTGAGGCATCACTCCAAACTTCACTTCAGATTTCAAAGTGTAGTTTGAGTTAGGTATAGTGCTGTTACATTATTTAAAATGAATGAGAAGGTGAGTTCCAATTCAGTCTCACTTGAAATATTAAGAAAATGATCCTGAAATGAAACAAAAACCCAGAGCTGAATCAGGATATTTCTCTGAAGGACAGGAGATGAACAAGAGTCCTTCAACTTACTGTGCTGCTTCAAAACATGCCGAGCTGTCCAGGATGCAAAATGTTTAATTCCATAACCTTTTCTTCCAATTAGAAGACACAGATTCTGATTGTGAGGAATTTGCATTTCAATATGAAACGTGGTGTCTGACATTGCTTTTACCTTCTCCCTGGTGATGCTCCTGACTGCACACTTCTCCCTTTCCTTCGGTGTGATGATTGCACCACTGCACTTTAGTAATCATTTAACAGCTCTAATTACAGAATACTGTGATCCCAACTGTGTACTTTGTCCTCTTTGCCTTCTCAGTCTCTGTTTCTTTGGTGTCGAGAGGATCACAAAAGAACCATTCTTCTGCTTTGCAAAAATAAATTCCAAAGGCCCTGCTTTGGTAATGTACAGATCTGCATTTTCTCGTGGCTTTGGAGTTCATTTTAGCCATAGAGGGGTTGCTTGGCCTGCTGCTGTTTACATCAGTCACGCCGGCGTAACTTCTCTGACACTAATGCAGATACACCAGCAGAAAATGGGTGTAACTCCAACTCCAAATCAATGGAGTTCCGCCAATGTGAGTCAAATGCAAGGCTATTGATTTTGTGCTGGTGTGACTTTATTGACTGGGGTGGAGGTGAGGCAGTTTCTGCTGGTGGGGCTTGGGTCGCAGCCAGGCTGTGCCTGTGCTTGGAGTAGTTGTGACTTTGGTTTCTTGTTTGTTCTTGCACAGCCTTATCAGAAATTCCTTCTCTTTTCTGCTCCGGGGTCAGCAGTGTGGGAATCAGGGAGTAGTGAAGTCTTGGAGTAATGCAATTCATAGGGGAAAAGCTTTAGGTAATTCAGTTTCACTTGGCAATCTCTATTCCCATCTGAATGATTTCCTGTGTTATCTGCTAATGTGGTATCAGAGGAATGATGTGGAGTTTTTAAACCTGCTCCTTTTTGATGTGATACCCTGCTAAAGCTTACAAAAGCACTCTGAGTGGAGTTTTGAGTCAGAAAGTGTACTTAAAGGAGCCATGAGTGCTGTATCCATACCCCCAGCACACTGGGATTGTTCCTGGTTTTCAGCTCTCTGGGCTGGAGTTGCATTCCCTGCTCCATGGGCGGAGGAGATGGTTTTTCCTGAATTCAAATGCCATACTTTTAATATTTCAAAAATCCTTTAGAGCAAGTCCACATCTTCTATTTTGCCTTTGTTGCATGAATGCTGCCCTGTATAATAGAAAATAGCAACTGGAATATTAAACTGAAATGTTAGTAATTTGCCATTAAAAATGTTGATGAAATCAATTCACTCCTTTGAAAAGCTTCTTTTTAATCCAGTCAGCATTTTCTGTGAGTAGAAAATTCACAGCACTTCTGGTGAATAATTGGTGGAGTGGAGTGCAGTATTCACCACGACATGGAGTGATTTCCAGGAGGAATTCCAGTAATTATTCCTGCCATCATTGGAATACTAATAAAAATCTTACTTTAGAAATATTTTATAGGTCAGTTTTTTGCAAAGAT
This sequence comes from Nicator chloris, assembly GCA_013400495.1. Lineage (NCBI taxonomy): Eukaryota > Metazoa > Chordata > Aves > Passeriformes > Pycnonotidae > Nicator > Nicator chloris. The sequence continues at coordinate 387,389 of WAAE01026227.1, forward strand.
GCTCTTCCAGTGGTGAATCAGCTTCAGTGGTGCTGTTTATCCCATCTGAGGAACTGGGTAACATGCTTGAAAGGTGCACTAGAGACAGAAAAATGAAGCATAGTTTAAACCACAAGAAACTTAATGAAATGTGTTATTGGCCTAAGTTACATGTAGAATTCTGTTTAAAAAAAGAAATGCTTGTTTTCAGAAGATGAGAGAAGTATTTTATGAATACAGTCAACTACAGCAGCTAAATACAAAGGGAAATTAAATGCTGTGGTTCGAGTACTAAGTAGTTTTCTGATATTGGAAGAATTAAAAAGGATTATTTGGGAAGTGTTCTGTATGACACTACAGACATATTATGAAAAGCTGAATAAAGGACATAAAATTCCTTCCTTTATCATAATTTATAGAAAATCAGGAGTGGAGGGAAGTATATTTTAGAGGAAACAAAACTAAGTGTGCGATCTGGAGGCAGTTTTGAGTCTTAACAAGCTGTGTAATTCAGAGAGTGAGTGGGAGATGAAGGGTGCTGGGTTCCAGGGGAGGGTTTGTAGGGGAATAAATGTTTGTGTCTCAGTTTGTGCACGTGAACAGTAAATTTCCTTTCACCTTTACAGGCTGCAGAAATACCAGTAAGGAAATGGCAGGAAAAGGCAGTGCTTGGCATGGAGTGCCATAAAAGAGAGTCCTTTGGCTTTGTCACTGGAAACAGTGCATTCTGCTGTTCTGGGGGCAAATGGCAGAACTGGAGGAGAGGGACAGACCCATAAACAATCCAACAGAGGTTGTTTCCTGTGGCAGGGCAGCCAGAAATGTGCATAGTTTGGCTTAGATTTTCCTGTTAAACACGTCACAGAATTTGCTGTAATGAAGTGTCACTGACAGCTCTCCTGTTTGCTTTTGTTTCCTCCTCATTCTCTCCTTTCTGTCAGTGTCTCAAGCTCTTTTCTACCTTGGCTTACTCCTTTTCTGGTTCTTAGTTGCAGGCCTTGTTAACTGCAGTGTATCCGTGGGTTTTGGATCGGTCCCTTGGGTTCCCGTTCGGAATTAGTGCAGTGCCTGCTGTGACAGATGAATCCTCTGATGTTCACCAGCCCTGACCATTGGGGAAATGAGCTGATGAGTACAAAACAGTGTGAGCAGCACCAGAGGATTTCCTGGCTCCTCTCCTTGGAGGGTACACTGGTGGCAAGGATGGGTTTTCCATCGTCTGTGTGTGGTCCCACTGCTGTTCTCTGTGTTAGGCTTTGAGGGCAGGTGGGATGTGGATGAGTAACATTTTCTCCCTGGATTGCAGGCCCTTACACTTGAACTGGTTTTAGTCTTCCAGGACCACAGCACTTTTCACTTCTATTTTCACTTCTATTTTACCCTTTTAGTATGTTTGGGCTTTGTCTAACACTTGTAAAACCACGGGCATCAACACGGTTATGTTGGGTGCTTTGGAGGAGAAAAAACTGATTGCAAGACTCCAGAGGCATAAAAGCAAGAGATAAGGATGGGAGCACGGCTTTTGTTTTGTCAAACCAATGTTTGGGAGGTACCATCCTCTTGTCAAATCCCACTTTGAGGCTGTGGAGAACTTAAATACCTAGGGAATGCCAGGGCTTAGTTACAAATCCTTTCTAAGACTGCTTTTCTTTTATATAAGCAGATGGAAACTGGTTTCAGGGGAGGGAACTTCTTAAGTTTTGAAGTCCTGAAGAAAATTAATTAATTCATGTATTTGAAAGCCAGAGGGGAAGTATTATGATCATCTTGTCTGACCTCCTTCATAACTTGGGCCAGGGGAAGTCTCCTAATAACCCCTACATGACCTCACTGAAGCGTGGTTGAGAAGACAAATGATTTGACAGAAATTGTTGTTTCACAGGCATGTGGGGGAGGCAAGAGGAGCTTGGGACTAATTTCCCCGCGCATAAAGGGTCCAACCTGTGTTAATCCTAACTGCAAAGTGAATTTACAGAAATATTTCTTTGCTAAGGCTTTAGGTTTTGTGCTGGCGTAGGAGTAATAGAGAACGCAGGCTTAAGAACTTCTCCTGGAATTAAGAGCCAGTTAATTCCAGAATGCGCTGATTGTGTTCCTGCTGTAGCCACTTAATAAGGCCACAGAAAATGTCAGTATTTTGTTAAAATGAAGAGCTCAGAATCCTCTTTAGGAAAAGCTGAGGCATGCACATAACATTGCAATAGCTGGAGCAGTAACAAGGCACTCGAGGTTGTTAGAGTGGAGGGATACGTGTAAGACGATGGAATTATTTTTTCTTTTTTGGAAACGCAGCTAACAAAATTTTGTCTTTAGAGCAGGGAGAGAAATGTGGCAGAACTGATCAAAGCAAATAGCATCTCATTGATAAAACACATGCTGCAGTACTTCCCACAGTTGGGAGGCTGTGGTATTTAACAACGGTGACCTAGATTGGAGGAGACAATGAAAGCTGTTGCGGTGAGGAGCAGATTGACTGCCATTCTCATCTGGGTAATAAACGGCTGAAATATGGACAGTGCATGGAAGTTTACTAATGTGGCTTACATAACGACCTAGACTTTTGGAGGAATTGTCTCAGTGGCAAATTCAGTTTGAACTATAGCTGGTGTCTGACAGATGTTTATGTGCTCCTTTACAAAGATACCTATTACTTTATTCAAGGATCTATGAGCCTGCGAGAGGATGACCTGATTAGGTTTGAAAGTAAATCAATATGTGAACCTGTCCAAAAACAGACATGCATTTATTTTAAAAAATATTACTCAGTGGGGTAGCCTCGAGGGGATATAGCTTTTCTGGAGAGTTTCAAATGAGATAGCAGTCATATGTTGTTACTTTAAAATATTCAGTGCCATTCAGATGCTCCTATTTCAGCTGTCCTGTTGGAAATAGCTGACAACAGAAGATGACATTCCTGATGCTTTGTAGCCACAGTGGTCTTCTAAGACATTAAAACTTGCTTAACTACGGACCCCGGGGTATTCGGTATTTATTTTTAATTTACTTTTTTAATAAGTGGACCTATTATAAATATTTCCCTTTTGTGAAGTGGCTCATGTTAGTGCTCCTTGTAGAGTTATGCGGTTAACCTTTAGGTAAATATAAATCCAAATTCTTGAAAAATAAACTGTCAATCCAGCTGTGACTCGGGAGATGCTTTAAGTGAGTGCCATTGAGCTGTAAAGGCTGATGCGTCCCCACTGTGCTGTAAAACTAAATATTATTAAATTGGGTTGCAGGCAGGGGGAGGGGAAGGAGATGGGGGTTGTGAGGGACATCTGTTCTGCACAGAGCTCCTCTCCCTGCTCGTGGGGGGATTTGAAGCGTGAGTGAGGAGGGTGAGGGCGTTCCCCCCAGCACTGCTCCGAGCAGCTGTGCCTGGGGAGAGGCCTCTCCCTGTCCATGGACCTGGCCACAGAGGATCCTGGAAGCCTCACTCTGGGAGCTGTTACTCCTTTCCCCCCTCTGACCAGCCTTCATTTGCTTTGTCCTTTCCTACTCTTTTCTAGCTGGGAAGGTTGATCAAGATGCTGTTGGTTTATTCAGGTCTGTTACACCAAGCAGGTGTATTCAGCAAGCACTGCAACTTCAATTTGTGCCTTGCTTTATTTTTTTCCTCCTTTACTTGCCGTGCGGCGCTTATTCAGATTCCACAGAGGGGGGAACAGGGAATTTTGTATTTCAAAATCAGTTCAGCAGATTTTGAAAAGCTATCTTTGAATATTCTATAATACACAGACAGATTTGAAGAGCTTATTAAAGAAAGCCCCTGACACACTTCAGCAATATTAAATCACTTCAGACGGTGCATGGCAGTGTAATGTTACTGAAGCATTTTAAAATGTTAAAAGAGCCTGGATTTGAAAGTACTGGTGGCTTCACAGCCCTTACTGTGAAAAGTGATTTAAAGTGTCAAACTTATTCCAGTGTTTGCAGTCTGTTACTTTCTTAAATGACAAAGAAGGGACATTAGTAAATAACTCTAACTGCAGTTAATCTCTGGCCATCTAACCAGCTGATATGCTGGGTTAATATCTTTATTAAATGCTTATTTAATAAGTGGGCAGCTGTTCCGACAGGCCAGATGGACTTCTCTGTAATTGTGCTAATGATGAGAACTTTCTCACAAAAGGAAAGGGCAGTAAGAAGATGCATTTGGGGAGGGAACATCCTGACAAATGGCTTTGGGACAGTCTGGTCCTCTGCCCTCGACAGACTGGCTCAAGTAAGTGGTTCATCCCTCAAAGCAGGAAGGACCAGCAGTGACAATTGGAGCAATGGGTTCTTTTTTGCTTAGATGTTTATTCTTGGTGTATTCTTTGCCTCCAGAGCCCTGACATCCCAGTTCTGCCTCCCTCATCCTTCTCCAGCACATTCCTGCTGTGGGTTCATAGCTGGTGCATTTTTGTCCCCAATAAATACACGTTATGTAAAGCTGTAGCTTTCTCCCTAAATGTTATCTCTCTAAATGTTACCCTTTTGCACCTATCCCATTTAGATTTCATGGGTTGAATTAACTATTTTTAGAGATCTTTGCAAGAAAGATTACTAGATGGGTGTTAAAATTACAGCTTTGTTTGCATGGAGACAGAGTCTTTTATACTGGAAACATCATAAGCAAGAGGAGTGGCAAAGTCTGATGTTCTCAGCATGAGCAATGAATACATTTTTCATTTGTCTTTGTTCAAGTAAGAGAATGAAAGCACTGAAAGAGAATTGGAGGAGTAAAAATCTGTACTTACTATCAGCCAATATGGAATTGATGCATTTAAGAATTGAGTCCTTGCAGATTTTTTTGGTTTTGGTGACATTTCCAGCTTCTTCCTGCATTGTGGTCTTTGTCCTCCAGCTGCTGGTCCAGAAGTGCTGGTCTTCTGTACACCCTGAGCAGTGTCTCTAGGCTGTGAAGGCATCTCAGATATGCCAGAACATCTCAAATACAGATGTTTGAGGTAGTCACAGATAATTGTGTTTAAACATCTAAAATCGTGGACAATTGGCTCAGTAGATGGAGAACTTTATATGTTTCTCCCTTGCAATGATTTGGCTTTTTTACTTTCCTTTCATGTTTTAAACCCAGAAAATGACTGTTCTTTTTTGTTTCCTTCCTTAACAGCACTCGAAAGGAGTGAATGAGATGAACTGTTTGGGTTATAGTATCTGAAAGGCTAAATTATTCTCTTGGAGAGACATTCTAAATGAGCCTGACCGAGATCCTGGATCTGTGTGAAGAGGACTAAGGATATAGGATGTCAACTGAGACAGAACTTCAAGTGGCTGTTAAAACCAGCACAAAGAAAGACTCCAAAAAGAAAGGTAGTGACTCATTTCTCTTTATTTGTGTGTGTTTTGTACTTTAATCAGCCCCTACATCAGCCACCTTTGGCACATCTGTGGCTCTTCCGTTATCTGTGTGCTCAGTGAAAGTGGGATTTGTTAAGCTCAGTGGAAGTCTGGTACAGAAATGTGGGGTTTGATTCTCTGATATAAAAAATACATCCTTTTGAAATATGTCTGATATATGAGAAAAAACTCGCATATTATTTATGGTTCACAAAGAGAAATACAGGTTTTAAAATTACTGAACAAAAGATCACTTTTCTTTTTCTCTGCTGGTAAATACATTTTTGTCTAATGGCTTTTATCCTGCTTTGTTTTGAACTAACCAGAGCTCAAATGCACTTTCTGTTCCTGGAATTTGAATTTTACTGACACTTTGTGAAGTTAGAGCACTCAGTAGCAATCTGTGGAGAGATTGATTGTAACCTGGTACATGGAAATAAAAACGAGGAGGAAGAAAACTCAAAATTAAGGAGAAGCTATGTAGAAATGCATGGTTAGATTAGTTCATATTTGTATTTACAGTTTTGCCTCGGGCTGTACAGCAGTTCTTTGGAGTGATAAGTGTGAGAAACGGGACCATATGAATTTGGTGCTTATGCTTGCTTAAAGATTTTTAGTAGGGATTTTTCTCCTTACATTTTTATTAGTATTTTTATTGCTTATGGTTTTAAATGCTGATGAACTTGGAGCCCAAGATCTTGAATTCTTGTGATAGTTCTTGTTGTTCTATGTAGCCTTGTTTTTTTTTAAACCTACACATGAAATTGAGATTGCAAAGAGATTTAATATGAATTACTCAAATAAAAAAAGTAAAACAAAAAGAAAATAATCATACTTAATAATTTCAATACTCAACACAGCGAGATTTTAACTTTCATGTGAGCTCTGGAGTTTGTCATTCTGTTTCTTTCTGTGGATGTGTAATTTAGCCATTTACTTCTAAGGGTTTTTTTCATTTTTCTAAGACAAAAAAAACCTCATTTTTGCTTATATACGTATAAAGCAAATTTTACTCATAGTTAACTTGAACTGCTGGGCAGCAATACCATTTACTGCAGCAATTCCACCAAAACATTTGCTAAGGCCTTGTGTTCCCTTTGGCTTTTGTACCAGAAATCTTTATCCTAGAGTTTGTAGAAGACACAGCAATTAAAAAATTGCAAGTGTTTGTTCAGGAGATGGTTTAAAAACCTTACAACTGCTCTAGGCCTACACTCACAAATCAAAAATGAATCATTTAAGATAAAAAGCTGCAGTTTGGAAAGGCAAGAAAAGGGGAACTTTGATGTAAATGAGAATGTGATCTAAGATGTTTAAGGCAAATAAAGTTAAAGTGGTTTGGTGTATGATCATTCAGTTTTTGGGGGCAGGCAGGAAATTAAAAAATGTCATTTCTTTGGAATATGGATAACATCTTTTTGATGTGTGTCTCCTATGTTATTTCTTCTGCTGGAGGCTGAAACTTTTGAAACCAGCAAACAACTCTTTTAGGAACTTGATGCTGATGTTAATAAAATGTTCAGCATCCAACTTGTAAAAACATTTCCGTAAACACAATAACTGAACAAACGTCTCTGCCCAAAATCTGATTCTATCCCCCGAACAGAAATTCTGAGAATTACCTTCAGTGCTGAGAGGGAATATAAAATATGTTGTGTGGCAGTGATGTGAGTGTCTGGGGAGCCGGGAGGGACACAGGGAATGGCAGTGGCACATCCCCAGGGTTGTTCTGGTTCAGTATTGTCCGTGCAGTCTGAGTGCATCCGATGCCACCAGGGCTGGAGCAGTGACTGCTTCACACAGACAAGGTACACAATGCACACACTGTTTGCTATTCAAATCCCACAGAACCAGAGTCAAAAGAAACTCGGTGTGCTCATTTACTTCTCATTGAGTTGTATGCACTTCCTCTGTGTTCCAACAAAGGAGCCCTCCTCTGTATAGTGGGAGTGATGGACACATGAAAAGCAGGGATTTTTTTTTCCCCTTTTTTTTCCCAAGTTCATTAACTGCGAGCAGTGGCAGGTAGCAAGTGCTAACATGAAGTTTCTAATGTTGCTAATCAATGAGTTTGATTATGCAATGGAACTAAGTGTTCCCAAGAAATAAGTCTTTGCTGTAGAAACAGGAATTTGAGCTCTGCTGTTTTTCCGGAGTTTCGTTGCACTTTTGGAAGAGCCGTGCATCCTTCTCCATCCAGAGCAGGGACAGGCCTCTTTTGTTGTATTATCCACTGTTTTGGTAGTTCTCCTGCCTTCTGCAGCTCAGAGCACTGCGTGGAATGCCTGGCCCACATTTTTATCCCACATGTTATTTATGGAGGGTGACTGAGGATTAGTGTGGAGTTGGAGCACGAGACTGGGTTCTTTCCTGATCTCAGCTTCAATCCTCTGTGTAGAGTCAGCTAAATCTGTAGTTCTCTTCATCTGCATAAGCATCCAGTAAGGTAGTGTTTCTTATTTGGAGTGTTAAAATAAAACAAAGCTTAACTCCTAGGAGTTGTAAGGTGTATGGATATAAAACAGTACAAGGTGTCAGAGAAATGTGAGCAGCTCTTCTTATTGGTGTACAGTGGCCAAAAAGAAAGCAATGACTTGTACATTTGTGGTAATAGTGCCTACCTTGAGTTAAAGCCACTGTGATATCATTAGTTAACAGTTTAATAACCTGGACAGGTTAGAAAATCCTCCAAGAGGAGTCTAATGATATTTGAATGCAAAGTCTTGCTGCTGGGATGGGCTAACTCCCTGCCAGAAGGGTGGAATGTGTGGTTGAAGCTCCTTTAGGATTTCATATAACTGCTTTTAGGCTGTGTTGCATTAGACTGCTGACTTTTGGGTGACAGGGAAATAGTTTGGTTTGTGCTGCAGATGGGGCAAATGACAATGCTCGTGCAAAGATTTTACCAAATATTTCTTTGATGTGCTGAGAACACACAGAAGACTCTTTCTGTAGTCACATGCAAAGCAGTTCCCTTTGAAACACTTCTCTTCAGGCATGGTGTTTTCACAGCCATGAGCTTTCTGGTCATAGCCAGCTCTGCAGTGTCTCCACTGTCATCTGAGCTGGTTTGTCAGGCAGTGTCCTGTGCCAGCACTGGAGGGTTGTCACTGCAGTTAGGACAAGAATTTAAACACAAAACCCTCTCAGAAGCTGCTGTTTGCACAGAATCACAGCTGAGGAGAGCTGATGTTCTGTGGGTAAGTTCAATATTTACATGATCCTATCAGAGTGTAATTTTGTATGTTAGCATTATCACCCTGGATAATCTTAAAAGCAGGCTATTGAAAAATCAGGTGCAAATTTTGCCTTTTATTCAGTCCATACTGATCTGATGGATCAGGGTTGGGTGGGCTCTAGAAATCCTTCCTGGTCATTCTCCTGCCAGAGGGGTTGGAATTTTAACTGACCTGGAAATACCATTTTGGGAACAGAGGTGAGCCAGGCACTTCCCTTCCTCTCCAGATTGTCACTTTTTCCTCCCTGTGCTGTGAAGCTCCTTGTCCTTTGAGGACCAAGTGTTTCAGCCTGACCTCCAGAGCCCTCCTTCCTACACTTTATTCCATTTTACAGACTTACAGTGCACTAGGTGTTATTAGAGAAGATTATATTTCTGCCATCTCCCACCTCCAGCCCTAATCTTCATGCCACTCGTGCTGGTATCTGCTGGTAACTTCATTGTAATTATCTTTTTTGAGAACTTGCTCACATTTTAAAAGATATCCTGAAGAGGTTTCATGTTGCTAAGGGAAAATTGTGAAAAAATCCTCAGGAGATTTAGAAAGCTCAATTTGAGGACTTCTTTTGGTACAAATTTTTTTTTTTTGGTGAGTTTACCAAAAGTCATGTGTTCTTTAAGAAGCATTTAGAGAATTAATGATATAACTAATTCTCTTAAATGCTGATTTTATTTTGTTTGTTTATGTCATCCGGTTCATTAAGAAGTGAATAAAAATTGTGTGTTTGTATCGCTCAGGATAGGAAATTAGAACTTTTTATTAGCCAGAGACATAAACCATGTTTGTCTTGTAGTACATGGGGGAAAAGTCTTGTTGTGTGCATAGACTATTGAATCAAACTGAAAACATTTACTTGAGCCTATCAGAATTAAAATTGATTTAGAAACCTCTCTGGGGGAAATGTGTTGCATTGATGTTGAATTCACACTGATAACTGCCTGGGAAAATCCCTTCTTGCAAAATTAGCTGAACAGAAAAATTGAAATGGGTGGTCAATAAAGAAGTGAGCCAGGCCACCAAACTTCAGTGCAGATCTGTGTCTGCCTAGGGTAGGCCAGGGGACTTTTCTAGAGATTTAATCTCTTCCTCTTGTACTTAAATTCTGTAATTTTTCTATTTGAAGCTTGGGGCTTCTTCTGCAATTCCATCTCTCATCGTATCCCCCATCATAAGACTCCTGAGTCAATTTTCAAAATGTCAGGGACTTGTAAAAAATGGAAGCAAATTCAGAGAGGAGCTTGGGCACATTGACACTCGTGATGCTGGTTGACGGTCAGGTCCCCTTGGGCGAGATCCCCTTATTTATTGGGATTCCAGAGCGTGTGTGAGGCACGTGGCAGCTCTGGGAGCAGCTCTCCGAGCAGGCAGGGCGCCAAGCCGGGGATTGCTGCACCCAGCCAGTAGGAATGGGACATTCAGAGAGGGTGGGCCATGCTCTGCTGGAGCTGGAGGTCTTCTCCTCGCCCGGAGCTGGGCACCGTGTCCTGGCTGGATGGATTTCCTGGTGCCCAAGCCGTGCTCCCGGAGGGAGAGCGAGAGCGGGCTCCGCGCGGGCAGCTGGGTCATGCCAGGTGAGGAGTTGACACCAGGGGGGTTTGCGTGGCAGGGCTGGCTTGGAGCTGGGAGATCTGAGTCTGATCCTCTTGGGATCACGACGGCAAAAAGCTTCACTGTCCCATTTTATCTCTCCTGACTGCTGATAAAAAGGGAAGCAGTGGCTGCGGGACCGCTCGCGTGTGGATCGGGCCTGTGGCAGTCACATCTATTTCCTCGTCTTTTAAGCACTAATGAGAGGCTGGGATCTGTCTAACTATCTAAAGGAAAACCTGTGCATCCCCAGGAGCAAAACTCTGGTCAGACTAAGATCAAACAGGAGCTACCTAGTTAGTTTAAAAGCCTTTGGGGATAGGAAGCCTTTAAACGAGGTTGTGTTTTGTCATTGGCAGTTTTCATCATAGGTGCCTAATGCTACCCCAGTCCTGTTCTGGGCTTCTTAGACCTCATTTGAATCCAGTCTTTGCACTAATCACTGATAAATTCCATCGAGAGAACCCTCCATTCCATCGAGAGTTTCTGATGGGTGTAGAAGTTACAGTTTTGCTGAAACACAGAAATCTTGGTGCAGTTTTTGCAGCTGTGTTTCCGGGTTGGAACTTCAGTTTAAATTAATAAGTGCTATGAACAGTGATGGTGGATTACTTTTTTTAATGAATTAACTTTTTTTTTTAGACTTTGTGATCAACTGCCAACAATTAAAGCATCACCACTGTAATGAGGCATTTCAAGATGTCACAATGGTATAGATTAATTTATTTTTCTGATTGTGTAGCTAAGATTCATGGAATCCAGCAAAGCTTAAATTTGATCTAAAGAGTAATGAACAAAGGAGCTTCTTTCATTGACTAGGAGTGGATTTGCTTTGTTTCCTTGCAGTAGCTGTGAGTTTTTCAATAATTTATAGATCGAGTAACAGCAACATTAATTGATACACTAATTGTGTCCACATGCCTGCCTTTAACAAATCTCTTTAGTGAAATGATTACTGACAATATTAATTGCATGTCTTTTGTGAGTTGATATAAGTTATGAATTCATTCTCAAGTTGAAAGGGGGTGGGAAAATCATTAATTTTGACATTGTGTAGCTATAATTAACAAGGGTTATCCAATAACCTATCATCAATTAGAGAGCTCATGAATTCTGTTTTAAATACCATGTACCAAGGGGGGTCTGTGGTTGTTAATTGAAGGATTCTTTGGGGGTGATGGATGTTGTGTCTTGTTGCAGATATGATGTTTATTGTTGTTTTTAATTGAGGGAAATCTGCCTAAACTAAGGTTGGGGCTGGTGTTACTCTGCTGCTCCTCAGCAGAGCAATCAATAATCTGTTGAATATTAAGAACAAATCTTGTCGAGAGCCTCTGTTACAATTTCTCAATGTTTTAACAGTCATCAAAGCATTTCAGTTTAAAGCAGGAAACAGGAGCTCAATGCAGTGCATATTCCAGAGAGGATTTGAGTCATGTAACAGTCCATAAATACAGGTGGGTGTTGCAGGGCTGGCTCTGCACTGGGAGAGCTGCTGTGAACATCACCTGTGCATCCTGAGCATCCAGTCCAGCCCATGCTGTACCTTGTTTCTGGCTTCATCCTCCTATGCTCTAAAACTACCTCTGAGATTTGATTGAAATATGGAGAAAATGGGGCTGGGGCTGATAAGGAAGTAGAACTCCTAAACAGGTAAATCAATTAATTTTCAGTGAAACTTTTTCTCTGCTTGCAGTCATTGAAAAGACTCTCAGCAAAATTGTAAAATTCATATTAGAACTTTTGTAAGTGGGAAGTTTTGTTTTGAGAGTTGAGGGAAGGAAATTCTATCGTGTAATGAATAACTGAGCAGGAGTGACCTAATTCATCCAGATTAGTAGCTAAAATACCTCCAGAGGTTTGGATTAGTAGAAGTTTCCTAATATGGCTCACAGAGGAATATTCTGCAGGGATAAGTATGCTGGTGATGATAATGTTTTTGTAGCATTCTTCATCCAAAGATATTTTCTTGCCTAATAAATATTGATGAATAACATTTCTGTCAGCATGTTGCACTACATGCATTTGAGCATTTGTAGTTTTTCTGAAACATTTTGCCTTTTCCATCAACATTATTATTACTTGCAGAATTTCCCCTAAAATGCTGTAAAGTATTGCTCACTATATAATACAGATTAGAGGTATCAGCTGTGTTGATAACTGCTCCCATTTTGGTGAAGGGATATGAAAGATAAGTAAATTTGGAATCGTAGCTTGATCCCAGTATTAAATTGCTCACTAATTTTCCCTGAAACAAACACATAACACTTAGCATTGGTGTCCACATTATTGCAGTGTATACTTTCACATATTATTAGGGGGAATTCCTCCAATCTTATATAATTTTACATAATTTATGGAAAATCATGAGCTTTCTTGACCTATGTACATATGGGGGAAATGTAAATTGATTTCAAAGGTGGTTAGATCCTTGCATCAAAAGCCAGTGCTGATCTCTCAATTACTTTCCAAAGATTACAGCACAAATCATGGCAGAGCTTGGTTTGTAATCTGAGGGTCCTCTTTCTTATTTTGTGCTTTAACCAGCACGTTTCACTCTCTCAGTGTTGACATCACAGTAATTTCATTAATCAGCTTGTGAAGAAAAAGCTGTGGAGGAATGTACAAGTTAACAGACATATGCAGGGTTTGGTTTGTGAGTTTAAGTGGCCTGAATCAGAAATGTTTATTGAGATATATATATATATAGATATATATATAATGTGTGTGTGTGAATGTATATACATATATATTAGTCACAAAAACTTTAGTTGAAAAATAATTGTCTCCTTAATCTTCAAAGTCACAGAACACTGACCACTTCTGGTTAAGAAAAACTTGCCCATAGAATTGGTAGCATTTTGAAATGCTATGACAGAAATTGTAAGCCCTTCATTCATGCCTTGTGGTATATTCCTCTTTAAGAGCTTGAAGAAATATGTAGGGAATTTGGCTAAGTAATAGGCTCAGACTTCCTGTAATAAATATGTCAGGGCAGACATTCACTGTGCTCCTCAGGAGTAAAGAAAAGATGTGGCTGTGATCCTCATGCATGATTCTCTGTATAGGATCAATATGGACGTTATTGGTCTTCCAGAATAAAGGTAATTTATTATCTATATATAAAATGTATTTGGATTGTCCTGTGGTGGAGTGGATGTTCCTTGTGAATCCCTTCCAACTCAGCTTAAGCTGTGATTCTGTGAATGTGCTGAAGCATAACCTTTCTCTTGAAAGTGAATTAGAGATAAACATGTCCTCAGAAATAATGACATCCTATTTGTATTCCTTTATCTAAACATTGGAATATATTATACCTAGTTGTTGGCAAAAGGACAGGCAAAAGAGCATTTCTCTGCTTTTACATTTGCTTTGTTTTGTATATGTGACAATATTCAGTTTGCTTAACTAAATAATGTGGAGGGGGTCTTTTGCATGAAAAAGAAGGGGATGTACTTTAATACTTATTGCCATCTTTCCTTCTACTTGCAGCAATAGTGGGGGCAGAGCTGATACCCCAGCATTGAACTAAAGCTGAGAGTTGCCAAAGGCCATTTTCAATCTGGTTCTGGCTGTAAAACGTCATGTGGAGATGCTCTGCCTCTTAAAATGTTCCCAAACACCCTCCTGAACAGCCAGAGCCTCTCCCCAGAGCCTCTCTCCACAGATGAGGATCAGTGGGGTTGAAATCACTTCTGATTTAGACACTGTGTTTATCCTGTTCTCACTGCCCAGGCTGAAACACCAAACCCAGTTATCACTTATTTGCAAGCAGGCGAGCTTATCCCCTTTATTTACTCCAGTATTGGCTTTTCCCAATTCCTTTTATTTATGCAGTTGTGCAGTGCAGGAGGAAAGGTGCCAACACAATATCCATTATTATTCTGACAAGAACAGAGTAGCTTTCACTTCCATTTCCCAGAGACAGCATTACTCATTGCTGCAAAGCAGCATTAAAAACAGGAGAAGGAGGGCAAATTCTCATTTGGCTGCTGAGTTCCAAAACTGCCTTTCCTTGCTCCAAGTAGATCAAGTTTGAAGTAGAGGTGGGAATGGTGTGTGGTCTCTCTTTGTGATGGGACAGTCAGGGAAGCCAACAAGCTGTTGCTCCATCAGCACAAAAGTCATTAGGAGTGGAACCAAAGAAATTGGCATGATGGTGTTTCCAGCATCTTCCATTGGAGGTAACTGAATCTGGTGGGCTACAGGGTTTGGGGGGATTTTTCCTCTCCCAGATCCTCCTGGCAGTGGTTTCAGTGGCCAGAGGATATCCTGCAAAGTTGTCCAAGAGCACTGACAGCTCCAGCCTTGACTTCTAAATATTAACATTTCGCAGCAGCTTCTTCTGCAAGTGACAGGAGCAGCAGCTTCCTCTGGAGCCAACTTTAATGTCTACCCCACTTTAACCAGCAGCAAATGCTGAACAGCTAATCTGTGATCTATAATTACACCTCTTATGCTCTTAGTTTGGTTAGAGGGAGAATTGTGTACTGAAAAGGATGATTCAGGGAGTGAAATGAAATTAAGTGCAGTCTTCTGAGGTTAGCTATTAATTTCATTTTAAATATAAAATTGTCTTGAAAGTAATAAGAGGGTAATATTCACACGTCACAATAATGGGCTGATAACTAGGTGGGAGGCAAAAACACCAGTAGCAGTTGGATGAACCAGTCTTTTTTTTGCAACCTTGTGTTGCCTGTGTAAGTTTTAAATTGAATTCAAATGTCTGAAGTCACATAAAGTGAATTAAATGCACCAGGGAAATTGGGTGTACTCTGTACTCAGGCATGGCTTAAGTTTAATATTGACATGGTTACCTAGCGTGTTCAGGGTTTGCTATATTTACTACTGTAGGATGCTTATGGTTTATAGTTCTTTTTTAAAAAATGCACCTATCTGAAATGTCTCTTTACAAATCATGTTACCAGCCCTTCCCAGTAAAACTGGATGTGGAAGAACACAGCCTCTGCAGTGGTGAGTGTGTCAGAAGGATGGCAGTGCTCGAGAGACACTGGAGATCAGAATGAAAGCTACCTACAGAATTCTTTATCTCTCTTGCCTATTTTCTTTCCCTGTGCTTGACTATAACTAAAGCAATCCATTATATCTATGCCTCTGTTTAATTGCATTAAAGAAATGCCGGGGCTCTAAGGTTAAGCACTAAAATTCTAAGGAAGCAGAGCCTCAAAAGTTGCCTGTGTAAGCCTCATTTAACATCCCTTCAGGATACACATTTTCATACAGTTTTTAATGAGCTGAGCTCATCTTGCTGTTTCCTGGAGACCTTTGTCCTGCTCAGTGAATGGAAGGACAGTGGTCAGGGAATGTGCTGCATTTGGGGCTGCTTTCTGTGCTGGGCACTCAGCTGCCTGCTGTGTTTGTATGACACCCCAGCCTGAAAGTGAATCTGTGGCTATTGATGGAACCTAAATCGAAATCCCTTACATCTTAGGAAAAGTTCTTTTCATGTATACCTCTGAAATAAGTTTAAAATGAATAGTGTGAATGACTGGACAGGATCAGTGCAGGCCCTCAGAGGAGTGCAGTCAGAGCAGGATTTGGGAGGGATTATTTTGGCAGAGGAACAAATGAGAGGAGAATGGGAGTGGGTTAAGATGTGGATGTTTAACATGATCCCAGGGTGAGAGCAGAGGGTGATGAACAATCCTTAATGACGCTGAGGTTTATTAGAGTTTATCTAACTCTAAAATGATGGCAAGGCCCATATTTTGAAGCTCATCTGCATGTGCATATCTTAATGAGGTCCAGGATAATGCTAGCTAATAATAATTCTTTTTAGGACAAGTCATTCCCTACAAGGCAAGTGTAGCTGGTCCCACTCAGTGCTAGATATTTACTTCAGTGAAACAAACACAGCTTGGATGTTCAAAAATAAAAGGACTCCTTAAAAGGAGTCCTACCAACCCGAAAGCTCACTTTAATGCTAATTTGTAGGTTCATGTCTGGGTTTTTTTAGTGCAGACATATTTAAGGAGAGCAACAAGGATCCTGGGGTCAGATCTCATGGAAACAACGAACCTTTATTGTGTTTGAAAACTTGTAGGATTTTATCTTCATTTCACTATCCATTATTTTTAAATTATCTCACAACCATTTTCAGGGACATAGTCATTTAAGCAAATAAAGATAAAGTAAATATATATTTCACATATTTAAAAACCTAGTAAACTCTCTCCAGTAATTTCTTAATTCAGTAATTCCTCATATTCTATTCAATGCATAAACTGCTGGTGTACTGAAAAGATTATAAAGATAAAGAGGAGGTTTGGGTTTGGGTTTTTTAATCTCATGGTAGAACCAATTATTTGGGGTTAAATGTCCATAGAGCAGTCAGATACTGGAATTTTAGTATGTGAAGTTATTGTGTGTTGATACAAAATTCTTTGTGTCTTTGTATTAAACTCCTCTGTTTTTAAGACAAAATATAATTACAAAAAAGGATTTCAGGGGGAGATTTGTGTCTTTTTGCTAATGAAGTAATCAATGCAAATTTAAAGGTGCAGTAAGCACTTCTATAAACACACTATGGAAAATTTATTTTCTGTTGCCTGTTAAGATTGACAAATAAAGAAGTCACTTGTAACAAGTAACCTGATATTTGCTACTGGAGTCCAGTTTGAGGAAATAGGAAGCCTTGAAGTTGTGAAAAGTAACTTGTTTCTCACCATTTACTCACAGTTCAGCTTCCAGGCAGGTTCTATTGACATTTAATCTGGTTTTGAATATTTCATAACGAGGAAGCTCATTTGGAACTGTTGCCCAACACAGGAGTAAGAAAGTCAGAGCTACACCTTTGAGTGAAGTTATCTAAGAGGACTTCTATGTTTAATTAAATTTGTGCAGTGGATATGAATATGAGCATTGTTTTCCACTGCTGGATTGCAGGGGAAAGCTGTGGTTAGACAGTGAGATGGGGGAAAAGACACCAAAGGTGCATCTCTTAATGTGTTTTTTCAGGAAGGTGAAGTAATCTTCAGAAATGTAACTTGAAGCTGGTGTGAGTTCACTGACCATCAGATGAACTCTGTGAAGGCAGCCTTAAACTCTCTCCTTTCTTCTTGCTCTGTTCCACACAGGCTCTCTCCAGCAGATAAGTCTAAACTGTTACTAAACATCATCTTTTGTTAATGCCCCGTAACCTCTGCAGGCCAGATTTTGTCGTTTCTGTCATTTCACACTAATTATATCCAAACACAAGCTGATTTACTTTTTTCTCTCAAAGCAGATGATGTTTGGAGGAGACTGAATTCTCTAAGGTTAGTAATGAAGTTTCCATTTGAAGTAACCCAGTTCAAAGGGGGAAAATTTCCCCTTTAGGTTTAGAGCAAAGGTTCTAAAAGCCTGAGATGTGAAAATAAAGAGGCACTAGCTATAAATACCTTTCAAATTATGTCTCTTTAGACTTGCTGAAATGTGTGGTTAAGCTTCTTTCTAGCTGCTTTAAAATATTCAAGGTTATTGGCCTGCATTAAACTCAAAACCCTTTAGATACCTTTTTTTTTTACCAAGTTATTCAGAACTGACAAGCAGAAAGATTTGAAAATGGGGCTCTGTGAGGAGAAAAAACCAACAGATTTGAAAGAAGGAACTGGGTGCTTTTTCCTGAAAAAATAATTTTAGTATTTTTACACTCAAAAGTGAATTATACTAATTAGTAAGTGTATAGCACAAGCAGTTCCCTCTTGCCAGTGCTGTTTATATGAACTAAGCATCCCTGGAATATGGATATTTAGTCAGCCAGACTCTCATGCCTAGAAAACATTAATATGCTTGTGCTGCTATGACCAAGGCAAAATATTCCAAGTGCATCACCTCTGAAAGTTCCTTTGCCAGCATTTGGAGCAGGGTCTTCATTTGATCTGCTGTGTGTGATGGGCTTTGAGGTCTGAGAGTCCATAATCAATATGTTCCTGTTCATCAGAATTTCATCTACTTAGATACATTAATTTACACATTTACTCATCTCAAGCCTAATGGTGAGTAGTATTAAGTGAAGGCTAAGTCAAAATTGTTGAGGGAAACACTTGCCTTTTATGAAAATTTCAGCTTTGAGTCTGGAATTCAGCCATCAGATGTGAGAGTCTGCAGTGCAGCTGGAACAGCCTTGTCCCAGTGAATGACAGCTGGGCCAGTGCTTGCATTGGCAGTGGTGGAATTCCTCCAAATGATGGTGTTTCACACACCAGTTCAGAAAGGGAACTGGATCACTCCAAGGGCAGTGAATCCCAACACTCATTGCATTAAACTGAAGCACTGCATTCATTGTTTGATTGGAGGTGGCTCTTTGTGCTCCCTGTTTGAAAAACCCCCCAAAGTGGTGTTGGAGATGGGAAGATTGTGCAAAAAGCACTGAATCACTCTGAGTATCCCAAGCCATTGGATCCTGCAGGTTTTAATTTCTTGTGTCAGACAGAGGTGTGGCTAAAGCTTCATATGACTCTTCTCTAATGTACTTAACCTTTGTACCAGAGGCATTTTTATTCATTTGGTGTCTAAGTACAGCAGGAGATTGGAGCAGCATTGCCAACCTCTGCAAATGCTGTAATCATGGAATTAACCTACTTCAGAGCTCCGGGAGCATGCTCACTTTGTGAGGGGAGCAAGAATGTTTTCATCACTTGGAGTTCTCTGGCAGGTTTTGAAACCAAATTCTGCTCCTTTTATTTGTTCTCAACATGGAAGGTGTAGTGGAAATGATTGTTCCATCTTCCATTCTGCTTAGAGAAGTAAGAGATTCTTGTACATTTTCTGTGCCTCTGTGGGAAGATTTGTATTTATTTCTGCTGGGCATAGACACAGAGATTTTTCCTAGCACACAGAATGTTGTTTTAGGAAGAGGAATGAATGACTTGATATATCCCAAAGTAATTTGCCAGTCACAGCTTAGAGCAGCTTATAGTTATTACAAGCAGAGCCCTTTCAGCATTTTAGGCACAAGAAGTGAGTGTAAAAGACACTGCTCATGTGCACTGTGTACAATTTTAATTTTAGAATGGAATCTTTTCATTTTAGAATGGGATCTTTTCCATTCTGAAATGAAAATTCTAAGGATTCCATTCTAAAACTAACCTGATTCTTTTGTTAGAGACCCAGGAACAGAAGTTTAGGAATGGTCAGCCAACCTGGATGCTTCCTTCCTGCTCTTAACCTCCTGCAGCTGAAACTTCCAGATTTCCTAGAGTGATTTTTGGGGGTGCTGCTATCTGTGAAATGCCTCGTGAACTTGTGAGTGTGTTTAGAGGAAGTCACACAAAGCAACTGTACCGATAAAAGATGTTGACCTGAAAATAGAGCCTTCAAGGCAGCAAGAGTAAGAAAGGAGAAGGAATCATTGCTATTTGTAATTACTTTTGTAATTACAAATTATGTAATTAGCTATCATGTCTGGACCAGCCCCACAGAACTCAGTGCGTGGTCGCAGCACTGCATCTCCACCATGCCTTAAAAAGACAAAAAGTTGGCACCTTGTTCCTAGGCAAACAATCCCTGCTTTCCTTCCAGTTAATTTTCAGTGAAAAGAAGCAACAGCCAGTTTTCTGGTTCTAACTGCACTCATAATAATAGCAAGTTGGCAGCAACAGTGAAGAAGGGAAAATTCACGCCTTTGCAGCTAAACATTTTGTTCTGAACTGTATTTTAATTACAAAATGTCACTTGGTGATAAATGAAGCTTTCTCTTTCTAGCTGGTTTCAATTAAGTTTTGTTTTAAAAAGGAAGAATAGGTTTTAATAAGGCTCAAAATACATAAAAATATTTCATTTTGACTTCATAGAACAAAGAGGGTTTTAATATTGAATCAATATTGAATAACTTGAAGTTTTTTTGGGCCTTGGTTTCTTGCTATCCAGGCTGCTCTTTTGACTGGCCAGGGTCACCCCCGGCTCTAGGGGGTGTTTTTTACCTTTCCAGATGCTGAATTGCTGCCTCCCAGATGCTGGCAGGAAAAGCCAAACCAACCTTGCCCTTGGGGTTTCTCTGAGCTTAGAGGTTTTAAGGAATTAGACACACAAACATGGAGTCACTTCATGATTAAGGATTTTGACTTAAAGGAAGAAGCTGTTTCCTGTAAGGAACGATGTGGGGAATAAACATCTTCTTGTAAAATCACATCTCTGATTTGACTTTTGAGGTAGTGGATTCATCAGAGGACAGTTGACAGGATATATTCTGTCTGGCTCCTCTCTGATGTGTGGTGTCATTCATTAAGCTCCAGGGTGGAGATTCTTCAGGGAGATTTCATGTAATCAAGAAACCTGCCACAAAATCTTCACACTCCAGTGGGAAATTAGGAGGAGAGGATTACTTTTTAGTTTGCTAGAGCTGCTCCACTTAAAGCAAATTTGCTGGGGACTCTGCTTTGGAACTGAGGCAAAAGTCTGCACGTTCAACGAGGTGGGCTCAGCTCTCAGCTGTGTCAAAATAAATCTGCTGAAATCAGTGCAGACAAATTTCCCAGAAGTTACCAAACCAAGACAATCTTTTAAATTATAGCTTTTGTTAGCTGAAACCAGTATGGAAATGGCTTTTTCTAGAATTTACACTTTGAAATGATGTCTTCACACACTTTCATTAGTGTGTGAGTGGTCTGGTGACGTAGCTGAGGGCAGGGGACATGGCAGTGATTTCAGGGAATTGGTGGCCCAGCTGCCTTTCCATGGCACAACATTTAGATAAAGAAAATTAGAAAAAAATAGCACTATCCTCAAGATGAAGATTTGGGAGATTTTCCCCACTCAGCAAGACAAGAAACCCACAAAATATTGCAGTGTAGACAAGGCTGCAGATTGGCTAAAAGCTTCAAATTCCAGTTACTGCTGGGGTGTGGGCAGTGCATCAGCCACATCCAGGCTCTTAACAGAGCACTCTGTGGAGAGAATGTGATTTTCTCTTTAAGATGCCTGAAATAAAGCTGGCTCTCTAAGAAGGAGAGATTTTAAATATCTTGTCATTGTGAAGGGATTTTGGTCCCCCGGCTGTAAGAATAAACATGTGTGACTCCAGGTCTGCTGCTTACAGGGTCGGGAAGGATTCTTGGAGGGAAATAAATTAATGGCAGTGATTTCTCTGGTTATCTTTGAAATGTGAAGAAATGCACCTTTCAATGTGAGGTGCCTCTAGTTTTCAGAACGGTCAACACAATGTGGTTCGTGGCAGTTTAATGCTGTGAAAATCTTCTGGCAGTAAGACAGATGTGGCAAACCCCTTGTTGGAAGGGCTTTGAAAAAGGAGCAGGTAAGGATTTAACGCCCAAGTAGCTGCTAAGCACACAGGCACTTGATTTTCTTTGTTAGTGAAAAAGGCAGAGTGGCTGTGGAATGTGAGAAAATCGGAATTTCTCTAACATTTTTATTTTCATAGAAATAGAAGGAAATTGCTACTGAGGAGAAAGGAAAAGCTGCTTCAGAAATCCAGCTGCTGTTGGAGTTGGAGCTGTGTAAATACTTCTTGCTCTGAGCTGGTGCAGGTTCTTCACTATCCTGCTACATGACCATATTCACAAAAAGAAACCTTTGTTTCTCTCCTTTTGGACCCATTTTCCCCCCCCTCAGTCTCTGATAGAGATGTACATCTTGCTGTAAAGGCGTGCAAGGCTGTAAATATTTCCATCTCCCGCAGGTAAAATCTGCAGCGCGACACAATTAAAATACAGAAATATTCACCGTGTTTCTTAAGCAGTTTTGCCTCCCATCATTTGGCAGCACATTGTCAGGACGTTCCTAATGAATCCAGCCTGCAGCAGAAGCTGCTCTCTTTCCAATTTTCCCTTTATGAGTTAACAAAGAGAGAAAAGTAGGGAAAGTGTGTCAGTGGCATCGGGGAAAATGACAGGCGGCTTCAGGGCCAGGTGTTGCATCTGCACAGCTCCGGAGGTGCCAGTGAGCCTCCAAACCCACTTTGGGCTCTGCTTGTAGGAAATTGAGAATTCTGCCCAAGGCAGATAAAAAGGAAATTTGGGACTGAACAATTTCCGTCAAATAACTTTGGCAGAAAATGCCTTCTTTTTTTTTTTTTCTTCTTTTTGACATTAAGTCCCAAAAGGCTCACGCGGAAATCACGTCAGCCTTGTTTTCTGAGGTTTCTTTTTAATTTTTCTGCCACTTTTTTTTTTTTTTCAGCTGTGTGGCAGATTTAGGCTATATCATGCTTGAGTTTTAAGGAAGTTCTGACAGTTTCATATTTCTGCCTCGTCTCCCTTTGAGGGATGCTGTGATGCTGAATCGAATTAGCCGTAATAACTGGTCTGTAATTTCAGGTATTTCCTTAACTTATTTACAAATATTCTTGAAGCAAACCAAGCACTTTTAGTGGTGCATTTTTCCTAAACGTGGTTGCCTTGAAAACATCTGCTTAAATTTGTCACTTTATACTGAACACCCCCTGCATGTTGAGAATCCTTTGTAGTCTAAATACACCCGAATGGGAATTTTTTCACCAGTATTGGAGCTCTAATCACACCACACTTTGGTTTTCTTCAACTCCTTTAGTCTCAATCTAAATCAATTTTTTTTCCTTTTCAAATTAGATTTAGTGAGATATTCCTGAAAAATCTCTCTTTTCCCCACTTCCCCATCAAAACTTACAGCCCAGAAGTAACTTTGGGAGTGTGGGAATTGCAGTGTTTGCAAATACACAGGCAGAAGATTTCTCTAATACAGCTGTTAGGCTTTATGGATTTACCTTCATAAATAATTAACCATAACCCTAAATGAAAAACTGTTTAGATTTTTCTTTTCCTTAGGTGGGCTGAAATACTTTACTTCAAGTACATTGTCTTTCAGCGCCTTCCCAATTTAATTTGTCTCACTTTAATTACTGCTCTTTGGCATCATTACAGTCTTTTTTTCCCCTTTCTGTCTAAATAAAATGTTTCTGCAATGCTTTTGCAGAGGCTGCAGGTAAAGAGCAACACCAGCAATGCAGAGTAGGTGGTGTTGGTGCATGAGCAGTGCCACAAGGATGAGAGACAGATCAGAGCAGTTAATGGAAATGAGCCAAAGCTTAACTTCTATGAATTACAGGAAGAAGCATTTTGTAATCTTGAAACAAAGCTTCATTTGTTTATTGAAGTCACAACCTAAACACTGCTCAGTCACCAGTCCTGCTGGTATCTTTGTTTCAAGGATGGAAATATATTGCTTTCCTGCAGTGTCAGGAGCCTCACTGAACTGCAGCACCTCTTTTGATTTGCCTTGCCCTTATCATTTTTTGGGCCTCTCGTTGCTGGGATTTTCTCCCTAATTGGTTTAGGGAGGTGTTGCTAGAAAAGTGCAAGGACTGTTTCTCTGACTACATCCGAGAGGCCTTCTACAAACCTGGCTTGCCCTCCATGGCCTCAGGTATTTCTTCCTTTATTATATCCCTGACAATCTCACCCTTCCATCCTTGCAAACAGTAGTCTGAGATTTGCCTGAGAAAAGGTTTCTCTGTGCATATTCTTCCATAAAAGACTTTCCATGAAGGTTTCTAGAATTAACCTGTTAGGGGAATAAGTATCCTTTTGCTGCCTTGGAGTTGGAAATGACCTGAAAGATCCTCACAGTGTTTTCTCTGACTTGGATTTAGGATAATTTTCTGGCATTGATTGCTTAAAAAAGAGGGTTTATGGCAGCTTGAGGGGTGGCTTTAGTCTTCCCTCACATTTGCACATTGTGTAGGAAACTAAGGGAAGGTTTGGAGGTGTTTAATAATGCTGGGCTCTGTCAGTGGCTCTGTATTTATGTGGTTATGGAGTTCCAGTGCATCCACGAATACAGATGGTTTGGATCCAATACAGAAAGGAGAATTAGTGACTCAGAGTCTGGTGAGGGTTGAAAACTGTCTGTGCCCAGTGCTCCTGTTACTCACACAGTGCTGAGTTACTGTTGCCATCAGGTGTGTTGACACTGAATAGAAACCCACTTTTCCTGCTTCCCTTTGCACTTAGAGAAATCAAATACAGAACAATAAAATCGCAGTTGCAGAAGAAGGGAAGGCTTGGAGCAAATAACAAGGATATCAAAGCAAATTGCATATATGGGGAATCTCACCTGCTTTTTAAAACGATGTCAGAGGACTTGGAGCTCTGTTAAAGCCACAATTTAAAAGCCATGACTTGTGCTGTTGGTGTTTTCCCACTCAGTGGGGGTAGTATTTATGGAACTGTTTTTTGATTTAGTCCCCCTTCTTGCAGTAAATAAAATTCAGAGGAAAATGTGAGGCTGGGCACAGAAACAGCCTTTTTGTGCAGGAAGCTTGATCCAAGCAAGAAGCTTCAGGAACTTTCCAGCAAACCTTCAGTGTACAAGGTGGAAAACATAGTGAACAGTGAACAAACACGGGGGATTAACATTCAGATGCCCCCATGTAAGACAACACACAGTGATAATATATTGAGAAGCAAAGAACATTCCAGTTGATGGTAATAAAGTCTGTGTCAACACCTACTTCCCTTGCAGGATATAGGCAGATATTTTTCCTTTAATTTATTTCACTGAAAAATTAAAATACTGCCCTCCTTCTTCCCTTTCTCTGGAATGGAAAGGGCAGATGAATAGGTATATTTAAGAAGTATTTTTGAGAACCTGCTATACAAGAAACTGGTAATGTTAATGTACTTTTTGAGGTTTCCGTTGCTGGACATATTTTGGACATACTGAAACACAAAATTAGTAGAGGTGCTGTACATATCTATAAATATTGCCTAGGGAGGTGGATGTGTGTCTTTTTTATCCCACATCTCCAAGGACTGTACAAAGTTTGAAACTAAATAAAGGTGAGGAATTCACAAAAATCACATGTGCACTCACAAAAATCACATGGGCCTATTGTGAACGGTACATTTTGGAATGTTATTTTAGTGCTGCTTTTTAAAAATGAAAATGAACCTGCATACATCAGTGATGGGCAATGAATGCAAAAATAATAAAGCAATCAGCCACCACTGAAATGCTGCCACCTCTCAGGAAATGACAGCAATTTGCCTGTGCTGCAGCGCATCACAGTATCATCCCTCATTTTAATATTTGATTTCCAAGATTCATGTTTCTGATATTTATGACAGATGTAAATCTTGGAAATCCAGAGATGTGAAATTATGGACTCGACACCCAGAGTCAGGCTTTTGTGCTTCTTAGCTACTAAATAACCTCAGTTAAAGGAACAAGGATTGTTCTGTCTGAGCACGAGTCTTCCCACGTGTGAATGTTGTTAGGTGGTGTCTCTGATGATCTGATAAAAAGTTCTGTGGTTTGTCCTGTAAATCAGTGAAGGGCAGATAAACTGCACTGATTTTACAAAAGAAAATGCTGTTTTTCTGTATTAAAAGATACTAGCCAAACTCCTGCCTGTAAAGCCTTTTCTCCTCAGCACAGGCTCCTCTCTCAGGTGTTTGTGAGCTGCCAGCTTCAAGCGTTTCAAGCAGCTCTACCTGTTCTTATAGTAGCACTCAGCACTAATGGCTCTGAAAGAAACAAGGTTTTCATTGACTTTCCAATCTCCAGCGTGAGTTAAAAGCTGAATTTTACCTCACTGTCACTCAGCTTCACTTCTGTGAAGGATCCTGAGCTGGATGTGGGGTGACAGTTCCAGCAGGATGCCGCTGCTCTGGGCGGTGCCACGTCGGGTTCTGTCTGAACAGGCACAGGGGGAATCTGCAGTTTTCTTTATCAGGTATGAGAGTATTAGCTGTAATTAATACAATTTTATTGCAAAGCCATTTTCAGGTGAGCCGTTAGACACTGCTGGTGGAAAGGCTCAGCCTAGTTAGGTGTTGTTGTAGCAGTGCTGCCTGCAAAGTTGAGAGTCCTTTGCCCGAAGCTGAAGTCACTAATTAATTACAAAAGATGAACTTTTGCATCTCAAAAATTAGAGTAAACTACTCAGAATTAAGAAAGATGTGCCCCTTTTTTTAGCAAACACTCACCTGGGGCACATTCACCTGGATTTCACTGTGCTTGTTACAGCTGAATGCTTCATCTGTTTTTTTTACTATGCTGTGTTGGTTTGGTTGGGGTTTTTGGTTTTGTTTTTGTTTTCAATGAAGAACAGGCTTTTCTCTAGCAATGGAGCAGTTTGTGTTGCAGGGTAGGCATTAAAAGGTTTCAGTTGGGTCGAGCTGGTTGCAGCTGGAGCTCGGAGTGCAGGGATGGATTAAGATCAGACAAAGCTGTGTGAAGTTGGCTGTCAGCTACGCTCAGGCTTCTGACGGGGGATGTAAATTATGCTCTGCTGCAGCTCTCTTAGTTAGCTGATCTATGGAGTGAAATTGAACCTGACTACCTGGGCTCTTCATCTTTCTTCTTGATGGAGAAAGAGGTGCCAGTGGCACTGAGCAGGGAGTACCAGTGCAGAGGGAAAAGGCTGAGGCTGCAGGAGATCAGTGTGTCACTGACAGCCTGTGGGCGATGGGGAGTGATGGAAGCACGGCCTCCCTCCCCTCTGCTGCTCTGCAAGGGGAATGTTGTCATTTTAAAAAAGAACAGAGGAAAAAAAATAACAGAATGGCTAATTAAATTAAAATGCCTTTGATTAAGAAAGATAAAACAAAGCCCATATCATGGTGTAAGCCCAGCTGGTAACTAAGCACAAGAAGACACGATCCCAGCTGAAACCAGGACAGCCCACAAAACAAAGCTGAGCTGTAGCTTTCTCACAAGTGTAATGACAATTAATAAGTGGAAATGTACATGTGTAGTGCTTGGAAAAGAACATGAAGTTATTACTGAATATTATTTATACCTTAAATTTGCCTTCATCTTTATTTTTCGTTGCTTTTGATTTTGTGTATGTTGAGAGAACGAGAATGTAATTCTGAAGACTCTCAGATTTTACTTTACTTTCCAGTATGCTGTAACAGTTATCCTTGAAACATTTATTCCCAAAGCAGATCTTGAAAATCTGTTGCTTTGGTTGTTAAAATTATGAACTGACATGGATTTCAGCAAAAAGAGAATATGAGCAATTTTGTGTTAACTGAGTCTTTTAATCTCTTATGTGTATTATTTAACAACTAATGATGAGCATCTAATGGTGTTGCAACCTTTCTCACAGTGGAAACCTTCACTTGAATCTTCCCCCACTTTCTGGCTTCCCCCCTTCATAGAAGTGATGAGAATGATAAAATTAGAAAAATATAAATGTAGAGAATTAATTTGACACGATTTTATAGAATTGTGGGCTTGAAAGTCCTTGGGCAGTCAGAGAGGTAAGATCTGGACCATGCCAGAAGTTCACTAAGATGCTCTTACAACAGCTTCAGTGAAGCAATAGGTAGGTGTTCCTGTGGTCCAAGTGCAGGACTGAAAGTCCTCCTTAATCTCTGACCTCTAAATTTAGCTGATTTCTTCTTATCTTTTCCCACTATGCAGAGAAAAATTAATTGCCTATCCCTTAATGCCAACGGGATCATAGCACGTCTGGAGAATGGAACAGATAAATAAAAGTTGCAAAAGTTCTATAATGCCATCGTGCTGCAAAGGATTAGAGTCAAAAAGATAGATAGAAAATACATGAGAGAAGCTGGATAAAATTAGGGTGGTTAGTGCAGAGAGTTGGAAAGATAAAAGACGTGCTTCCTGCCAATAGATGAAATGAGGTGAAAACTGAAGGGCAGTAAATTTATGTTAGAAAAAGAAGGACATACCTGCCTCATGGAACTCACTGCTGCAAACTAGAAGTGCTGAAAAATTCCTTATTAATAATGGACACTTACTCGAATACCTGGATAGCCTTATTATTATGGTTTGGTTTTCTTCAAGGTACAAAATCCTGTGCAGTCCCATCCAGAGCAGCCTTCCTGAGTGGGAATTTTGCACATGCACTGACTGAATTGAAAGGCAAAAGGCATGTCAGCCAGTGAGGCAGGGAGTCAGAGATGGGGCAGCTGTCAGTGTCTACATGCTGGGCCTCATTTGAATGTTAAATATTAAAAGGTGCCCTCTCCCTTCCCACCTTGTGCTTAAGCTGACCGTGCTGGAGCTGGCAGGAGCACAGGATAAAAGTTCAGGCAGGAAGCAGCAGCCTGTGCTTGGGTGGGATCCTTGGGCTGTGGGTGGGAAGCTCATCCTTGTCCTGTGCGCTCCTGAGCCCCAGTGTGAGGAGAGGAGCAGCCAGCAGCAGCACAGAGATTGTGTTTTCCAAGTGCTACTTGCCTGTTACAACTTGTTTTAAAGCAGAAAATGCCAGTTCCAGGATAACTTCGCAGCTGTTAGGGAAGTCATTATTCCACCTAGTTGAAAATCCAGGGGAGTTCACCTCAGCGCTCCCACACCTTCCAACGAGCACGTGTGATTTTTTTTTGAGCTGTCTCATTACCGGTCTCTTCTCCTGTGCCATCATTTTCATTAAGGCAGCATTGTTGGAGGCAGCTCTCAAAGGCTGAGCTCTGATTTCAGCACACACGGGAGGGCACATGGGAGGGAGAGCGGCGGAGGGAGCCTCGCGTGGCACCAGGACCAGAGCCACGGAGTGACTTCCAGGAATGACCCTCGTTCTTCAGTAGCCACACACAGAATCAGCAGTAACGAGCTGGCCTGAAAATCCTGCTTGTCAACCCGGGTACACGGGCCCTGTGAGGTTCCTGCTGGTTCCCTCGTGGGACAGCTGGGCAAGTACGGCTTTAGCGTTCACAAGAAAGCTTCGAGACATAAGAAAAAGTAGAATTGTCCTTCTGTAGTGTTCAGTCTCCAATTTTGCTGTATTATTCACAAGATGAGCTTGTAGAGGATAATAATGCCCAGTCTGGTCTTGCTGAGAGGTAGTGCCCTGGTATAAAAGAGCTCGTGTTTCTGCAGCCTTTCTAAGGCTGAGGAGTTTTGGAATGACAGCGCTGACATAAACAGTGTTAAAGTCTGCTTTGTTCTTCTGGTGAGGTGGTGCATTTTTTTAACTCGGCTTCAAGGTAAAAAAGCTTAATCCCTACGAGCAGTTTTAGCAAAAGCCCCAAATTGGGTAATTCTCATGTGACAGGCCAGCCTGCAGAGGTTGCTGCCACCCTGGAATTTCTCTGAGCCGTAATTAGGAAAAACTGCATTAATGCTGTTTTGTAGACTGAGTCTGAACAATGTGCTGAGTTTGGGGCTGTCATAGTTACCCAGCCCCCCTGTGAGCTTGGAAATCATCACCTTAGTGATTGACACTTGAATGTACAGAGCGATCAGGATCTGCTGCACTTATTAAGTGAAGCTGATTTGTCTTCCTGTACAAGCAACTTAAAACTTTCTCGAAATCATTGGATTGAGAAGAACGTGTAATCCAGTCCCTCACACTGCTAATTGTGTATGAGATATGTAGTGTTTATCACAGTCTCTTTCTCCAGGTTGCTGCAGGTGTACAGAGCTCTTAGTGCTGTCTGTGTGTAACTGCAGTGGAAGGTGAGAAATTAACATCTTAAAAGATCTCTGTTTCCTTTCCACACCTGCCTCTGATTTGCATGGCAATCGAGGAAAAGTGAGTCTAAATGAAAATAAATGTTCTGTTTCTAATTTTTATCTCTTCCTGGAAGAGTCAGCTAGGAGGGAGGTGGCATCTTTGTTGTACAGACTGAGGAAAACCCAGCTGGTTTGTAGCATGTTATTTGAAATGTCCAGTGACTTTGGTCTGGTTGTCTTTTAAA
The DNA here is from genome assembly GCA_013400495.1 of Nicator chloris. Taxonomy (NCBI): domain Eukaryota; kingdom Metazoa; phylum Chordata; class Aves; order Passeriformes; family Pycnonotidae; genus Nicator; species Nicator chloris. The sequence continues at coordinate 417,150 of WAAE01026227.1, forward strand.
TGAGCAAATAGAAGTCGGCTGTATTTAGGGCCCTTGTTGTAGTGATGTTGTTAATGGGGGTTTTAGATTGATTTGATGGGACACTTGGTTAAATGTTCCAACCTCAGAGGCCCTGCTTGTCCTACAAAAAAGTTTTGGAGTTTGAGCTACTGATCTCTGAGCTCCAGGAGGAGGTGTTCACATCTCCAGCTGTTTTACTCCAGACTTGTAATGGAAGGCCGGTGATTTTGGGGTACTCGTGGGTAAGCAAGTGGCTGGTTTTTGGGGTGGGGAACCCGTGGAGATGAAATCCTGTGCTGCAGCAGGAGCTGCCCTCCTTCCCTGCCCCGCAGGCAGGACGTGCTGTGCGGGGAGAGCTGCTGGCAGAGAGGAACAGGGGAAGCAATTTGGGGAAGGCTTAAATTAAACTCGATCAGGCACAGCAGCCCTGAGCTGAAGGGCCAGATCCTGTGCCTGGTACATGCACTGAGCTCCTATTTCCATCTGTAGCTTTGGAGAAAACAATGTTGGCATCAGAGATGTGAGCAGAAAGCCTCCTTTTCATCCCTCCTGCGTGTAATTTTTGACAGTTCTTTTTTGCCCTGCTCTTTTATATCCACTGTTGTTTGTTTTGGGGTTTTTTTTTCCCCTCTTTGAAGATTTTTCCATTGAATTTAAAATCTCAAGATTTAAACGGTATGTAGACATAATTATGTCTCTTCCTATTTACTTAATCTTGCTACTTGTTATCTGTACAATATTAGCGAGGATACTTTTTCCTGGGTAGGGTTGTGACATTTTCTTATGAAAAAAGGGAAAAAAAGGGGAAAAAAAGGAGGAGTATTTTGAATAGAACAGCTTGACTTATTTCAATAAAAGTAGGCAGGTGGTGTGTTTAATATGTTAACCCCCATTCTATGGATTTGTTTTACAGCCCTTCTGTCTTGAGATGGTAAAAGACTGGAAGGGAATTAAAGAGACCAAAGAAAGTCCCTTGACATTTTTATGTGCTGAAGTAACAGGCAGGCAATCTTGCTTTATACAATGCTGTCTTCCTGGGTAGAACAATTAGTGTTAATGTGGTAATGATAATTGTTTCTGTAAATTATTCTTAATTAACTATTTATGTAATAAGACACTTAAGGATCTGTATTTAACAATTTTGAGGGTTTTTTTTCCCCTGCTAATTGGCTTCCTTATATATGTCTTTCCTGAGCTCGTGACTGTTTTCTGTTCATTATTAACTGTGTGACATTCAGGCTTAAAATTTGGTATAGATGATCCTTAATTAACACAAAATGGTGCCTAAATGATCAAGAAGCAGGTGGGTTCCTTCCTTTAGCTGTGTTCTAATGACAGAGTGCTGCGTTTTCAGGGAAGTTACCAAGCTCTAAGACAGATCCCAGCTTGTGGGGCCACTGTTCCTACCCAGAATCATCACCCCAGACTTCCAGCAGGTGCCTCTCAGATGTTAAACTTTATTGTGTGCCAGATGTGGAAGTGCCTCTTTGGGAATCTTCTGTATCCAGCTGAGGAGATTAGAGAGGAAAGGGGGGAAAGTGTTTGAGACACGAGCTTCAGGGCAGTCAGTTTGTGGTGGCATTTAAGCAAGGGAGAGAATAAAAATGGATGACCTCCTGCCTCATTTGATGCTGCTTGATATATTTTGAAGGGGTTTTGGGACAAGGTAAAGGAGGGGGAATAGCCTGCTATGCCATGTACTCTTTAATTAGTTCCTGTTGTTCTGGTTTGGTCTTTCTTCGTCTTGAAAATGTCACCTGCTGCCCTGCTCTTTCCTCGTGGTTTTTTTTCACTTGCCCCTGTGTAAAGCATATACCAATATTTTATGTACATAATTGGTCTAAGTTCTGTATACTGCCTGATATAAAGAGCACGTTCTCCTTTTTACTGTGGTTTATGTTTATTGCACTCACTGCATTGCTTTATGTGTACAGTGTGCTTATGGAGTGTGTGGTGCAGGCAGAGAGATGGATTCCATTCTTAGCATCATTAGTGCTGTTTTCTTCACCAATTTTCATCAAGCTGTAGTTTAATTTAATTCACCTCATTATTCTGCAAAGCAGCTCTTATTGGTTGGATTTCCCTTCTGTTGCTTTTAAAACCACCAGTGTCTCAAAACAGTGAGAACTTAAATATTTTTAGCTTTATTTTTCTTTATTTTGACATGTTCTGAGCATCCTAGGATTTCTGTAATGCAGCCAATCAGTTAAAGCCAAATACTGATAGCTTTACAAGTTAATTAGCACCTCAGTTCATCAGCACTCACACTCAAATTAATACTGGAGTAAGCATCTCAGAATCTCATCTCCCACTTGCATTTAGTGAAGGTGATTTTGCAATATGTTAATTTTTATTGTGTTCAGAGCCTCTTTAATTTTCAGTGCTCTTATTTTTTGACCTATTTAAACTTGGGGCCTAAAACCTTTCAGGAATTGGCTTGTTTGAGCTTTTGTGAAGAACATGGAAAAGTCAGTCCTTTGCTAGGATTTATTCTGATTAAACAGCACTGGCTCATTATTTCCCTACTCAGTCACTTGGAAGGTAGGTTTTTTTTTACTATTTTGGGAGTTTTTAGGTGCTTGCAGCTTAGGGCTCTTGATGTAAATAAAAGGAACTTTTAGACTAAAATAGGAAAAATAACCTCAACCTAATCAAGCCCTAGTTGTCTGAATTAGTAACACCTACAATAATTAAGATACTCTGCGGAAGTAATGAGCTAATCATGTTCAATAATAAGGAATAATCATCATATTCAATCCATTGCATCTTTAGATTTTTCACTGCATGGGCTTTTCTTTCAAAGACAGGAAGAAATGGTGGGAAGAAATTTTTACACTGGTGGTGAGCTCTGGTGTATATGAGAACAAGTAATTGGAACTTCAGAGGCTCGATATTTTGGGAAGAGTTCAGATAATTACTATTTACTGTTGTCTCCTCAGCTGCAGCATACCAAGCAAAAGTAGCTAATTTCAATTTTTCTTTAGAGATGGGTGCTGGGGAAACACTTCATCAAGGGTAGTTTGCTGCTGCAGAGGACTTCATCCAAGTGCTGTGGGAAGCCAGATTTTGGTGGTCCTGCTGCTGCTGGGTCAGAAAAGGAGAATCTTTTGAGTCACAGATCTAATTTTACATCCCTGCAGTGGTGCTGAGGGCTGAATGTGCTGCAAATGCATCAGTACTGCTCTGCTGGCTAAAAATCCTCACTCTGAGGAAGCAGTTATCCCAAATACCAGCACTGGGATTTGGAGTGTATTGAAAGAGGAAGTCAGGACTGTGTCTCTCAAGAGCACTGCTGGTGTGTGGTTTGGTTTTTAGAAGTGTTCTTCAGGGGTTTTAGCCATGCACTGCACCATTGTGTCCTCCTTTGGCATTCTTGGGACAGAAGTAGATGAGATCTGAGTTTAGGGGGAAGCATTGGAGATTGATGGCTGCCTGCTGGAGTAGAGACTTTTATCAAAATTTATTGAACAGGATAGAGGTAAATGTTTCTTTCTTTTAATCAAGGTTGATTAAATTACAACCAGAAAGATGCCCCTGCTGCCTTAGGCACATCACAACCTTGTTACCATCTGAAATTCAGCCAGCCTTTCAAGAGGGGGTTTTATTAGCTGTTCCTAACCCCCAGGTAATTACTGTCGACCAAGAGATCCTTGTAGAGAGCATTTTGAGTGAGGGAAAGGGGTTCACAAGGTATCAGAGGCCTGAATAAATTCTGTGGTGCTCCCTGACAGGAGTTCCTGCTCCCATTGCCAATCCCTGGCTCCAGGCACAGCCAGCAGAGCCCTCCTGGGCTGTGCCCCTTTCCTGGGCACAGAGCAAGTGTTCCTCCTTTTTTTTCCCAGCACCAGCACTGCAGGCAAAGGGGATGATTTGGATGATTGGCGCCGCTGCCCTTTTATAAAACAGCTTCATGATTGCACGAGGTAGGAGGCTCAGCAGGATCATTAATTCCTTAAGGTTTCCACTTTTCTTCATTGCAGCCGCCTCCAGAAAAAGGTTTCTATTTCTGAGCTTTCTGTGTTTCGGCAATCAGCAGATTTTGTGGGGAACTTTTAAGACAGTGACAGTAAAACAAAAGCAAGCAATCAAACCCAGACTGTTTTATATACTTTGGTGTTATTTACTTGCTCATACAGTGCTCCCTAAAACCAGACTGTTTGCTCACACCTATTCCAGTTCTAAAGGGAAGTGCCTTTGCTACTGCAAACAGAGAAATTAATCATAACTGGCTTGTTCTACAAAACACACTCTCAGCAATGGGAAAGATCTGATTTTTTTTTTTTTTATAATTTTTCCCCCTCAAATAAGGAAATTTAAATTACTTAAGGGACTACTTAGCTTCCACTGGTGCAATTAGATTAACATAGGAGGAATTTTGATTTATTTCCAGAAATGAATATATGTTTCTAGGTCAGTAACTCTATTTAGAACAAAAGATCTTAAGGTTTTTCTCCAAAATAAATCCAAATGTAGTGATGGCTAGGCTGCTCTCCATTTGAATTTCAGTTTAATCTTCATCTTATTGTATTCCCCTTTTCTTGAGGTGTGCAAAAGTGTTAAAGTTCAGAAGAAATACCTGAATTGGGAAAGAGGGGAAGGGATAATAAAATTATGTCAGTCACCCTGAACCAGTACCATAAGCCAGATAGAGGGGCAGGGATGTTCACTAAGAGTAAAATAAGATCCAGAGCAGTAGAAATGAAAGTTAACAGTGAAGCTTGTGAAAGGCAGGATGGTATTGAATAACTGGGCAACAAAAGCAGATCCAATTCAATGTTGATAACATAAAACAATCCATAAAGACGAAAAAGAATAATACATGACTCCCTTTCAGTGACCCAAAACCAGATTTCTGGATTTGACCCCTTGTATGCAATCTGGAGGAATATATCATATTTATCAATGTTATCAATTGAAACAAAATGAAATGTTCTTTATGTTGCCATCTGCGTGTGTCTGGTTTGGTAATTTATCTGTTGACAAACTTTGTAACAGAATTGTTAAAACTCAACCTTTGGAGAAATGAAAAATCAAATAATTGAGCCTCTCTTTGAATATTTAGGATGCTGTGTGAGACTGAAAATTAACTAATGTTACTTGTGGAAAAAGTAGCCTCTAGCAAAGTCTTAAATGTAAATTTTGAGGAAGTTATATGTATCTATGCTGGTTAAAAATAATTAGGTGTTCAGTATAATACACCACCTTCTTGATAACTAAGCTGCCCAGGGGGATGAGTGATAAGTGTTGGTTAAAAAAACCTTAACCCCTAAAAATGCCCCAACTCTTCCTCCTCCCCCAAGAATCCTTTGGTCAGTCCTTGAACACCAGATCAGGATCCAGTCTGGGCTCACCTGTGGAATCTGCTGCCCTTCACAGCCACTTTTGGCTGCAGTTGCAAAGATTTATGACTAAGGTAATAACCCCAGAGTATCTGGATTTACAGCCTGATAGTTAATTATTCTCTGTGTGCCATGTGCTGCAGTTCACATGTCAACAGTGAATGGAAAGCAAAATAATCCTCCACAGCAGAACTGGGCATATCCTGAGGGCAATTCTGTTTCCATCTCAGGAGTGGGATGCTCTGCTCTCGTGTTTCAGCTTCTTGGGGGGATTTAAAACACGACCTGCTGTATCTAAATGTGGTTTATCTCCATTGCCAATCATGCTTATGCAATGTAATCTCAGTACTAACCTGGAGTACAGTTTTGGCTCTTTCTGTATTCATGGTTGATTTTGTGAACCTTTTTCCTTGCTGGTGATGTCAGCAGAATGTCTCTGCTGAATTATGGATTAGTTATTTAATCAAAGTCTGTATGTTATTATACAAGTCCCTTCATTCAGCTTTGTCCTGAAAAACTGACTGAAATTTTTTGATTTGCAATGGAATTGAGTGAACTTCTGATACATAAAATCCAGTTGTGGATCCTGCACCTCTGTCAAGGGTCATGCAAATGTGAAACAGGAGGTACATGTCCAGCAGACCTTACTACTGCAAGCCAAAAGAGATTTTCTGCATCAGTAACAAAGGAATCCAAAATTCAGAATCCTTTCCACCCATTCTGATGCATCTTTTTTAGTGCAGATGTTTGCTTTAAAACATCTGTTTCTCCTGGTGTTTCTTTCCTCAACATCTTGAATCACACTCGAGCTGGTGCTGCAGCACCAGCTTGGGACCACCAGACTTGCTGGTTTAGCAATTGCATCTGGTTTTATTCCAAATTATGGTTTTGTCCAGCTGTCTTTTAAAACCATTCCTATGGGTTGCTAGGATACTTTTCTAAAAGTGGAAACCCTGTTTACACCGCTTCAGCGTGAAAAATCTCCGTGTATCACTTACTTCTTTGCCAAGGCTTCATTGCAAGGCACTGCTGAAGTTTACCAAGCTCTCCAATCCTGTTTCTTTGTTTGTGGCAATCAGAGAAATACATGGCTGATGAAATGAATCCTGTTTTGTCTGCTGTTATTAAGTCCTTTGCTGAGCAGTGGCATTGTGCAGAGGGATGTTTAGTCAGCTCAGTCCTGACCAAGGCCAGTCCTGCACGTGTGGCTTCTGCTGTGAGCCGAGCTGAAACAGCTCCTTTTTGTGCATCCTCCAGCCCTCAGAGCATCTCTGTGACCTCCTCTGGACTGGCTCCAAGTCCTTCTTAAGTTAAGGGCCCCAGAGTTGGGAATCAGCTCACTTGAAACAAAATCAAACCCACACGTTTTCCTAAGGAAAGTATTGAGACTGTAGACAAGGAACTTGGAATCTGGTCAAGTGAAGGATGGGCAGCACACAGCACCAACAGGGAGTGTCAGAGTTTGCCCAAGTTCTGCATGATTTTTAAATTCTGCTTGCCAAAGTACGATCCCAAGTATGAAGTCTTCCTCACAACATCTGCTGTGACCTGCCATGTCTTACATTGCTAATTTTTCTAAAATGTGGAGGGTTTTTGACATCCAAATAGTCTCCTTACTGTAAAATCTACACAGTAGAAGTTTATTTTAACACCTACATTTATATTTTGATCGCCACTTCAGGCTCAGTGTTGATGCTTTTAATATCAAATAGGGTTTTTGTGGGGGGCATCACGTAGGAGGGTGACTGAAGAAAGAACTGGCATTTAAACTTTAAAAGAATTTTTCTTAAATGGTAGTTCTGAGATTAGACTTGTTAGCCACCATTGTGATTCTTTCAAGCCAGCCCAACAGGCCTTGAAATAAATGCCATGGGTGTAATCAACAATCAGATTATACAGAATGCCCACAGACTGCACCACAAAGGTCTTAGGGAAAACAATTACAGATGAAACACAACATAGCATTTAAACCCCTGCATGAGAAGCAGCCACACAAAGGAAACACAGATCGTGGTTTAATTACCCGGGTGGAAAAATGGTTAGAAAATTAATATTAGGACGCTGGCAATTGAAAGCATTTAAAAGTATTAATGCCCCCCCTTTTCTTCCCTTTGATTAAAAAGGTCACTGACAGAACACAGCTCTGTGCATACTCCAGCAAACATGGGAGTGATGGCTGCAGTGATTTTGTATAGCTCCTGCAGATGTCAGAGGACTGGGCGCTCAAGAGCGGTTCATAGCTTCTTAAAATGGTCCCCAGAAACACATATTTTCATTGAAAAGCTTTTTAAAAGAGCTGCATGGTTGGTGAATTTCATCCTCTCATGATTATTTCAGGTGCAGCCTTTCTAGCTCGGGTGTATCAAGGCCACCTGATGGTTTGGCCATGCACAGAGGTGACCACCAAAAAGGTTTAAACTCTCTCTGTTGTTCAGAGAAAACTTCTAAACTGATGAAATGCAAAGCCATTCCTTCCATTCCGTCCTGGAAGTGAAGAATCTCAGAGATAGACACACATGAGCTGTGGCAGATGACTGAGGAGGAGAACCTGCACATGGGCTCTGTGTCTCTTGCCCCTCACTGTGGGCACTGCTGAGTGCTCTCTCTTCATTTTCACTTTCCAGTGTGGTGCTGGAATGGCATGAAAGAAAACACAGTAAAGACAAGATTTAGGCTCATCATTTTTTGCCTCAGGAATGATGGTACTGTACAATTTCAGTTGTACCTCCTGGCAATATATTAAAAGATGAAGTGTACGCTTAGGCAGCATTTAGGTGGGGAAGAAAGTTAAAAGATTTTACTTCTGCCAAGCTTTTTTTAGGATATTTAATAGGGATATGGTAGGTAAAATATGGAATCTGACATGTGGGTGGTGATAAAAGCAAGGAGTGGTAAAAGCAAGAGAAATCCACAGGTACTCTGGATGTTACAGCAAGGTCAGTGCAATGAAGGAACTGGAGATCCTGGAGACCTTTTATTTTCTTGCAGTAACACTGAAATCCTTGGACTTGTTATATGCTCTTGAATTTATGTGACCAACTGGTCAGAGGTGGCCTTGGCTGGATAATGAGGTGATTCCCAGAAAAGCTGTGCCTGTCCCATCCCTAGAAGTGTCCAAGGCCGGGTTAGACAGGGCTTGGAGCAACCTGGGATAGTGGGAGATTGCAGATGGGTTGATTGCACGAATATATTAATTTTTCCATCTCTCTGGTACTGCAGGAGTGTTGCCTGCAGCTTGGAGTTTTCCTGATCTGTCCCTGGAAGGAGTTAGATCTTGTGGAGCATGTGGATAATGGCATCCACTGTAAATCCATCCCCCTTTCCTCCTGACAATCTGTTAGTTTTGCTGGAAAGACTCTGGTGCACTGAGGGACCAGGGAAGCCTGGTTTCTGTGGTTTTCATGTTGATCTAAGCTCTAGGGAAAGACAAGGCTCAAGTGTTGCCTCTCCTCAGCACATCCATCCATAGGATGGCTCTCTTCTATTGAACCATCTCTTTCACCCTGCCTGGTAGAGTGAAAAATTCATAAAATAGATGAGACTTGACTGAAATTGGCCCGAAGGTTCACGTGTTAATCCAGGGAAGAGCAGGCACGAGAAGGGAGAATGGGGGTTTCCATTGCTCTGCACGTTCCCACATAACACCCAGGGAGTGTCTGGCTGTGTTCCTCTCGTTTCCTTGAGAAACCAGACTAAAAATAACAGCAAATAGGAAATGAAAACAATTCTGTTACTACATAGCTCATTGCAAGGAAAAAAACATCTCCACGTCTCTGGATTAGCGGAATGTTTGAAGCTGCGATAACCCAGTTGTTAACAACCATCATTTAGATGTGGGTTGTTGTTTTTTTTCTTCACATAAATATGACTTATTTGAAGTACGTTGAATTAGAAAACTCATGAATAAATATTTTGACATAATCAGAATTATATGGCTAGAAATTGACCTACTTTGCATGACAGATGCTTGAGAATCCCCCAGCTAATAGCAGACTAACCTGGCATAGCAATGCCCGATCTTATAATATTCTAAGCTGCATACAGACATTAAATTATTAGATTGTTGGGGTTTTTGCACGGAGATTAGACACAGTCAATTTTGTTTGTAAATGAATAAGTTATAGGCAAGTTATTGAGGAGGCATTGGGGTGCAGTCCAGAGAAGGATCCCTGCATCATCTGATCAGTGTTTTCAGCGTGGTCTGAAAAAATCTGTTAGAGGTAGAAATAGCCAGCAAAGCTTGATGCTATCAGCAGCCAAATAATGAGAGTATTCCACCAAATAGACAGGTCTTTTCAGAAGATAAGCACAACTGCAAGAGGAATAATAAAGTTTTGAAAATCTGGTAATATTTTGATGGTGTAAATAGAATCTACTTTTCCCCCTGCAGCTGTTCCTTATGCCAGTGTTGATTTCAGCAGACTGATTTTATCTTTCAGTTAATATGACAAGGATTTTCTACAGGTTAGCAGAGAGCTCTGACCTTGGGAAAAGAGGCTTCTCCATTTAGGTTTATATGGATTCTTATAAAAAATCATCTTCCTTTATTATTTTAACAAACACAGGTGATGAAACATTTTAGGTGCTTATTGCACAGAATAGAGTTTTCAAGCCTCATAAGTTTTTGTTGTTCAGTTCTAGCACAAGTAATAATAGTGATTTTATTTGTAAAGTATCATGCTTTTTATTTTTAGTGGGGGAAAAGTACCTTTTTCATAGCTCAGTTTCAGCAAAGATAACCCTGCTTTTATTTAATCCGTGCAATGAAAAATAACAACATATTCCATTTTAGTAGCCCCTTTATTCGCTTCCCGGTTGTTTTCTCTGTTTTCAAAGAATCTCTGCAGATGAAGTCGACTTTGTTCACTTTTTTCCTCAAGGTCTTCAGGGGAATGTTTTGCTCTCTTGTAATGAACCCTTGTTAGCACAAAGGTAGTAAAACCACGTGTATAATGTTGTCAGATCTCTTCTCTTCCAAGCCTGAAGCAGGGCCAGGCTGACACACAGCTCCTACCCTCTATCTTGATTTGCTCCAGCTGCTTAAAACTTCCTAGAATTAGGTTAAACTGTCCCTTTAGCACACATACTTCTTCCAAAAAGGATGCAGTTCAGTCATCCTTGCAGTGCCCAGCTGCCAGACACAGCATTATGGGCTGCAAGCAGAGACACCTTCAGGTCCTGCTCAGCTGGGGATGGAGCTCCTCCTTTCAGGGAATGAAGGCATCCTTTTAAAAGAGAGTCATGTTTGCAGGACACTGGTTTGCAGCTGAAGTTGGACTCTTTGGAAGCTTCACCAAAGGGCAAGAGACAGAGGTGATTGCTTGGCTTGGTCACAGTCATTGCTTTAGGAGCTTCTCTCTGTTGCAGTGTTTGGAGGAGGGCTGTTAGGGTGAACAGCTCTGAAACACTGCACTGCTCTGCAGGTGGCTCAGCAAACGCATTAAAGTTTGTAAAAATTATAGCACTCGACTTTGATATTTTGTCCTGCTTCTCTTCACATACCAGTAGGCTTTTTGGATTCAAACGTGGTCACTTGGGTCCTTGTGCCCTTACAGCTCAAACCATCTACTCAATAGCTGAAAAAGAATCCCAAGTTTTCCTGGCTGGGGAAACTTTCCTTTCCTCTTACCTGAAGCAGAGTTAGCTGGTGGGGGTTGCTGGTTTGTTTTTCTTGTATTTCATTACTTTCCCAAGAATTCACTCTCAGTTTCCTGAGCTCCAGCCCAAACACTTTTGGCTCCTTGATGCCTGACCAGTTCCAGGAGCAGAATTCTCCTGCTGTGCTGATCCTCTGTGGCTTTGCACACACCAGAGATGTGCAAACCCCAGTTTCTTACCTCTGGAATTCACTCTGGCACAGGGGTGTTTTACTTCTTGTCAGCAGTTTGCCCAAGGGTGACTGCCAGCAGTAGTCTTTTCATTCCTGCCTCCTGCTGCCACTTTGACAATAGGAACGGCAGCAGGAGGCAAAAATGAAAGGACCAGATTGAAAGAAGCACTTTGCCACTGTTGTAATTTTGAAATTGATGGCGTTTTTTAGCCCAAAGTCTCAGGAAAAAAGCTGCTTTCCTCTTTGCCTCCTATTGTTTTTCCAGCAGGGAGAGACATTCTCTGATGTTGCAGAGGCAGTGGGAAGCCAAAATGAAAATAATTTCCTTCCTGAAACATTGGATAACAAAATGTGAACAATTTCAACAGGGAAGGAGTGGTTTGTTACTGTTTTGTTCAGTGCCATGTGGTGGTGAATACTGGTATTTCCATTTGACTATAGAAAATAAATGGCAGCTGCTTTTCTTATTGAATTAATGTGATCTTAGGATAATTTCTAAACACCTACTTACTGTGGGTTTTTTTCAGCATGACACTTTCATTCTTTTCCTTTTTCTGTATGAGAGTAGGTGTTGTAAGGTGGCTGGATGGTTCACTTCTGAGGCCATGTGCTGCCTTCAATGCCATGCCCTTGGAGGCAGCTTTTTAAGGCAGAAACTTACAGGTCTGCACATTCCAGAGGTGTGTTTTACACCAATATTACCAGAACTACTAACAATCCAGATGTAATGTCAGGGCCACTAATTCCATGGGAAGAAAGATGAGGATTGTTCTGCAGTTGCATTTTCTGGCATTTTCTGCTGGAGTCTTTGCTCTGTGCAGTCTGAAGTGGTTCTGGGGTTTGAGTGATGTGGGACGTGGGGCTGGGGAGCTTTGATGCTTCAGGAGTGACCTTCACCTTCCCTCCCAGATGACCAAGTGCTGTGATTTAGGTGAGACTTTATTTGCACTGGGGAACAAAATCAGTGAAGGAACACAAGCGCAGCCCCCCGACTGTGCAGTTTGCAGACGTTCCCAGCCTGGTGCGATGCACGTTCTGCAGAGCACTGACATCAGCCTTCAGCAGAGTCAAGTTCTGCATTGACAAAGGGGATGGCTGGAATGAGGGAGGTGGCCCTGCCACCATCCAGTGTAGTGCAAAGCCCCATTTCTGTGCCTGCACACAGCACTGGTGCAGGGGGAGCACAGTGGTGACAGGAGAGGGCGAAGTGTAAATCAATGAATGGCTTTGTCCTCCTGTTTTAGCTGTTACAGGCTATTGCTCTTGTCTTTGGGGACTTTAGTGGCTGTAATTAGTTATCTTGAATGGAAAGATTTTTTTTTTTTCTCTTATTGAACGTGTGAGAAATTTGGGAATGTTAATCAGCAGAGCATAACCTTTTCTTAACTTGCTCTTTTTATAGTCCTGGGGAATTAACATTTGTCTAAAGGCAGCACAGGAATCTGGTATTTGGATGAAGTGAACTGATTCTCCACCCTTTCTCTTTCTTTATACATAAAAAACTAAACTCTTTGGCAGGCTCATCAACAGAATATGTTTTGTAGGCTTTGAAGTGTAAATTGTGAATTTGTGTGTCTCGACAGGACTTTGGGGTGCCGTGTGTAAACGCGTGCATGTCTGTGCCCTGGATTAGTGAAAGTCTAATTAAAATTGTTGTTGGAAACTGCATACTTAAAGCCAGATATAGAGAGACACACAAAAGCAGCTTGATTATATTTTTCATGAGTTCTGAGCTCTTACAGTTCTTGTAGGATTAAAGAGGAATCAGGGACATCCAGCAACTCTGCGGATCTTGTTGCATGTTCACGTACCAAAATAATTAATTAGATGCTTATCTGTAAATGATCAGTATTCCTTGTGTTGGCTGATTTTTCATCTGCTTTAAGGTGCTTCTCAATGCTATGGTGAAGCTTGGAAGGAAAGGCAATTCTCTCTGACTTTCCTCTGCCCCAACAAGTTCAGATTTGGTTGGGAAATGACACATTCGAGGGTTATTTAGCAGCCCCTTTGGGCTGGGCTCTCCTTGCTGCTTTGGAAGTACTTTACAGAGATTTTTGGCAGCAGATGGTATCAGCTGAGTGCCCCATTGGGGCTGTTTTGCTCGGGCATGTGAGTACAGCTGTAACAGGTCCTTTGGTTTTCAGAGTGCTTGGGCTTCTACAATGCCCCATCCAAATGCAGTGCACATATTAATGCAAATTAAGGATCACTGTAACATCAGTTACCTTTTCTTAGCTGATTTTAGCTCAGAAACAACTGATTTCATAGTGACACCCAGGCAGGCTGGTAAGGAATGAAACAGCTGATGACCCTGTTTTCCCAAGGGCTTTATATACTTGACATTTTGGTGTCTGTTTGATTTAAACATTTGCCCAAGCTTTGAAACAGTAGGTGAACAAAGATTGCTAAACTGTCTTCTGTCTCCTACAAGAAGAGTCTACAAATACCTGTCTTTGCCCTTCCCCTCTGGTTGTCCAGAAGACATCATTTTAATTCTCTAACAGCAGAAAATGGACTGCCAAGTTTCCCTGGTTTCACTTCTGGTCATTCCCTGGGGCTTGCTGAACAAGGTTAGTACCCCAAAATGAAGTTTTATTGCAGGGTCTCATTTCACTTTAAATCAATGTAGAATTTGGAATTTCAGCTGCTTCTGCACACAGCCTGCAAAAAGCTCCTTTACAAAATGATTTTCAAAGATTTATGAAGACTTGCATGGTACAGAGGCTGAAAGGAAGTTTAATTACATTCAGCTTTTGGTCATTTCTGTGTCTGAAGATGTGCCCATATTCTGTCATCTCAAAAACCATCTAAGAAAATAAAATTGATCAGTGAGCCTTCTGGCTAAAAGGAAAATGAGTGCTTTGTCATCTGCCCATGGAGCCTGGGTGCTCCATCACTGCCTTCTCCCGGGTGCTCAGCTCAGACTCTCCATCTCTGAGATTTGTCCTGAGTTTTAATCAAACATTATTTTATACTGAGGCCTCCTCTGTAAATAGCAGAACCCTTCCCTTGACATGCTCACACTTCATTGTAGTATAAAGAAATAATTTAATCCAGTCTGTGCAGCCATTTTGCTTTGGAGATGTTAAAATGTGCATCGTGTTCATCTCGCATTAAGTGTTACGATAAAAACTTGGCAAGTGCAGTTGCTGTCACCTGATAAACAGCATCTCTGCATATAAAACTGATCAAGGACAGTAAATAATATGGGAACATCTTATTTTCTTCCACAGGAGACTTGGTTCTAGGAGTGGGGCTGTGGAGGTGCCTTCAAGTACAGTAATTCTCAGGCTAATAATGCCAGAAGCCATAAAATCTCTCAGTTTGAGGTTTTGTGAACAGCAGTGCTGAACAATCAGGGAGTACTGCTGAGATGATAGTCTGAATGATGATTGAGTTTTCCTGGAGAGCCTTTATCTGTGCTTAAAATTGGAGGTAATGTTTTTAAATTAAACCATAGTAAAAGTTCATTGAGCCTTCGGAGTGGTTTCTGTGTCCCCTCTTTACGTGGTTTATCATTTTCTGTGGAAGTATTCTCAATCTTTTTGTTCAGGATAAATTGTTGCTGTCAAAATGGGCATTAAAAGCACCCCAGAACAACACTTCACAGACTTTTTCAGGAGATGTCCTATCCATTGATGAAAGGAGAAGTTTGCACTCAAGTTGTGCCCATTTACTCTAACAAAGCTTTTGTACTTACATAGGAAGAGGTGCTTATTCCTCAAAAAATGTTAACATGCTTTGTAGTGTGGTGTCCCCATAAACAGGTTCTATTTCACTACATCAGTAGGTTTTTTCAGCTGCTAGAGATTAGCCTTTATCACTGAAATAAAGTGTGAAATGCAAAGTGTGTCTTCATTGAAAAGACAGCAGTGCTTGATGTCATGAGGAAATCGTGCTGTGAGTGTGCTCTGGTCACTTGAGATGAAGTAGTGATCTTGAAATTAAACCCTCAAGTATCTCTCCTTTTTAAAGAAAAGTTTAAAATGGCTAATTGCAAGAAACCCGTTTGAGAAATATTGGTAGAGGATGAGAATGGTGGTGCTAACACCAGAAGTTAAATTTTGAGCACATAGTCTGCTAGGTATAACGTGGTTTCTTTTCTAAAATGTTGTGTTAAAAGAGGAAAACTATTTTATTTTTCTGTGGCAGATCTATGGATGCCCACAAGAGGGTTGGGCAGTCGTGCTCCTAAAGACTCCAACAAATGACCCAGCAACTCTAAGTTTCTTAGTTCTAGGAGAAAATTTCAGGAATTAGATTAACAGATGCCAGGAGAATCTGAGAACTTGGGGGTTCTCAGTTTATAACCCCAAATAAGCATTCTGCACTGAACTTTTTTATGGTTATGAAGAAAGAATTGCTGGCTTTGTGGTATCACGATCCATCCCTTTGTGTGATGGATCATTTTGAGCCCTCTGTGTTGGTCTTGAGGTTCTGTGAAGGCACTGAGGAAAATGTGCCATCAAGGAGAGTAATCAGTTTTCTTCATGGTTCCTTTTAGTCCCTGCTGCACTGAAATGTACATTTAATTGCATGTGAGTATTTTCTCTTTTACACCTGCTTATGTACTTAGGGTTTGTTGTTTTTTTTTTCCTGGGGAAATCTGTAGTTGATTAAAATTGCTGTGAGTTGTCGTGGGATGATTGACACCAAATGAACCTGTGCATCAAGTGTGTGTATATGTGCAAACAGATAAGATTATGCATGTATATATATGTGTTTGGGTGCATATATATGCACAGCTAATGGGAAATACCTTTCACTTAGCAATTAATTTAGGAGTCTTCAGTGTGTGTGGCATCTTAGAGGTCATTCTGCACCACAGTGTTTTGTATTTTCTGCTGCGTTGATGCCATAAAAACCCATAAAAATGCTAATTGCCCCAGGAAGATGTAGGCTGTTTATAAGTGTGTGTGGGATTGTTTTTCAGCCCTGTGATACACAAGGAGGTGTTATTTCAGGTTTATAATTTGAATGTGTGCATAATTTGAATGGATACAACTTGGACAGTTTATTAGTTAGAAAAGAAGAAGGAAAATAAAGACAGTGCTGTGTCATTCTTCAGCGAATTGATTGCCAGGAGCATGTTATTGACTTTGGTGATAATATCATTATATATTTTACAGTCGTAAAATCAAGAAATTCAGATTATGCCCTGAGGGCTTCACACATTTAAATAAAGGATATAGCCATTTCCAGGGTTATTGGTTTAGATTAGAGGGTGCTAGGAGGAATTCTGAGTGTGTTGTGAGCAGGACAGGAAAAACAACAGTGCTCTCATTGCAGCAGGGCTTTGCTTGAGTTTATTTTTCTATTTATGAAATACACTCACCGATCCCCTGGGAGGATGAACAGCGTTTGCTCTAAACTTTGGCATATTAATACAGAGTTAGCTTGGTGTTCTGTGGGGCTGAGAGCTGAAATCAAGTGTAATCCTTGGCTCGGACCAAGAGCGAGGATAAATGAGGGAACCCTTGCTAAAACACACAGTGCTTGGGAAGCAAACCTGGGGTGAGCTGCGGTGTCAGAGCCAGATCACCTGACACAAACACATCTCTCCCTCTGGGTGCCAAAGGCAGGGGATGGTGCTGCCTTGGGTGCAGCTTCCCAAGGAGCCCCAGTGCCTGCTGCTGGGTGCAGCCCTGGGAGCACCTCTGCAATTCAGCTGGGGCTGCTCCATCCTGGATCCTCCACAATAGCTCCTCTCCCTCTTGGGCTGCTTGCCAGTAACCCCTTGGGACTGAGTGGACTTCAGGCACCTGGGTTGAGCACTTGGGGTTTGGGTTTGGGGCTGTCTCCAGCTTGCTTGAGGCAGTCTCGCTTTAATTAAGGTATAGTGCCTTGAATAAAAATGATTGACTGCATTACAAACCTTGTTTATGACTTTTACAGTAGCTTTAGTGAGATGGATAAAGTACCTTAATGCTGATCATGCTGCTCAGCTTCTCTGCACTTCAGATGGGAGCTTGGGAGCACATGGCATCACTCAGCTCTGGGGATTTATTGTTCTCTTAAAAGACTGTGAAAGTCCAAGTGCAATGTCACAGCTCTGCAGCAAAGGTCGTGTTTTCCTTCTCACAAAGAAGCAGGGGGTCCAGCTGGAACATGTATGGCTCTAGGGTGTGTGGTGACATCCACAAAAGTAGATAAAAATAAAATAATTACTTTTACATTTACATTTTAAGGGCCTTTGAGGATTATAAATCTGTACACTGCAAACAAAACTTTCCCTGGATCAAGATCAGCACATTTTCTAACGAAAAGTGATCACCTTTTTAAACTGAATTTGTATGGCTTCTTAGTGCGTTTTTAGCTTCTGCATTTTTTCTCAGTTTGTGGCATGAGAATCAAATTGATTTTAATTTTGATAATCTTGTTCCGTTTTGGGTTGTAAATTGCTTGTGTTGAGTTGGGAACAAATGCCTGGGTTATTTCTTGTGAAAATCCTTCTGCTTATGAAAAACAAACTATGAAAGCATTTTAGAGCAAACCATTGGAAAGCACCCATAGATGTCAAATAGTTTTGATACAGGCATTTAATTTAGGATCATTTTAGAATGATGTAAAGGGGCTGGTCCTCTGAAGAAGAACTCTGGGGAGATTCCTCCCTGTGCAGGGGTAGGTGAGCAGCTACAATGGACATCAGCTGCTTCCCCAGAGTGATTTGGCATCTGTGCTGTTCTCTAGTCAAGAATTGCTAAAACAAGACTTCAGGAAATGTATTGTGGAGAGAGGAGTGGTTGTCATTAAACATGGGCTTCTAATTTTGCTGCAGATTATGGCCTAATAATGATTTCTGATCTCAAGCCTGAGTATTTCATAAAACCTTCACAGGTGACTGTCCTCTTTGAACCACTAAGATGTTACCCGACCCCAAGACATGACTTCACAGTATTGAAATAAAACTCAGCTCTGGCAGTAAGTGCATCCCTGTATCCACAATAATTTTCCTTCCCAGGGGCTGTGACCCATCCAGTGTGGTGGCAGGGATGGCTGGAGAGCCAGGCTTGATGGCAGAGCTCCACTGATAAAAGCAGAAGCAGCAAAAGAGCAAAGCTTGTTACATGGAAGGAAAGATTGACTTCCCTGGGCGTTTTCCTGGCACGGGCACAGCTCTCTGGTTTAGAGGTTTAATGTTATCACTCACCCTCCTCTGAAGCCTAGGAAGAATTACAGCCTCGTAATTCAGGCATCTCTTATTTATGCAGTTTCAAATACAGCAAGAACCTTGTTCGAGAACTGCCATTAAAAAACCCCACCCTTTTTTGTTTCAATGATGAGATGTTTATGACAGTCTGGGCTATCTACTTTCCAAAGTGTCCAGGGTTCAAATGACAGATCACCCTCCCATAAATCTCGCACACCTCGTGGGTGCTGTGAAATCCGCTGCACCGACAGTGTCACGTGGTAATTTCAACAAGCAAGTAGGGAGTTTTCAGCACCCAAATTTGGGAATGTGGGTGAATACAGATCAGAGGAGATGTGGGTGTGTGCTGAGGCATGGTGGCTTGCAGATGGCTGATCCACAATATAGGGCAGCGTGCGTGTGCACTGTGTGTGCTCTGCACGGGACATATGCTCTGGGGTTTCACGGATGAATTTGTAGTCTCCAGCAATTTGTAGCTTCCACCGTGGTTTCAAATATCTACATCATTTTCAGGCTGATGATTTTTCCCAGTCATTTATCCCAAAAGCACTTCATCCTGCTTAATCTGGGTCATAATTGACATGGGACTTGTGCCGAAGCAGACACGGCCGTAAGTTGTGTTTGAGCGGGCTGCTAATGGCAGGGATTGAGTTACGTGCAGTAAAACACAGCAGAGGTTGAAATAAGTATAAATGTTAAAATAACAGATGAATGCAGGGTCACAGTCACGACTTGGACCCAGAAAAGACTCTTGAAGACTTGACATGTTCCTGCTGTCAGCTCACAGCTGCCTTTGGCTCGAACGAAGGCGTAAAGTTGGAAATTTCGGGTGAGGAAGCTGTTGGAATTGGATCGTGTTTATTGCAGATCAACAGGATGTCTTTGAAAGCATAAAAGACATATGGAAAAGTCCACTGTTATTGTTGTACTTTGTGGTGTCTCCAGATGTTTCCCTCCTGCCCCGCTCCAGAGGCTGAAAGTGGGAAATGGTTTTTCATTGTTTGTAGCTGGTGGAGCCAACATCTGCCTTGACGTTTCCCTGGGGAATGATATTAGCTAATAATATTAGCACTGCTGAGAGTTTCTGATTCATCACTTGTGTCTCTTTTGCCTTTTTTTTTTTAATACAAGACAATGTAAGAGCATGAAGTTTCAGCCCTGCTCAGTTATTTTGAGGGGTGAGAAGAAATCTAGGGAAACACTTGGGTGGCTGCTGAGCTATCACAGCAGCACTTAGGAGCTGCCTGATTTTAGAGGGCTACAAATGAGCCATTGAAACATTGCTCTGAGCTGATGTTTTTCATTGAAAGAAATAGTATTTGTGAGCTCAAACATACTTGAAGATCTCAAAATGCTTAAAATAGCTCTGTTTTCTTAATATAAATTTAACGTCATTAATTCATAGGGCTTTACTCTTTGTGAGGGGAAGGGAACCAAATGAATATCTTCATTTGGAAGTGCTCTTTGCTGCTCATATATGCTCATAAAGGTATTGTAAAGAGTTAATTCCATAGTTTAGAACCTAACTTGTTGATCAACTTGATAGGTGTGTAAATTAGCAAAATTGGCCAAAGTGTTGACTGCTAATGATGGTGCTTTTACTAGAAATGCAAAACAAAATAGCATTTTTTGCCCAAAGCTTCTGTACTTTTTCTTACCAATAAACAGCTGTACAGTATCAGATTATATTCATCTTAATATAGTAATAAAATTTATTATATTAATGATATTAACTTTTTTGTCCTTAAATCTGAACTTTTAAACAGGAGTGAGCCTTGGAGAACGTTTGGGCCAAAATTCTCAAATATAGACTAAGACTAGATTCTGACCTGTGATTCCTTTATATCAGACTTTTGTGGGTTTTGGTTCATTCTCTTACATCAGCTGGAAGAACCTGTGACCAGAGCCCTTAGGTGGCAATAGTGTAAATTTTAGTAATGTCTGTCCATGTTTTTTTGAGAAATCTGTTGGGTCCAAGAAACTGAAAACTGTGTAATATCTCACTGTTCGGCCTGTTTCTTTGTGCTTTGGCTGTTGTTTGTTTGGTTGCAGTTATTTACAGCTCACTGCTGGGGTTTTTATTTTGAGATCCTAGCAAGAAATTCCACAGGCAGCTGCAAAATCTATGTTTAATCAATTTTAGAAAGACTGATTCCCTAACTAACATATTTCTTCCAGCTGAGACACAGTAAAAACTGTTCTGCAGATACTCAGGGAAGGAGGGGAAAGTTTTCCTGACAAAGATGTCTTTTGTGGGTTCTTGTGGTGTCAGAGTCATGTGGTTCAGGTATTTTAGGTACATTGGTGTCATGGTTTACCCTCAGCTGACAACAAAGCACGGTGCAGGCATTTACTCCCCTTCCCAGAAGGATAAAGGGAAGAGAATTGGAAGGGTAAAAGGGAGAGAACTTGTGGGTTGAGATAAAAATAGTTTAATAGTTCAGATACTACTACTACTAGTAGTAGTACTCTACTACTACTACTACTACTATTGGAATGAAAATAAAATAGCAGAAAAAAGAGAGAACTAAAAGTCCAGCATTTTTATTAAGGAACATCTTTTTTGCCTTTTTTTAAGGTTCTCAGGGTGAGCCTGCAAGAGCAGCTTTTGCCAGTTATGCTGTTTCTGTGTATATTTATGTGCAAAAAGAACAGAACCAGGAGTTTTAAAGCATCAGTATCCTACAGACAAACAATACAACTTGGTATTTGGTTTTCCACCTTTCAGATGTTAATAGTGTAAATATTGCTTCGATGAGTCATGTCGTAAGGAAACAGTAACACGTTTCTGTTAGAGTTCAGTCTTTAACGTCGAATTCTCCTGAGTATTGGGATTAAAACAACTCGTACAGATCACAGGTTTTCAGATCCACGAGCTGCGATTCAGGTTTATCTCTTACTTCTGTAAACCTCATTTGTCTGCTGGAGATTTGGTTTGGCAACGGTTCCAGTGCGAATTCCTTGGGGGTAGCGAGGCCAAAAGGTTTTATCGAACGATCATTCCCTTCTAATTCCGTGGAAATGCTTGGAGGCAGATCTGCTTTGCCACTTGGTTGTGTTCCTTCCCTCGTTTCCCTTTGCAGTGCTGTGAACGTGCTCATGCCCGTGTTGTGTTTGCAGGTCAGGATCGCAGCGAAGCCACTCTGATAAAGAGGTTCAAAGGTGACGGGGTGCGGTACAAGGCCAAGCTGATCGGGATCGATGAGGTTTCTGCTGCCCGAGGGGACAAGTTATGCCAGGACTCCATGATGAAGCTCAAGGTGCAGTGAAACTTTGCAATGTTACAGTCAAACGGAGCGAATCTCCACTTGAACTTGCACTCATTCTCCTTTCATGACACTGAGCCTTAGTCTGGTTAATTATGTATTGAAATCAGTCAATTTTGTATGAGCTCCTGCCTGGTATTGCTTATCCTGGTTTAATTTTAATACATTATCTCCGAGTTCTGTAGTTACTCCGTGATTGACACCACTGCAATTTGTCCACAAATTACAAACAACACACTGCAAATTGAATAATTTTATTATGCAGAAGGGGAAGTAAATGACTGTGGAGGAAAATGGGATATCAGAGCCTTTTCTATGACATTTCTAATCAACTGCAGCGCTGCCTCTGGCTGTTACCTCCTTTGAGTGACGGGTGTAGGCAGCCAGATTTAGGAGGAACTGGTGTCCTCCCTGAGAGGACAATGTCTTGCACCAGCAATGGCAGGGCTGATGTGTTACAAAATCAGGCAGTGCACTGAGAGGATGTGGCATAAGAACATGAAGAGGAGTCCCTGAAGTTTTGGGGATGAAATGAAGCCGTGACGAAGGCAGATTTGGGTGTAAGGTTGGAGGGTAGACAGAGTCTGAAATACCAGTGGTGTCAAGGGTGGGCAATCTGGACCTGATGGACATTCCTCTATGGCCCAGCCTCTCTCAGAGCATGAGAGTTCCTGTAGGAATCATTCTGTCCCTCACCCTGGGACTGTGGAACAGCTTGAGTCACTGGGAGGGAAGGAGAGGTTGTGTTTTCCTGGAGTGCAGTGCTGGCCGTTCACTTCCCATCTCCCCTCTGCATTGAGGAGTTACAAACCAGGTCTAGCAGCAAACCCTCTGCTGCTTTTCCCTTTTTATTTCCCCCCCAGCCCTCTCCCCAGCCTGGAGAGTGGATGGATTTTCCATTGCTGGTTTTTTCAGGAGGAGAGATCACTAAATGGTGTCTGGTGCACTACCAGCCTGCAGGGTTCCAGTCCATCCAGGAGGAATGAGCTACTCATTAGGGAAACTGCATGGGGTGACACTCAGCTCATGGTTCAGCAACCTAAAAGCAAGATCTAGGAGATAATTTACAGATCAGTTTTATGGCAGGCAAAAATTAATCTGCTCCAAAAGTTGCTGTGTTGGTGTGTCACATCTGCCACAATATTCCTACCTGATTTCAGTGTGTGCTGGGTGTTTCTCATTATTTCACAGTTCCTGGCACGATGGGGAGAGTTGTCACTGTTCTGCTGCACAAACCTTTTTGTCTCTCTCCTCCATGAATTAATAGTTCCACATCTCCCAGGTGCCTAATACCTGTTTGCAGGTGGCAAGATTGATGTAAACACTACTGAGAAATGACTAAAACTGTTAAAGGAAGGGAGTGTTAGAAATTCATTTTTGAGAGCAGAGCATTAATTTATGGGCTCTGGAAACCCAGTGTCCCATAACATGAATTTTGAGGCCACCCATAAAGTTTTGAGGTGGCTTTTGACAGCAGATCCTTGTAATGCCAGCAATGAAGGTCTTAAAACCTAAGTTAGTTGTTCTTGAAACATTGGAATTGCAGAGAACCAGATAAAGTCTAAATGTTTTCATTTCATTTAGAAGTAGAAGTGATTATATTTGATCTCTGTGCAGTGTTACTGGTCAGGGCAGACTCCTGAGAAGGAACAGAAGTTACTGTTCTAATTCTGCTGTGGGAGAATAATGCATGAGGTGGTGTCAGCAAATTATCTTACAAACTAAAGATCTGGATCCTGAAAAAAAAATAACCCTCAGTACCAGTTTTTCACAGCACAGGTCTAGCTTGATTTTTGGAAGAATATTTTTCTTCTATAACAACCTCAATTTGCTTCTACTAGATGAGTGTGAAGTAAGCTAAAATTCATTGGCATTTTCTTTCCTCTGCTGCTTGTTGGTTTTTTTTCTTATTTAAAAAATAAATAACTAGAACAGCTTGTAGCTGGGAAAAGTGTGCTAGAAATGACCTTCAGCTTCCATGAAAACAAATTTCATGGAGGATTAGCTAGTGCAGGGGTTGGAAGTGGGAGCACATTTGAAATGCTCCCTGGGTAGCATCAAGATACGTGGTACCTTGAAAACAGGGAGGAAGCCAGAAGTAAGGAGGGGGCTGTTCCTGGAAAACCTTTAAGTTTTCCTGGAGAATGGTGAATTGTCCACAAGCAAATCTGTGGCACCTGGGAGAGTCATGAAACCAACTAAAACTGCTCTTTGTTTCCTCAGGGAATTGTTGCTGCGGCTCGATCGAAAGGAGAGCATAAACAAAAAGTCTTCTTAACAGTTTCCTTTGGGGGAATCAAAATCTTTGATGAAAAGACAGGGGTAAGTAAAGTTGATCGTGTGCTGGGACAGAACTGAATCTTTCCCTGGTTCCTTTAGAAGCATTTCCTGGCTGGGCAGTGGAATCTCACTGCAAACACACGTGAAGCATCTCAGAAATTTGATTATCAAAGGGTTATCATCTCTTACATCACTTGCAGAGTGTAGCTTGTGTGTTGTCAGTGGTAGAAAAGTTTTATTTTTTATGAAATGAGAGGTAAAAGATACTGGAAAATTGAGGGTTGTCTGTGTGAAGCACCAACTTCCTCAGCAGCATCTGGTGGAGGGAGTTGCAGACTTTCATGCCTTACACAGTTTCCACCACAGCAATACCATGTTTGATTTTTTAAATTGCTCTAAAAGAGGAAACCTAAGCAAAACATTACACTACTTAGATATAAAGCAACAACACACAAACTGTTTTAATCATAATTAAGAAGATTTTTACAGCAGTTTGAGCTCTGCCTTGAATTTTAAAAAGCTCTTGATTTAATCTTTTGGAAGATTAACTATTTAACACGGTGCCAGAAATAAAACCCTACTGATGATAGATGAAATTATCTTTGCCAGTTAATTTATATTATTAGAAAATCAATGTCATTGAGCTCACTGATACATAATACGAGCAGTTAGTAAGGAAAAGCTCATTTGGGATGTGTTGTGTAAAGTATGCATGCAAAAGCTGTGCTTCAGAGGGCATTGCTGGGGTTACAGAAAATAGGAAATGTCAGAATTAGGGCTGTCAGTGCAAATTGCACCCCAGCCACAGTTGCTTTCCTCAGATTAAAGCCTTTTATTGGGGAAATAAAAAAGAGGAAAGAGAAAGTCTGTTCCTTTTGCACTTGTCTCTGAATGTTTCTCAAACACTGGAATTTTTTGCCTGGAATAAAGAGGGAAAAGGGGAAGAGTTTTAGAAATAAAGGTGTGCTTTATTCCAGCTGCCTCTCCTGCAGCATCCTGCACACTCTCCTGTCTGCAGAAAGTGAGGTGGGGACATGGGAACAGTCTCCCTCATTGCCTAGCTCTGACATCCCATACTCTAAATCTGACATAACTGTATCATCCTTATAGTAAACCTGTCACTCACCCACTGAGGCTTAGAATGAGACCCTTAAATCCACCTTGCAGATGTCTGCCCCTGAGCTGCCCGAGTGATGGACAGGACTATTGAGTTGTCCTTCTTGCAGCAGGGCTGTGACAGAGGGATGTGGGGAGCTTTTCCACATCACTTTTTACGTGGTGTTGTCAAAACAAGAGTCGTGCTTCAGGGTTTGGAGCAGAGGTGCCTGAAATCCTCTGCCAGGTCTTCACAGCCACCATGCCTTGGGCTTTTTTCCCAGCTTGGGTCTCTCCTTGTCCCAGAGTTTCACACCCTTGTGCCATTCATTCTTAGTTTTTTCTCATCCAGCCTGTCTGCACTTTGCCAGCCTGCAGTTGTCACCTCCTTCCCAGTCCTGCTGGAAAATCCCAAAAGCTGGCAAAACTAGGGGTTGTACGGTTGCTCAGCCCAGGTTTTTGGATGGGAAGAAACTGTAAAGGGCTGGGAAAAGATGATATTTCACTCACACTGATCTTCTGATTTCCATGTTAAACTTCAGAGTTTACAAAGTTTGGAGTCTGATGTTTACTTTTATGCAGCAGGGAAAAAAGCAGCCCTTAATAGGGAAGGGCCTGGATAATCTTGAATTTGCTTTTCCTCCTTTAACAACCCTCCCTGTCCTTCTCCACAATGCTTTTCCCTTAGTTGTATTTCCATGATTTTGGAATTCCCAAAAGGGTGATTTGGAAAGATGATTTACCTCTCTAGAACGTTCCTTCTTAACTTTTACCATTGTCTATTGCTGTCACGTCTGCCCCTGTGCCAGTCTGATGTGATAGAAAAGAATAAAAATATTCAGGAAAAAAAGTGGACTTCTTCATGTTGAGTATCTTGTAGGCTGCCATTGGATTTTAATTTATCACAATAAAAAATCAATTTGTAGCTCAAAACCAGCAAATTTTTTTAAAATTGGCAGTGTCATAGCTGACTTCATACAGATGATTTAGGGGAATTGCTCCATAATTCGTTACAGATGAAGGGCTCTGGTTGGGTTACTACTGAAAATGATAAGCAGGTTTTTTTGTTCCTCTACTTTATAGCTCTCCTTAATATGTTCCAGACATAATATTCATCAAAAAGTATTGATTTTAATAATGGTATTATTCCAGCCATCAGGAATTCTGCCCTTTGAGTAAATTTATCCATGAAGAAGATGGAGTTGAAGGTGGAATATCATTTGGAAAGAGTATATCTCACCAAGAAAAATACAAGAAGCATTTTGCTGTGATGTAGATGCAGTACAACATGGTTCATCTACAGCACTGCAATAGAAATAATAACAATCCTTTTTTATATTCCATCATTCCATGCCAGGGATTACACTAAGAGGTCCCTTCGTACCACTTTCCAAGTACTTGTCAGTGTATTTAGAACATGATAGCAAAAAATTGTATTTAATATGACTAACAGGATGTTCTCCTGTTGTGTGTATGCCAAAAATTGTCATTACACGTGGGGTTTGACCCTATTAATCTTAAAAATGCACCTTTTTTTCAGCTGTCAGATGTTTTCCATCCATCTCATTTGCTTTCTCTAGATTGTTTGTTAAATATATGCCTTACCTGAAGGATATACATTTTCTTTTGGTTTTTACTGTAAAAAACCCCTCCCATAATTATTGCTGAAACCAGACTTTCTCTACCCAATGCCACTTGAGAGATTTCCTTGTTGCATATTATATGAAAATATTTTTTTACCATTTTTTCTGTCATATCCATCTTAGGTTAGACCTCAATGCTGCAATATATTCCTAATTTATTTCACGGGACTTCTTTTATATTTTCAAAAGCATGGTCTTCAGACTGCAAAAAATACAGATAATTGCATTGTGTAATTTAATATTCTCCCTTTCAGCGTGGAATGTGGTGATTGGTGATTTGCTAAGAAAGCAACAAAAGCCTTAACTGTGTGTGTGGAAGGAAATGCAGGTTTTGTGGAGGCCCATCACTGTTGGTTAGCTGTTCCTGAGCTGTTTTGTTAATCACACACATCAGCCCATCTCCCTGTGATAGCTCAGTGATGCTTCATTAGATGTGCGTGACTAATCTGGGCTCTGTAAAGAGCCTGTAATTGTCTCATTGTTTATTTATGTGGCCATAAATCGCTGTTTACTTGCAGGTTCCTTTCCAAAAATGTATTTGAAACTAATAATTAAATCCTCTGAAATGCTTGGGAAAAGATTTCCCTCCACCTCCATGCAGTGAGGTGTGCTTTTAAACTCTTATTGTCTCTAATTGCAAAATGCTGCCGACTTCAATGGCAAGCCCCTACACTGGGAAAAAGAAATGAGCTAAAAAAAGAAATTTACTATTTGGCTCTAAGCAACGAATTATTTCTGTTAAAGTCAAATTTTATATCAGCTCGTGGATGTGCAAATTGCCAGAATATGCTGTAAAATACAGCTCTCCATGAGGTATTGTATAGCTAAATTATTTATCTGGATTCCTCCACTGGCCAAAAAGCAGGGTAAATCAGTGTCAGTATCCTGCTTATTTGTGGGAAATCCCCTAAGCAGATGGATTGTAACCCAGTTGATGAAGATTACTGTCATCTCACCGTTTTTTTCCTATTTTGTAGCACCCTGAAAGTGAGTTTCATTTGCACTGTGTATTCTCTTTCAGAGATGTTGACCCATATGCTTATTGAAATAAAGCTCTTGGGCCCTGTCTGTGGGATTGTAACATTTCTAGGAATGCTCTGGTGGGGTTTTGGTATTTCCTGCAGAGAAGTGTTGCAGTGTGTTACTCATATTTCATGAATTTGATCTGTAGCCATTTTCTTCAGGCTGGCAGTGTGAAACCCAGGAAGGAAAACCATGTGTATAAATACCTGTATTTCATGTTGACTGTCTGTTCTTGTCATCTATCAGTGCCTCCAGCCTTCATTACCTTCGTTGAGGTTTTTATTTTATTTTATTATCTTTGAGGGTTTACCTGCCTGAAATGGTGTTACTATTTCAGATAAGGGGGGGGCAGACCTTACCTGTAGGATTCCATAAAAAAAAATTAATTTTTCTCCTCATGCTGGCCACAGAGCTGGTGATTGTGCTTCTGCCTTAAATCTAAATGACATCCAAATAAATAATACACGTGGTGGGTGCTTACAGTCCTGTTGTCCTCAGGTTGTTCTCTTTAACTGAGGTCATGTTACAGCTATGAAATGTTCCAATCAATGTTCTGGATGCCAACATCTTGCCCATCTTTCTGAACTTCTAACTTCTTGACCTTACAGTGCAGATTTCTCAAGTCGTTTCTATAAAAGCATTTTCCAGCATGTTCTGAGGTTTTATCAGGTTTGTGCTGATAACCTCTGGCTTTGCTGCTCTTCCCTATTCGATGTGAGTGATGGTGTTAATTATGCTGATAGATTGCTAACAGGACAGCTAAACTTGGCTGAAAGAAAATTTTAGCAAGATTGAAATTCTCCCTGTTGGCAAAAGAGGCCTCATTTAAAATGTATCAAAGGTACTTCTTGACTTTGCTGGAAATCTGTTGGTTCTGGCATCCCTGACCAGAAATCGAGGTACGATCGTGGATCTGCAGTTATTCCTTGAAGCACATGTGCTGGAGCAGATGAAATGTCAAACTGTCAGAGACTCTATCACTGAACGTCTCTGAGTCTTTAAAAATAGAAATAAAGGAAGGAATTAATTTATTCTGCTCTCTACTCGCTCTGCAGTGAGCAGGAGAGATGTTGTGTTTGCCAGAGGGTGGAATTGGCCAGGAGGATGCTGGTGGTCCCTGCCTGGGGCTCCCACAGGTGGGTTTTGTCCCCTTCATGTCTTTGAAACTTCCCAAAGTTCTGCTGGCCTCTTCCTGGCTGAGGTGTGAGCCCATCTCAGGTGCAGCCCTCTGTGAGCATCTGACCCGATCAGCTGATTCCACACCAAGTCCTCTCACCTGGTCTCCATGGCTCTTGTCTCTGGATTTTACCTGTTTTCCTAGATCCTGTTCTGCAGTTTTCATCTGGGATTTCCTGTGTGCTCTCTGTCCTTGATCTCTTTTTTTTTTCCCCCTGCTTTTTGCCAGAGTTCATTTGCAAACCTAAATTTGGTTATTGTGTCGAACCAAGTGATGCCAGGATCTGTCTCTCCAGCCCTCTCCTTGCATGTGGAGCCAACAGCTCAAGCTCAGTGAGGCTAAACCAGGCCTTTTAATCCTGACTCCCAGAGGTCTCTCCCTGACCTCCTTTTCGGGGAGCTGAGCAGAAGATCAGCATCATCTCTTCCTCAGCCCTGTAAATTCAGCAGCTGTTTGACCTAATGTGGTGTGTTTTGATTGCCACACCCAGAGTGATTCCGGATCTTGCAGAATTCTTCTCACCTGCTCTGAAATACAGCATTTGCTCTCACACTGAGTTAAAACCCAGTCCTGCCTCTCTTCATCTCGTGTCTCAATTGTTATCCCTTTCTTTGTCCCTGACAAATTGGACTTTTATTTTTGAAATCCATTGTGACTGCCAGAATTGCTGCCTCAGCTTATTCCTTTGATCATGTCACACTTCCCTTTGCATTCCTGGGCTGAATCTGCCTTCTCTCTTTTATCAGCCCCTTGCTGAATTGTTTTTTTCCTGGCTCTTCGTGGCTGCCTTTGCTCTTCATCAGCTTTCGAGGAGTCAATCCATAATACCAACTTTCACCATTCGTTTATTCCATTTTCTTAATGAATGACTCCCAAATCCCTTCCTACCCTGCCCATCTTCTTTTGGTGGAATTCTTTTCACATATTCATACAGTACCCCCTTCTTTTTTCTTTAAAATACTCCCATGCTTCAAACCTGATGATGCAGAGGAGTTACTACATTCATGCATCCCAGAATTGTCCCAAGGGGCATCTGGCCTTTAGCTCTCAAAGGCTGGAATTTAAATACAAACTCGCTGGGATTACCTTTTAATTCTTTATTTTTTTTAATCAGCATTATCTATTTATAGGAATTCTGTTTGTAAGGAATGTTTGGTCTTGGACCATGCTGAGGACTTCTAAGGGCTGCAGTGTAAAAAATATTACATAATAACAATAAAGAGCAATAACTGTAAAACAACAAAGTCAAATTTTGCACGTAGAGTTGAAAATGGTGACATTTGAGGCCTTTCTTTGTGCACTGTCCACAGCTTCTGCCTGCAACAGATCCCTCTGGGCTGGCTGGGAGTCATGCCCTGCTCCTTGACACTTTCCATCTTTCTGCTTGTAAATATGCCCAGTAAAACATGGCATTTACTGTTCTACATGCAATAAATGTGTCTAATTGGAATATGGCAGAGGAGAGGACTTAAAAATCTGCGTATGATTCTTATAAGGTATTTATAGGCCCTGGTACTTCAGAAGGGAAACAATAACACATTTCATGGACATGTGGCAGCTAGCAAAATGTAAATGTCAGAAGAACCTACTTCCTTAATTACATCCCTTATTGACTATTGTAATTCATTCATTACTGGCCTTCCAAACTGGGCCCTGGGCAGTATGGATGGTTCACAGTGCTCCACAGGGATTTTTAATAGCCACAAGCTCATGGAGTTCTGTTCTTTAGATGCCCAGTTTGCTGTATGAGGGTTTTAAAAGCCTTAGGTATCGTGGCAGTTTTG
The DNA here is from genome assembly GCA_013400495.1 of Nicator chloris. Taxonomy (NCBI): domain Eukaryota; kingdom Metazoa; phylum Chordata; class Aves; order Passeriformes; family Pycnonotidae; genus Nicator; species Nicator chloris. The sequence continues at coordinate 447,737 of WAAE01026227.1, forward strand.
TTACTGTAGAAAAAGGTGAAATGTGGGTGTGATTGTGCATATTGGGAAGTCTTGGGGATCTAGAGGTTTGGTTGGAGGGCTGAAATTTCCCTTCCTTTCACCTGGAAAAGGGAAAAGCTCTGATGGAGAGCTGAGTCCAGCCTGCTTGTAGTCAGGATATGCAGAAACTGCCCTGTGAGAATTCTGACCCTAAGGGGCATGAAGATAAAATAAAGCTATCCCAGGCACATTATCCAAACTGAAATAATTTGTACAATTTTGTTGAAGCTGTATTTCTTTTTTTCAGTGTGTAAATGGTAAAAAGTTGATTGCTTTCAAAAAGACAGAAAATGAGATGTTTTGAGTTTAGTGATAGTCTCATTTGGCCTCCTGTTGTTTAATCCAAGCACTCCAGGATTGAGTTAAGAAAGGGAAGTGCTGCTTCCATGCATTCTGCATTTTGGTGTGGAGAATGTCACTATTATATAGTTACAAGAGTGATAAATAACACTTGCAAATAGTAAATATTAGGAATGTTAATGTATTCCCAGTTGCCATTTGGCCTCCATTGCATGTGGGGGTGGATACTCTCTCTACAGAGCTGTTGTAGTAAAAATTGCTATGCCAGCTCTTCTGGTTTTTACTAATTTCAGTATTTGGTATGCTTATCCAGAATTTGGGGGGAATTTTGCTAAGTCAGTATATTTGTTGGGGATCCTGTTATATAGTGGAGCTGCACAAGGTCTCTCCCCTATTGTCCCATGGCAGAAAACTCAAAGAATACAGTTATATTGGGATTTTTTTTGCCTGTATCCACTACCCTTTTGTGATCCAGATAAATAAATCTCCAGCAGAGCCACATTCCTTTTTCTCCAGCTGCAATTTTGTCTTATAAGAAGAGCACCCAAAATACAGAGTTGCGTGCAAGTCCTGGTGTTTTTAAGCCAGGTTAATGCATCACACAGTAGAAGAAAATTTCAGGCCCATTTTCAGCACACCTGGAATTACAAAGGCTGGATTTCAGACTTCTTCAGGGAAAGGATTTAGCAAGAGAAGTGCTGACATAATAATAGCACAGGCGGCTGAGATGCTCTGAAACCTCCCTGGGGAGCAGTGGGGGACATTCAGCAGGTGCCAGAACAGAAAGTTACATCCCCCTTTGAAATCCACTCTTTTTTTTTCTTGGAGATAGCTGGGAAGCATTACACCCCAGGAGTGCTGGTGATTTTCCTTCCTATTCAGAGCATTTTTATCTGGTGGGCTGCTCTGCAATTTTGTGTTTGCCCTGGTAGGAGCAATAGCACTGTCACTGCTCCTGAATTCCTTGCTGCCTCCTGGGCTCTCCTGTGGTGGGGGCAGATGTCCTTCACTGCCAAGGGTAATGAGAGAGGGAAACTACAGGAAAGGGTTGTTTTTAAATGTACATGGAGTTTGCAGGATGATAGTAATAGATGCTTGTTGGAAGTAAAGTCATAGGGTGATGTTCTGCCTTCAGGAACACGGGGAAGTCAGCAAGAGCCTTGTTCACTCTGATAGTCCGTGGGATGAATGAACACCTTTTTGAACCCTCTTAGTTTATGTAACAAGTTCCCCATGGAGGGAGAAGAGGGAAGGCCACTGCCACTGGGTGCCAAACACAAATTCCTGCTTTCATCCCTCTCCTTCAGTTGAGCAAGTCATAAATTTCACATACCGGTAGATCTTTGCTTAGTACAAAAACAACTGCTCGTAACAGTTGTCTTCCCAAATGAGCTCCCTGTACTCCTGACCTTTCTGGTGGATGCTCTGTGTGCTCAGCATGTGGCAGCCCATGTGTCAGGAGAGCCCAGGGGCTGGAACAGCAACTCCCGTGGTGCTCCCAGCACCCGGTGGCAATCGAGGAATTACAGCAGTGCCTCTTGTGTCCTTAAATTGTAGCATCCTACCTCTCTCTGCTGTTAATGCTTCCTAATCCTTTGTGGTTCCCATCCTCATTCCAGGTCATGGTACTCCCAGTGAAACAGGCACGGCATTCCTGCTGGCTTGAAAGGCAGCCCTGTGAATAGGTGAGGCAGAACACTAATTAGTTTGAGTGCCCTGACATTTAAAGCAAATAAGAAGTCTGGGTATCTAAAAATATTGCATATGGCTCCCAGCCCTGGCTCTGCATAGCTCAAAGTACTTTTTTTTCCTTTTTAGATAGTCAAAATACGGATTTGAATCCAGGTTTTTTTTTATTATGTCCTTGCTTTTAAAAAGGCTGAGTTGGTTTGTAAAAGGTTTTATGCACGGCCTTCTGCGATCTTTAATTAGCCAAATGCTTTCCTGTGAGTGATGCAGGAATTTGGAAGTCTTTTAAAGTGTAAGGCACGTGTGAGCATAACCTGTGCATGCATAAGGCTCAGTGCTGAGCAGTGCTGGGAGTGCAGTGATGAGTAAGTTCAGGTTTGAAGAGGAGAAGACGAGCTGTGTGCAGGAGCTGCAGAGGGGGAAGAGTGAAAGGAATAAGTAGGAAACAAGCCAGCATCCACAGCTGTGAAAGGCTTTGCTGCCTGCATTTCAGTAAAAGGTGAGGGCAGCGCTGCCAGGGAGCTTTTCTGAAAGGCAGACCCTGTGTGTGACACCCGTGGCCGGGACAGAAAAACAAAGCAGGGAGAGAGAGAAACCAGCAGAGCTGATCTGTGCTCTCAGCTGGGCCAGGTCTGCGTGTGGAGCATTAATCAAAGTTTGCTTTTGGAGATTTCAATTAGCAGCAGAAGACTATAACCAAACATTCATCCTGCTTTACATGAAAATGAGCAGGGAAGAAACAACTCTGGGTATTAAAATGTGCAAATGGGAGCTGTAGGGATCTCTATTGAAAGGTGCCAGGGCAGAGCTTAAACACAGTCTCCAATGCCTGAGTTGAAATGTAGAACTCTTGGAACATGATGTGCCAAGCACTCAGGAATTCCTCCTACCTTGGGATAATGCAAAGGGGAAAGAAAAAGAAAATAGAGCAAAGAATTACCTGCAAGTTCTTTATTCTGCTTTCGAGTCCCTTTGAGGTTTGCCTTTTACATTTTTATTCTTATCTTAAGGCTCAAGTACTGCACACACACTTGTCATGTTGCTACGGATGGTTTATATCCGAGGTGAAGTGTCTGTTGTGGGACCTGAACAAATGAAGGATTTATTGAGGAATGATCCCATTTATGGGATGGTCTGAAGCTTGTTTATATGTGCAACTGTAACTCAGAGGAAAAGGCTTCCTCTCTTATTTCTGTAGGAAAACTGAAAACAAAATGGTTTGGTCTTTATGGCCAGGATTGGTCGTTCATGATGCTGTTTCTGAACTGTAAAGCTCATCACTACAGGGTCATCTTTTGGTGATGTGCAGGTACCCCACATCCATCACCAGCCACTGAAACCATTCTATCATTGTGGAACACAGGGCTTCTTGCTTCTATACCTTGGTTAATTTCTGGTTATGAAATCTCTTCTATATTTGAACGATACCAAGATTGTGTCACATGAAATTCTGTTTTGCCTCATTTTCAACTGGCTCATGAACACAACACACTGGTTATACACAGCTTGTGAATTCACAGAATCCTTTTTCTGCTCTTGTTCTTCCCTGTACCTGTGCTTTCTCTCAGCCCCTTTTAAAGTCTTACTAAATTAGGGAGAGTATCTGGGAGATAGATAGATATAAAATAAATCCCTCTTGTCCTTTTTCCCCTTTTCCGGTAGAGTTTCTTACATTGTGCAAGTAGATTTATGGTCCAAGGAAGTTTCTGTTTGATGACTATCCAGTGCAACTTAAATTTGAGTATGGTTTTTGTGATCTTTTCAAGCTCTGCTTTACAGGGGTTGCTTGAGAAATCAAGAGAATCAGCAGCTGCCTCTCACTGAGGAGTTTGTCAAATCACAGGCTACAAGAAGAGGGTGGCTGGTAATGCTTGCTGAATCTGAAGCAGTTAAGATCTGAGACAGCTAAAGCCAAAAAAAATTACTTCCAAATCTCCTAGGAGTTGTATGAAGGAATTGCTTGTGCTGTTCATGTAAATCAAAAGCGTTTCAGGAGGGTGAGGAATACTGGTGTATAGGAACAAAAGAACCTTGTAAAAAGTAAGGGCTGCTCAAAGGACATTCACAAGCTGTAAAGATGAACACAGTAAAAATATGGAGAGGTTCAGTGATGCTGCAGCAAACTGTCTCATTACTGAATATTGTGCTCCCTCAAATTCAAGATTTAAGCAATGAGTCTTACAGAGTCTATCAGGAAAAAAGGAAAGGCTGCTGCACGTGAGCTGTATGGAAGCTTTGGCTGGAGAGTAGAGGGCAATACTGGCATATTTATGGCTTTTATATCCACTGACCATTTTACAGAGGGTGGTGAGGTGGGAGCTCAGGGGGAATACACTCAGATGTCTTACAGCCCTGGGAATCCCACAGTGACCATTGGGCAGCTGCCATCCCAAAGACTGTAATAATAACTTACAGGCAAGTGCTGTTCCTTGTACAGCACACTGAAACAGTGAAATGGCAGCATAAACCAAAGTACTGCAGCCTACAGATGCTCCTTGCAGAGGAAATTTGGGGCATGTTGCATTGCTGAGCTGATTAGGCCCATTGACTTCAGTATCAAGGATCAGGTCTGCTGCTTCTTGGTTTTGCTGTGCAAATCCTCTGCTTTAGCCATCCTGATAGAGCAGTGACTGTGTCAGATGCAGAATAAGAAAATAGTACCAGACTCATGGGAGGCCCAGCATCTCAGCTTCAGTGTAGCACATCTGTCTTTCCAAAGCTCTCTGAAAATGTTTCCTTGCCCTTTAGGATTTTCTTTGTCCTGGAACAAAATTTGCAAGTGCATGTTTAAAATGTAACTTGGGCTTCCTAACAATTGGACAAGGGTTTTGGGTTTAACTAGCTACTTTCACTCCAAGTACAATAAAAAATGAGAAGCCTTTGAAGTGAAGATGGGAAATTGGCCATATGTACATTCCAGTTTTGTTTTGCCCCTTTCCAAATTCATATATCTAATAAATGGATCTTCTGCATGAGCAACTTAGCATTTGCTTCTGAAGACAATGACCAATAACTAAATTCAGATCTGGTCTTTGTCAGACATTATTACAAATTATGAGAGCTGGACAGAAGTTTATTACCTTAGTGCTGTTCTCTTTCACAAATTAGGTTCTTGGAGCATCCAGCCAGCTCAGTATCAGAGATCCATTCATCACAATTAGGCTGCTGTGCTGGCAGAGCCACGTCCTGCTGCCTTAATTGACTCTGGGCTTGGGGACAGGCCCACACCAGCTGAGAGCATCACTGGGTGTGTCTGTCACAGAGGCACCCACAAGGCCACTCGCCTTTGCTCTTTAAAGAATTTCCCACTCTTGCTCCCCAGATGAGACAAAGACAGCAGCAGGGTGCTTTTTCATCAAGCAAAGGGAATGGTAAGGATTAATTTAGATTTTAGCTGTGGCCCAAGTACCCTTTTAAGCTCTTTTTCTGAATCCAACCAAGCAGGCTCTTACCTGCGGTACTCCTGGGAAGCAGTTGCCTTTATTTAGGATAGAGTGTGCAAGAAGAGCTTAGTGTAGCCCTAGACTTGAGCAGGTTCTTATCCTCACACAGGATCTTGCTCCCTGGCTCTGCTGCCTCCTGACTCAGCTGCACATTGCCATGTTGTCTAGGTTTGAAAGACAGGTATCTGCCAGGGGAAACCGGAGCCTCCCTTGGAATGGAGAATTGTAAACCCTCTCCCTCCAAATTATTGTAATTTTGAAATTAAGGGAGCTTTCAGGCAAAGGTACGGGAATATCAGTTCTTTACCAGGAATATTACAAAATACAAAGGCAATAGTACAAGAAAAAGAGAGAAAACATGCAAACAACAACGAAATAATGCTAGAAACACTGACAGAGTCAGAATACGACCTGACACCCTGTTGGTCAGGGTGTTGGAAGCAGTCCAAAATAAGTCCTCCTGGAGTGACAGATGTGGCTCCATTGGAGTAGAGACGATCCTGTAGAAGGGTCCAGTGGTGGCAAGATGGGTCTAGTCTTCCTCTGGGAGTCCTAGGGAGAAAACCAGCTCCCTTGGTGCTCTGAATCTGGGGTTTTTATTCAGGTAGGAATGCTTGGCTCCTCCTGCTGGGTGGAGCATCTTCCAATGGGATGATGTAATTTTATCAGCCATGGGGTGAGCCTTAATGGCCCATTCACAGATGATATCTCCCTGGGGGGGAGGATGGGTGGTAGAAGAAAACACCACCCCACCTGGTTTTTAACAGTTGGCCCATTAACAAAAGGCACCCACCCCCTCCCCCAAGAGACAGAGAAAAACATCTCCCCAACTGGTTCCAACAGATGAAAAATAGAATACACATTTTTGGTTACATTTTGCAACCCAAGACACATGTAAGCTCAGGAAGTCACATAGTCTGGGTTTCCTTGCTTCAGTCTCCTTGGCTGCAGGAGGAGAATGGCTCTTACGAGTTTGTTATTGTTATTAAAAGGAAATTAAATTTACACTTCTCTGGGTGCTGTGCTGTGTCACAGCCAGACGCCTGCCCCCCTGGAGGGACTGAGTCTGCAAGGGCTGGGGCTAAATCTGTTTTTGATTCTTCTCTTTATCAGCACCATATTTCATGTGCCCCTTTGTGCTACACAGACCAAGCTTTGATCTGCATATAATCTCCCAGAGAGCTTTTTGTGCCAAGCGTTCTTATTGCAGAGCTTGTGCACTGAGACGCCTTTTAGTAGCTGGCACTTGGAAAAGTCTTTCCTCAGGTTATTGTCTGCAAAATCAGCGTGTGTGGAGAAGCACGGGGATTAGACAGATTTGTTTTCTTCTCATTGTGAAGCCACGCTTACAGGCTGCCATCTCAGAGGGCCCTTCAGGCTTGGAGAACACTCCAGAGGTTACATTTTCCTTTTCTGCTCCTGTTCTTGGGGTGGGGTATTTCTGCAGAAGGAAAGTCCCAAATCTGTTGTTCAGCCTACGTTCCCTGAGTGGCTCTGGCTCAAACAGATTCAGGACTGGACTGTTCTTTTTCAGTGCCTTCAGGGGGAAGGGTGCAGCCCCCACTCCATGGTTTTATGCTCCGTTTATGTTCTTTTATGAGCAAAACTGATCCTCTTGGCCAGTGCTGGGAAATGCCTCCCAATACTGAAATCTCCATAACTGCAAGAGGTTTCCAGTGGGTTTTGCTTTTCAGGTTTTCATATGTGACATTTCTTTTTGAAAGCTGAATTGGAATGATGCTTTGTTCCAAAACTCCTTGCTCTTATGGGAATTCAGTATTTTGATAATTTGCTAAGCTTAAACTCTACAGCTCTCTTCCTTTCCTAGATGAAACCTGATAAAATTTTCCACATGTTGCAGTAAATGTTTATATAACAGATTTTTTTGGGCTATCAAGTGCTTCCTCACACTAAGCACTATCACATTTAAAGAAGATTACTGTGATCTGTCATACAGTGTTTGTTCTGTCCCCTCTCCATGGGCTTGTGACTGAAGTGTTCATGACAGTAGGGAAGGGCTGTCAGATGGGAAATAAGATGTTTCTCAGTCACCCTGTGCTGTGTCCAGTAGTAATTTGCAGGGAGTTTGAAGCTGTTGGCAGCTGTAGCTCTGAAATAACACTGAGCTGTCTCCTCTCTGGTATTTCACATGAAACTGAGAATTTTTGCAGTGGTTGTTTCATTTCCCCATCTGCTCATCCCCTGCCTTATCTCATGAGGCTGATATCTTGCCACCCCATCTGCCATCCAAATACCAAGTTCCAGAAAACAACACGAGAAAGTTTGTGATGCAAATGCAATTTATTGATGTGTTTTTCATTTCACTCTGACATTTGAGACTGTTGACTTTTCCTCCAGATTGTGTGTACACAGTCCCACTGAAATGCACTTTTCTCTAGAGGAAGTGGAAGGGTTCACAACTGCTTGAGAGGTATCCATGCATCTTAATGGGTACCAGGGAAAAGTGTGTCAGGAAGAGCTTTGGAGGGTTTGGGTGGTGTTTCTTTAGCTGTCTACATACAGGGATTGCTGTCCATCTCTTAAAACTTTCAGAAGTTACAAAACTGGATCGGTCTGGGTTTTGAATGTGCAGTAGAGAATTCAGATGTTCAATGTCATGGAATGGTTTGGGTTGGAAGGGGCCCTAAAGATCATCTGATTCCAGCCCTGCTGCCATGGGCACCTGTAGGACTGTGGGACGTTTGTGATGGGGATGAGCAGCTCCACTCCACCTCTGCTGAGTGCATTTTAAGGGAACAGCAGAGAAGCACTGCAGCACAAACACAGCAATTAAGGAAATGCCTGTGGCGTGTTGTTGTCCCCGTGATCCCTGCAAATATCAGCCGAACCAAACGGGAATTGTAAGGAAATGGCTGGGAAGAGCCTTGGACCAGGTGCTGCATGTTGAGCTCTGTTAAGGAGCACAGCAGCCTCCTGGGTGCAGTGAAGGAGAACCATCTGTGCCACCCAATGTTTCCTTGCAGCAGGGAAATAAAATGAATCTCAGAGCCGCTCATGTGTTCTGCAATTCACTCCTTTCACTGTGTGTTGCAGTAAGTAATGGTCAATGTCATGTCACACTTCGGGCTTGCTGAGCTTCTTGGTAAGGCTTTACTATGCATTTTCCATGTTAGGTTCAATTTCTGTGATTTTTTTCCATGGTATTCCTAAACAGACAGGGCCTGGTTTCCTGAGGTGCTGCTGAGCAGTCCCAGTTGGAATACAGAGGTCTTGCAGCATGGCTGAAACTATGGGCCATGAAGTTATTTTATTATGAATCCATTAAGGACACTGCAGTTTGGTGGGTAACGGAAGTGTTTAGGGAGTTTACACAGGCAAAATGTTTTATTGCTTATTCCAGTGTGAATAGGCAGGGATAGGCTTGGTCCATCTGTATCCCACATCCCAGCATTCCTAGTGGAGCTCCCAGCTGATCCCACCTCTCTGAAACCAGGCTCAGCCTGCATTTCCTCGAGGTGAGAGGCTGTGCAACCCAAATCCCTGTGAGACTTGTCCTGGTGGATGTAATACTGTGTGGAACAAGCCTCCTGCTTTCGGTGGGGCAGCTTTTCCAGCAGGATTTGCAGCTTGCAGGATATTATTTTTTGTTGTGGCTCCTAACACTGTGCCCCAGGCTCCACTAAATAGACAACCTCATTAAAAGAGAAATAGCGATAGTAAAGCAGTGACTTTCTCATGCCATCTAACTCACATTTTTGACATGATTGCTGGACCCTCCAAGTACTTAATTGATTGACTTAATTGATTTAGTGGCACTGGAGGCTACAGCATGGAAGTAAAGGGGCAAGATGAGGATAAGGGGTGAAAAAATTTATGATAGGTGCCAAGCAGCCTGAGGGAAATTAGAAATGCTACAGATCTCAGAGGCAGCTAAATCAATTCAGTGTGATGTACAGGGAGCAACCTGGGGGAAGAGGAGAAGCAGGGGATGGAATGGAGAAAAGGAGAGGAAACAATGGCTGGTGGGAGAGACCAGAGTAAACTTAAGGGGAAGAGGAAAGGCAGCAGGCTTGGTGCAGATGGATATTTTGGACTTTGGAAAGGCAAAAACTTCTTAGTTTATGAATAAAATATAATAATGCCATTAAGTTTAGCCTAAAAAAAAGAACTCATGCTTCACAAGAATGCCTTGTTACCCAGTTTGAGACTTTATCTGTGCTTCCATTTAAAATCTCCAACGTTTGCAACAGTGACTGAAGTCACAGGAGACCTAAAATAATTTGGAAGCTGTGGGTTTTGTTAACAACTGAAACTTAAATGTTAAATTACTTTCTAATCTCTGCAATATGTAATTGGCTGTGTTGAACCATAATACAAATTAAGTCTTCTCTATAATTTGTTCTGTCGTGCTGCAGTGCTCCAAAACAATTTGGTGCCTCACTTAAGGATTGGTAAATGGTTTGTAGCAGCTCTCAGCACAGACAGAGTAAAAACTTCAGATAGTGTGTGATGGAATCCATCAGCATTTGCATACAGGGGTGTCAGAAACATCCCTGAGTTGAGAAATATTTCTTTTATGTGCTTGTGGCCACTGGAGACAGGATTCTGATCTTGCGTTTTACGGTGGTGAATCTCTCCTGACTGCAACAGGAGCCCCATTTCTGCTGTGCAGGAGCAAAAAGTCAGACACACAGTAAATCATGCTTAGAATGGAGCCTTGGAATACGTAGAAAGGACACATGAGGTGAACTGAGAGCTGTGAAAACGCAGCTGTGTTTATATCTACATTTGAGTTACAGATGTGTGTGTGCAACATTGCATTTCACGTGTGTGTTCCAGCTCACTGTCCCTCAAACAAGTGAAAAGCTCTCCCTAAACACTCCATCCAGTAAAATACATAAAAGGATAATTGCAGTCACCTTTCTTTAATTTCTATTTCTATTGATACAGTGTGTCAAATGTCCTAACTGCTGGAAATGTAACGATTTTTGAACAGTGAATTTGGATTCCCAAGTAAGTTGGAGCATTTCCATCTGCTCTCTTACCTTGTGGGAGATACTCTTCCATGGTAGAACAATCTTCACATTTAATTCCATGAGGAAGGCATCTGATCACAGTTTAATTTCAGTGCAAAATGCTGCCTGGCAATCAATAAAGCAATGTCAGAGAACTTTGATTTAATAGGAGCCAGAGATAACGTTCCCTGTCATATGCAGAATAGAGAGATGGGAACATTTCATTTCGTCGTAACAGATAGCATGTAACTTGGTTTTCAAAAAAACCTAATAAATCAATATCCCTGTATTATCTAAGTGAGATCCCATCATTAATTTTAAACGCTCAACGCGTCGGGAGAGTCTGAAGTGCACCTTCAGCTGAGCCACATTCCGCCTGCAGCCACTGGCAGCCCAACCCTGCCACGAGCAAGCAGTCTTGATATGAGGACATTAAGAGCCATTTACTGTGAAATGAAAATGAAACATGTCCAGTCTTTGGTTGTATATGGAGCCATCCATCTCTTGCAGGCTGCCTGTCCTTTCAGGTCCCGCTCGCTGCCCTACAGAAGTCCCGTCCCTCGCCCTGCACACCCTCAGCCGTTTCCCTGCCGCACACAGATGTCCTCCCTGCTTCTGAATTTTAGAACTTTCGGGGGTTTTTTCTAATTCTAAAAATAACTGGTTGTTTAGAGATTGCCTGGATACCATGCTGGTTTTCAAAATGTGCTTTTCTCAAAGCCAGCAGGAATCTGGACCTCCAAAGAATTCTCTGTGAGGCTTTGCCTGTTCTCAGAAATAGCGTTATCCCTAGATGATACAAGAGCAGGTCAATATATCAGAAGGTAGAAATTGAAACTAATAGATTGTTTTAGATAAGCTTTCCAAGGACATTATTTTGAGTGGAAATACTTCTCTATTACTTTGATAATAAAATGCTGTTTAATCCAAAGTGAGAAAGATTCTGGCACTACAAGAGATGCTTCTAAGAGCCTCAGGTTCGTGTTCTGACTCTGGGCAGAGTTTTGCTCACACAGTTAAAATTAAGTCTTTTTATTACTGCAATTCACCAAAGTGGGATTTTAAGTAGAATGTGGTCTTCTGCGTTCAGCATTGATTTGCAGTTGAATATTTACATTTACATTCATTTTCTGAGGAAAACAAATGGAGCTGTGTTACTGCCTGAAGTGGAATCTTTCACACTGGCTGATGCTGATTTTTGTGGAGATAAGGCAGGTCTGCTACTGATTCCTGGAGGTATTGGAGGTCTCAGCTGCAGCTCTGCAGATCAGCCTGGCCTGGGAATCACCCTGGGTGAAGCTACAGATTTCTACAGGCCCTGCTTATTTATGTACCTAGAAATACTGATTCTGTGCCTGGGATGCTGTGTAGGTAGTAGTTAGGTAATACATTTTCTATTTAATTATATTTCACTTAAAGATACCAAGAAAAATCTTCAGTGGAAGCTTTTAGTCAACCTACTAAAGCAAGTCAAGTTTGGTTAGATTTTTGAGGAAAAAAAGAGGCTTAAAGAGTTCAGATATTAATTGGTTTTCATACCAGAATGTGTTGGGATCCAGATAGAATTGTGAAGGAGAAATTATACTGCTATTTAATCAAACATTCTGATGGATATTCTCTACTGTTTGGTTTTTTTTTAGCTACTCCAGCATCACCACGCAGTTCATGAAATTTCCTACATTGCAAAGGATATCACAGACCACCGAGCGTTTGGATATGTGTGTGGAAAGGAGGGAAATCATAGATTTGTGGCAATAAAAACAGCCCAGGCAGTAAGTATCAAATCACTGTCATTTTCTGCCATGTAACTCAGCTGAAAAGCCTTTGTAAGAAGCTGTTCTAGAGGCCAGTCTTGGGTTGTTTATGATTGTGCTAAAGTGGTCACAAGTGTCTGTGTAAGTCTTAAATAGCAAATTAATGGAACCAGCTTGGACAGGAGGGAATGTGTTTCATTGTTCCCAATTTTTTATGATGTGTTTTGTTATGATCATTATTGTTTACCTTTCTAGCTAAGCTAGACTGGATGAAGATAAATTTGCTTATATTCTTATACTCATGGAAACCCACATTGTGTGTAGTCTCTAGTCATTTCAGTGGATGAGAAACCACTAATAAATATGCCTTTACATTCATCCCTGTGCCTTTTATATTCATAATGCTTTTTATATTCATAACTATAATTATCATTAATTTTCAAGCACAGTTAGTTCAGTAGGAATTAACCCAGGCCTGGGTGCTCAGATAGAAATTAATTGTATGTGGAGTTTAATTGTGGAGGTGATTTAACTGCTCTGTCAGCAGGATGGGATGAGAGGTGTTTATTTTCTCCAGCAGAAATTCTCCACCCTGTTTTTGCTTCCATAGGCTGAACCTGTAATCCTGGACTTGCGAGACCTGTTTCAGCTCATCTACGAACTGAAACAAAGGGAAGAAATGGAAAAAAAGGCACAAAAGGACAAACAGTGTGAGCAGGCTGTATACCAGGTACACCAATAAGCTTAGACTACTGCCACGAAAAGTTGGGGTTTGGAGTTTCCCCCCAAGTTACTCCAGAGAGGCTCTGAGCATCCTCAGCACTTCTGACAGCAGTGGGTTTGAGCAGTGCTGGCTTCCAAAGGACCAGGGTGAGGCCAGCAGCCATCCTGAGCCCAGACTAGCATTAAACTGAGCTGAAAGCTGTCACTGGGGTGTGGTGAACCTGGTTAGCAGCTGGAAATGATCCCCTCATTCCCTGCTTAGTGTTTCTTCTAATTCAGAAGGAAAACTTGAATGGAGGGTCAGTGTTGTAAGTCAGGTTTTCAGTGTTGTAAGTCAGGATTTAAGTGTCTTATACTTTAGGGGAGATTCCATATCCTTCTGAATGTGTGTATTTGAATGGAGTCAAACAAGGTGCAGATTGTTAAACTCACGTGGAACTTTGAATAAAGTTTCTTTGTACCAGAATGTGACTTTATCTGTATCCTGAAGAAAGAAAACTATGACCTTACCTGCCCATTTTGCTTATTCCTTTGCTGTCCTTTAATTTCTGAATACAGTTCTTTTACCTCTGCTGTTTATGTTCTTTGCCTTTACTGCCTGTCCTCTTACTTTGCTGTAGACAATTTTGGAAGAAGATGTAGAAGATCCTGTATACCAGGTAATTTCTGAAGCTGTATGGCCTTGGAGTTTCAGAAATCACTAGATACATGTTATCCTCAAACACAGCCAAAACCTTGAATGAGGGAGGTCTTGTGAGAAATCTTTGAAACCTCCACAGAAAGTAGCATATTTAGAGATTAAGCTGTAAGTAATAGCACAGTATGTCTGTATAGAATGGAATAGTTCAGTTGGAGTATAGAAATGTTAGATGAAAATATGTCATAAATACTACTTAAAATGTGGCTTGTGTGTCCAGATTTTAAGTTTCAAAATGAGATTTGTCATCATTTTTTAATACAAACTCTTAACTGAAAAGGGAGCTACTCTGAGAATTAGAGAAGGGGACATCTTGTTCTCGTAGTAATAAGTTGATGTTTTGTTTTTGTTTTCTGTGGAGCCAGAATTTAATTCAGAGGGTGAATATTTGGAAAAAAAGCCCCTAACAGTAGCATTGATGTTGTAACACACTCCCTTGTTGGTGTTTGAGCTATGATTTAATAATAGATCTGAAATTTAAGTCTTGCTTCATCCAAGAAAAATGTCTGGGAGCAAAGATGATTATCAGAAATGTGTCAATATATTCATGTCCAATACCCTGCTGAGTGTGAAGAGGAAAAAGATGTAATTTCATTCTCGTGTTTTTGTGCTGAAACAAAATATGTGATAGTTTTCTTTTTTTTTCCCTGGGGATTTTGTGTTCTTCCACTTAGGCATATCAGTGGGAGTCACACTGAAAGGAACCAATTCAACCATTAGGGAATATTGAACAGTGCCTAAGGTGTAGCAAGAAAGATGATAAGAGTCAGGACACCCTAAATTACTGTTCAGCTATGATAATGTCAGGAGTTTTGTTCTGTACTCTTCACAATAAAGCAAGAACCTGAAAATGAAAAAGTGTTGTGACAGCCTTTCGCCGTGTGGCCTGTTCCACGCACACCAGCCTGGTTTCCCAGCTTGGATTTAGCCCTTTTATTCATAGATAATAAATATATGTGGAATTAATTGCCATTATGTAAAAGAGGCAATATTCACGTTGCCTTCAGAGAATTAATATTGGGCCACAGGCGGTCTCCCTGGCGAGGAAGAATTAGGGAGTTGCTCTAATGATCATTAAGAGGAGATTTAGGCCTGTTCATTGCCAGTTGATGAAATATGGAACAACCTTTCCTGGTGCTTCCCAACAAACCGGTTGTCCTGCTGCCAGCCTGTGCTTTGAAGTTGTTTCTTGAATGCCTGCCTTTGTTTTGACGTGGAATTCCAAACGGCCTTTTTCCCTTCTGTTTCATCTCTGACTGTCCCTCTCTGGCGCTGGTGCCATAGTACATTGTCTTTGAGGCTGGACACGAGCCCATCCGTGAGCCTGAAACGGAGGAAAACATTTATCAGGTATTAAACCTCTCCCCTCGCTGTTCCCATCGCAACGACCGCCGGCGTTTGATGAAAGTGCATTTCATACATAGCTCGCTTTTAGTTTTCATCCATCACCAAAAATGTCTTGGCATTTCATTCTGGTGACATTATCTGCCCGGTCACAATGTGATTTTTCTGTTGTTTGTCATATCAGCTTCTGCAAATTTGTATTAACTTTGTCAACTCGCAAACTTTTGAGTACACCATATGAGGTGATAAATGGAGATTCTCTTTTCTTTCTGTTAATTTTTTGAAATTTTTTACACCTATTCTGAGAAACATGCTGAAGATGTTTTGTTGGCAGACCGTCCAAGCAATTCCTAGAAATTTCAATGGTGCTGCTCTTGTTTCTGTCTAACCAAGGAAATAACTGAGCAAAACCTCAGAGCTCTCAAGGGATATCCCCCCAGACCAGGGAAACTGTTTTCAGAGTGCATATGTTATGTTACAGCCCAAGCTCACATCCTTCACACTGACAAAAAACTGCATTGAAAGCAATGTAAAATAATCTTTTGTCGTTCAATTTATCCTCAAGGGATCAGTACAAAGTTTATTAAAATATAATGTAATTCGTTTTGTGTCACATACTAGAGGCAAATCTGAGGATAGACAGAGATCTTTGTGCAGTGAGAAAATTATGATTCAGGGAAATGGTTCAGTGTGGAGGAGAAGGAGTTTCAAGTGATAAAGCATTTCATCCAGCTGGACTACAGGCTGATCTGCTTATAGGAAAAGATTGTAAGGTAGGCAGGAGCAAGGACAGAAAAAAAAAGGAAAAGCATTAAGTAGTGAGAAAATGTAGGAAGATAATAGAAAAAATGAGAGGCTAGTGTAGCTGTAAGCTAAAATAAAAAGGAGCTGAGTGGGAAAGGGAAATGCAACTTAAACATTAGAAAATGACATCTTATAGATGCCATCAGAGGGTCATTAATATGAGATGCATTTACTCTCTCCCTGCTGCTCCCCTGGCACCACACACACTCACAAATGCAGCTTTTTGCATCTCTGGACCAAGACATGCAAAGCTCTCAAGGTGAGAGTCTGCCTAAGGCTGAACATTTTCAGTGTTGAAAGTTTGACTCTCCTCAGCAAATGTTAAAAAATTGCTAGTCTAGTTGTCAGGTTTGTGCTAGAAACAAAAATCCCACGAGAACTAGATTCAAGGAAAATAAAGGTGATTTTTGTTCATCAAAGTGTGGAGCTTTTAGTGACACTTCAAAGAATTACTGGTGGAAGGAAGCAAAATGGGGCTGTTGTTCCCAGTGTTTGTAGATCTTCCAGCAAACATTGGTGGGTAGGGAAGAAGTTGAAACTGTGTTCTGAGGAATGGCCCAGAGAACTGGAGGACTCCTTGGGCAGTTTCTTTCCCATAAAATGGGAACAGAAGGTGATAAGCAGGTAGTGAGGCCTTGCCTCATCCCAAGGTACTGCTGTTACTGTCCTCTAAGTCACCAGAGAATTGCTCAAGGCTTCATTTGACAGCATCTGGATGTGATGAAGTGTTTCTTCCCACAGTGGTCAGAGAAAACACCTGTGATTAATGTGCCAAACTCTGGATATTCACAGTCTAGCATTGTCCTCTGTGTTTACTACAGGCACTGCCTGAGTGCAGCAGGTGCTGAATTGGGGAGTTAGGAGTTATTTTTTGGTGTGTCTGTAGTTGAGGTGTCCCAGCTGCAGACTGGCCTGTAGCCATGAGCTTCCCAGCTCCCACGGGCTTCCTGAGCTCCTGGCTTCCACAAATCTGGGTCTCCACACCTCAGGTTTTACACTCAGGTCACTGACAAAATTGTTTCTCTTGGTAATCTCAGAACCATCAGGCTACTGGTAAAAACAAAAATGGAACAGATCCTCTTTTACATTTGTAGATGCTTTTGGTTGATGGGTTGGTTTTTTGGTTTTGGTTGGGTTGGTTTTTTTTTAATTTAATGCATATTTGTGGCAGCTTCTATCATTTACTGTGAAGCCTTCCCCATACCAGACATTGCTAAACATTAATCTGCTCAATAACCTCACACAGCCTTGCTTCAGCCTCACCAAACCTTTCTGCTGGTGCTGCTCTGGCTTTTCATTTTGCTGGCTTGCACCAAATTCACTTCTCCCTTGGTGGAAGAGATTCCCACCCCGTGGGGAATTGCAGATGAGAGACACGTGCAGAAAGTGACAATTTCTATTTCTTCTTAGCATAATAGAGGTCACAACTTTCTTTTTAAGCATTCCTTCTCTGTCTGTCACCTTTCTTTGATACGTTACCCCCAAAGCTGTCTGTGTCTGCTCTTTTCATATTATCTGTGTAAGTTGCTGTAATTTGTTAGGCAAGGACTCAATCACTGAGCACACACCAAACCTCAAATTGCTTAGTAGCATCTCCTCTGCAGCCTGGTGTTCTGGTGAGGTGGAGGTGGAATCTGGGGAGGTGGTTTGGTGTTTGTGTGGCAGCACTGGTCTCTGTGGAGAGGCAAGTTCTGCTCCGTGAGGAGTTGACAGTCTGAGATGGGGGGTTCTGAATTGTGGTGCTTTTATTGCTGCGAGATGCAAAGACATCCAGATGGTTCACAGCCTGTCACAGAGATAGAGCTGACAGCAGAAATAGTGCTGGTACCTCTTACTGGTACTGCTAATCAAAGGAAAAACAGCAATTCCTTGCAGCCCCCCCAGTGTAAGCAGAGAGGCAAACAAATGTGGTGGTGCACAGCAAGAAAAGACAGCAGGTCAGGCAGAACCAAGTTGGGAGGGAGAAATGGCTTTCAGGAAAATTTCTGTCTTCAGATGAGATGCAAGGAGCTCTTCTCTGAGTATAAATTGGGGTAGAAAAAGGGGGATTGATAGTGCAGGGAAATGTTCAGTCTACAGTCAGCTCTGGATGTAGATGCAATTTGGGATGACTTCACAGAAAGGTTGGAAGGAGGAAGAGGAGAATGGCTGAAAGGGAAACATTCCAGAGAAAACAGAAAAAAAATGCACCCTAATGAACGTTTAGGAACAGTTTATCTTTCCATATTTCCCCTCCTTTTGTGACAACTCAGCTTTCCAGTGACTTCCTAAATTGACCTGGTTCCTGCTCTCACACTGTCACCTACAGCTCTCTCTCTTTCCAGACTGTTACTGCCATGGCACTGGATTTTTCCCAGTTTCACATATCTAATGTGATACTGGCTTTAGTGGAAGTGGCCAGGGAAAACCAAGGATAGGAATAGAAGAGATATTCCTCAAAGTTCATTCAGTTTCCTTGAGAGTTCTTGACAAACTTCTTCAGTGTGCACCAAGTTGAAGACACACAGGTTCTTGTGAAGGGGTGAGAGGACAGTAGGGACAACAGTGCAGAAAGGTTTTTATACAGAATATTATCCAGAATAAGAAATGATAGCACATCTCAATGAATAAGTAACATTTCTTCAGCTTCCCCTAGACCAGTTTGAGTTTAATATCGGAACCTTAACACACTTGCTATTTTAGAAAACAAAAAGGTCACAATTTTGTCATATTTGCAATATCACCTCATTGACCTGTGAGGTTTCATTGTTGTCTGAAATGTAACTTTTGTACTCTGAATGCCTTGTTTGGTGGAAAAGCACCACTGATTAGAACAGGTTACTGTTCTTTTTGCTTTTGTCATTTACAATGGACACTCGGTGCTTCTAGGGAGGAAAGGAAATATAAACACAAATTATAAAAATGCAAACAAGTGGTCCTTGGGCAAGCACAGCCCAGTACTACAAAGCAGCTGAGTCTGCATGAGCAAGTTATAAATCCCCTGGGTATAAATCATGACTGATGGCTCATCAAAGGCTCACACAAAGTTTAAGTGCATTGTCCCCTGCCCATGTCTCCTGTGTCAGGCTTTAAGAAGCCTTAATTCCTTAGGAAAATTGCATTATAACCAAATATTTCATAGAGCAGCCACAAGGCCCCATCACTGCAGTATTAGGACTCTTTTTAGATGATGAAATGAATTGTGAAGAAGAAATCTGATACAAGGTAAAAACATCTGTCCTACCACCTTGGTAACTCTACTCTGTGTCTCTTCATCTGGGGAGATGATGAACTCACCTGGCCATAACTTCCATTGCACATCTCTAACCCCCAAGTTAAAGGAAAAAAACCAACCATTTAAGTAGGAAGGAGCTCCAAGTACACCTGGACTTCATACAATCAAAATTATCTGAGAATGGAAATCTCCTTTCTGAACACTGCTGGTTGTAAAAAATTCAGATATGTGTTTTATTTCTTCAGTATTTTCTCCATGAATGGTCCTACTTGGATAAGAAGGGAACCATCCTCGATTTCATTAGTATTAAATAAATAATTTAATACTGCTCATTTATATACACCCTGTGCATAAATACCAGCTGCTCTTTTCAGTTTTTCATCCAAGCTGCTTTTGTAGTGACCTCAGTTTTCCTTTGCTGTTGCAGGTTCCCACCAGCCAAAAGAAGGAAGGTGTTTATGATGTGCCAAAAAGTCAACCTGTAAGTGTAAGTATCTTCCCTATTTTTATACAGTAAAAGAAGTGTGGTTTTTGGCTTCTGTGACTTTTATTATTGTCTGTAACATTTGGTGTGTTCCTCGTGGTGTGACTTCTGTCAGTGATATGTTATGGGTTGGTTGGGATTGTGATGTCACTTATATCCATCTCATTCATTGCTTGAACCTCTTTTCTGTCTTTTCTAACTCATTTTTAGGCAAGGCACCATTTGTAAATGTGCTATTTGTGGTTAGGAGCTGACAGTAAGCCTTCTGCCTCTTAATGCTTGAGGTGCTGCCTATTTTAGAAGGATTTCTCTGGTACCCTAATGTGTATTATTTCTGTAGTGCTCTAAGTACAAGAAACTAAGCATAAATCAGCTGAATTCTTTTCTGTCCTGTTCCTTGCATGGGCAGGAAAATATTAAAAAATAAGAGTAATATGCTGTTGTAGCCAAAAGACACCATTCCTGTTCTGTGCATTGGCATTTTGAAAAGGTGAAGCATTTATTCCCAATATGTAAGGAATGGTAACAAGTGGTTGACAGAAGTAACAGATGCCTTAGAACAAGGTGTGTGTTTGCTGGAGGGTGGGTAATGCTGTTCAATAGAAATTTGTCCTATAAATGCCTCAAGGAATTGTTGGATTGCTTTGGTTACACAAAAAATACAAAAAATTAGTATTTCTGAGGATCTGTGTCAGAGGGGAGAAAAACCAAGGAAAAGGTCAGGAATTTCAGTGTAGTGTAAGCATGGGGAAGATGCCTGTGTTCAAGAGAAGGAGACTTTTTTACACCAGGATGTGGTGACTTGCACAGCTTGGGCCAACCAAGATGTGGGATAAATAAAGAAAAATGCTGTGGAGGAGCTGGATGGGGAGCTGGGCTGTGACACTTCTGGGCTTTGCAAAAGCCAAAAAACAAACCCAGCCCGAAATATTTCATGGTGAGCCAGTAGGAGCAGGGAGGCATCTTCATGTTGCCTGCAAAAATGCAGTGAAATAACTCTCATCTCACTGATTGAGGTATTTGTGGGCATGGAGTAGCTGTTGATCTTTCACTTATTTTTTGTGTAGTTTTTCATGTAGTTCAGTGTTACAATTTTTCTGCTGTGCTTTTCCTGTGACTCTTTTATTATCCCTTCAGTGATGCTTCAATTTCACTCAGGGTACAGAGTGTAATTTAGGTTGTTGCAGTGTGACTGGGTGTGCAGTGCATGCAATCATGTCTGCAGACACTCTGGTACTACTCTGTCCTTTAAATAGCAGATGTGAGATATAACACTCAGGGAACCTACTCTGTAATCATCAAATACATTTAATCTGCTATCTCCATGAAGCTGGTTACACCTTTCTTTTTTTTTTTTTTGCTAGTTCATGGTTAAATTTAGAGGGATTAAAGCTTTTTCTCTAATCCACTTCTGTACATTAATTAATGAGGAAAAGGAGAAGAGGAAGAAAGACATAGCTGAGATCCTGTTTCACCTTTTTATATTAGTATGTATTAAAAGAAAAAAAAAAGAGCAATAGCTCTTAAAATTAGCAATTTAATATTCCACTGCCCATCTGATTTATTGCTCACCCTTCCACATGTGAGACTCTCTGTCATTGAGACACTTGCCATAATTTTGTTTTCAATTTATAGCTGTCATTATTATATAAACCTCTAAAATTCAATCTGAGGGCAAATAATCAAGCTCATGTACCTGGTTTAAACGTGTAAGGACACTTCCTTTATTGGCAGCTCTTGCTTTCAGTAATTTCATAATGGGTGAATGAAGTGAGAAACTTTTTTGTGGCTCCTGATAGGTTTCAGGCACCATGAATTCTCTCTGCTGATGATATATTTAGGTGTTACTAACAATGCAGGAAGTTTTGGTTGAATTCAGGCTGAATTGCCCATGGTCCCTGGACAGAGATGGAGTTTCCATCTTGGGATTGTTTTCCTCTGGTGTGTTCCCAGGCAGGTTCAATCTCTGAACAGAAAAGTGAGGGATACTGAAGTGGTCATCCAGGTGCCCTCCAGCCTTGTCTCTCTGTAGCCAGTGGAGAGAATTGGCCACTCCTCAGGCTGGATTGACCAGCTCCAGTGGGACAATTCCCTGCCCATGGCAGGGGATTAGAATGAAATGATCTTCAAGGCCCCTTCCAACCCAAACCATTCAGTGATCCTCTGATTCTGTGAAATTCCTCCCACCTGCAGGACGTGTCCCTCTCAGATGGAAATAAATGTACATCTGCACGTGGTTCTTTTGTGGCTGCAGGTGAATTTGAAATGACCTGCAGGTATGGTGGCTTCTAAAAGTTAGGCTTAGGTGGGGTGAGATCCACCACAGTGCAAAGCCTTGAGGGCAGAATCCCCATTTCAGAGGCTGCTTTGGAACTGGGCAGTGTAATTCACACTGATTTTCAGTAGGTTACAGCTTCCTAAGGCACCAGAACCATTTGGGCAAATATTTCTCCATGGATACAGGATCCCACTGAGGCTGAAGGTGGGAAGCATCTCCCTGGTAGTGCCAGGGAGGAGCAGGAGAGTTCAAAACTGTGTATTCATGTACTTAGCAATGCTGTGCCATTGTGTGAGGCTGTTTGCCAGCAGGTGTCAAAGTGCTTTATAGGCTGGCTCCTCATGATCTCTGATATCAAATAATGTAAATACGGAGCAAATGAGGCGGAAAGGAATGAGCCTCGTGTCCCAGGATTGGGGAACAGACCCACTGAACTCAATTATCAGCTGTGGCTGCTTGCCAAGTCACTTCTCTGACATTGGGATGAAAAGATTGCTTACTCAATGTGATTCTTGTATTTCCCCATCTCTCTGCTGCAGCTCTTCCCAGCAAATCCTGCTCTCCTGTGGTTTTCCTGTGCTGGGTGTGCAGCTGAGCTCCAGACACACACTTTTCCTGGAATTCAGTTCTCTCCCAGTACCTCTCCCTTCCTCTGTATTAACTCACACTTCTGGAATTCATTCTTATTTTGTCTCTGCTCTATCCTTAGACCAATTCTCCTGTTCCCCATTCACTGAGAGTAGACACCAAGACAAAGAAAGCAAGACAAAAGACAAAGGTTTACCCTAAAATCTTCTGTTAAGTGGTGCATGCTCCACTTAGAAATTCTAGTTCTGTGTGTGAAGTTAACTGTTCTAAAAAAAAGGGAAATGTTTAATGAGCTCTTTTTGTCATAATTTCCCTTCGTCTCCCCATTAAACATCCACATCAAGTTCTACCTGTCACGCTGTTTTCAGTAAGAAGAGTCAGACTGTAAATACCTTTCACAGAGACTGTCAGTCACGTCACAATAAAACCTTCTCTCCTCATCAAAATGTCTGAACTATCAGCTTAACAATTTCATGAAGGCTTTCAAACAACTCATCTCTCTGCTGTATAAAGATCCAAGGTATCAGAGCTGGTGCCTTACAGTGCAGGCAGGCATTTGGCTGGTGCCAGCTACGTGGGGAATATCAAACCAGGCTGGATCAGACAGGGAGAAATTCCACTGTCTTAGGACACGGGGTGGGAGGAGCAGATGAAGCTGGACCTGAGCACACTCAGCTTTAGAAGCCACGAGATCTGCCTGATAGTTCTGGTGTGTTTGGGAAAGCTCAGCCGTGATCCTGGCTGGGATTGCAGTGCCATTCCCACATCTGGCTTCTCCTGAAGTTTGCATCAGTGGCTTTGCAGAAACAACTTGCAGGCTGGTGACGTTGACTTCAGCCTCCACAGTCAGGCTTCCAGGATCAAATTCTCAGGCATGAGGAGAAAGGGAGTGCACAGTCCTGGTCTGTGGCCATCTGTGCTGGGAAAACCATCCAGTTTTATTTACATTTGCTGAAAGAGACACCTATGTTCAAATGTCCTGACTTAGTCACACTCAATTAAACCCCATGTATGAGGTTTAATAGGGCGGTGTGGGACGTGCATTTTTAACAGGTACAGCTACTTGTTGCAAAATTGGAATAAATATATAATAAAAATATATTAGTGTGTTGGGACAATGTCTTGTGGCCTGGGTTGATGTTTTGGTGGGCCTTTTTTTGTAGGCAGAATCATAGAATGGAAATCATAAAATGATTTGGATTGGAAGGGACCTTAAAGATCTTCTGTTTCAGCCCCCTGCCATGGGCAGGGACACCTTTCACTAGACCAGGTTGCTCTAAGCCCCATCCAACCTTTTTTTTTTTTTTTAATAGCTATCTTTTCTGGGATATTTTCTGGTTTATTCCTTAATAAAAACTTCAATGGCACAGGAAGCAGAAGTCAGGTCCTCCTCCCTAATCTTCCCAGTTTATAGCATCGTCAACGTAAAGTGATGAAGTTCCTTCATGTGTGTTAAGTGGATGGTTTATGTGGAATTAATACTTGAGCTCAAAGTTCAAGGCATTTTGACCAAATCTTGAAAAATTGTTTTTGCACTGCCAGGTAGATGAAGACAATTCAGAAAGCTGCTAACCTG
Source organism: Nicator chloris (assembly GCA_013400495.1). Classification (NCBI taxonomy): domain Eukaryota; kingdom Metazoa; phylum Chordata; class Aves; order Passeriformes; family Pycnonotidae; genus Nicator; species Nicator chloris. The sequence continues at coordinate 471,646 of WAAE01026227.1, forward strand.
AATTCAGAGTCTGATTTCCAGGAACTGGGGGGGAGGGATGTTAGAATTAATCCATTGTTAATGTATAGACAAGTAGAGATAATCTGGATAGTTTCTGAGCATTGAAAATCCATGTTTCAGACCATCCCTGATTTTATATCTGGCATGTCAAATAGCAGGTTTAACAGTGAAGGAACGCTGTTCCACAGATAGAAATAAAATCTCCCAATTTAATTGTTCTTTTACGCCATATGGGTATTGTGGGCTGCATCTTGAGCTGATTTGAATCTGTAGGAGTTGTCCTGCTAGCAGGTTTTCCATCCTGCATGGATAATACCATTCCCCCAATGTGATCCTAAACCCTGCTCCACCAGCAGGATGATTACATGCTGTCAAAGCTTTGAATTCACTTCCTAGTGCAATCCTTTAGGATTTTGGGACGTAATCACATAGCATGGGGAAGCTGTAATCCAGCAATGCTGCCCTTGATCACTTTGTAACTGTTCTCTCTCTGTGCTGTACAAACAGCAAGAAGAAAAAAAAACAAAATAAAACCCCAAAGATGCAGGCTTTGCCTCGGTGACAGTTTTTTTGGTGGATATGGGGCACACAGGTGCTGCCATGTGTGTGGCAGTTTAGATTTGTGTTTTTCATCCAGAACTTGGGCAATGTGAATTAGTGGTAAACATTTCAGTGGCCCCTCTCAGTTATGCAACCTGTTGGGTCACATGTCTGAAGGCTTCATGTGTGTTTGCATTCCTAAACTTCCCTGGGTGCCTGGGCATTTTTTTGGATAATATTCTGCACCTTTTGATATTTTTCAAAGTGGAGAAAAGAGTGTAGTTGAACCATAGATGGATCTCATTTGTGGCACAAAGCTCTGTCACATACAGTGAATTTTTGTCTTTTATTTAATGTGACCCATGCAGATTTTTTCTGATAGAAGCTGATACATTAAATTGACAGCTGCACCTTGTGTTGATTCACTACTTTTGGATTTGTTCAGAGCCCTACAGCTCAGAGTAATTTGCTAAAACGTTTATTTACGACCTGCTTTCTAAGTAGTGAAGTTTGCAGCTTTACCTTATCTGCATCACTTTATGCCTTAAATTACATCATTTGCACAATTAGAGGTTTCATTTTTGCAGATTCATTCAGTGCTACCGTATATTGTTAGGTACAGAAGTCTTGGCTTTTTTGCCTGCTGAAACTCATGGGATTTCAAAGTTTGGAAAATATGATGGTAAGGTATTTAGTGATGAAGGTAGAAATAACTTGTTTCTGAAGTTTGGTTAGAGTTCCAGTCACCTGTTGTTTTGAAAAGCAGTAGATACACCTGTTAAATGGTGCCTTGCAAGTATTTTAAATAATAAATATGAGGCTGTGCCTTATTCCCTTCCACTGTTAAGTTTGTTCCCTGCAAGCATCCTATCTCAGTCCAGAAGTGGAGTTTGGCTCCCACTTGCAAGTCTGGGTTCTCATCATCTCTTGTGTCTCCCACCTGCAGTTAAAGGAAGCCACCCCTTGTTCCCAGGCTGTGATCCTGGTATTAAAGAGCTCATCTTTCCCTGTCCTGGCCATGTGTCTGGGACCTTTGCACCAGCACCCTCTGTGCCTGGGAAGTTTCATTGTCTTGGGAATGTGCAGCCTGGGAGCAGTGTGGGCCTGGCTCCAAGCTGGAGTCACTCTGGTGGACTCTTGATTTATTAGAGTCTGTCGGAGAAAAGTGGTAATTGAAGAATTTTAAATACCATTTCCTTTAAGAGTAAATACCCCAAGTACACAGGGAATTCAGAATTAAGTTCCCTGCAAACGAAGAGAAAATAAACAAATGAGTAAGCGTCTGTTTTGATCATATGAAGAGTTCCTTAATTTAAAGGAAGCTATCGAGCAACAGTGGAGCAATTCAATTCCCTCAACGCGCCTCGGTAATCTGGGATGTCAATTACATCCAAGAGTCCCAATTCTTCAGCTGTGCAGGATTGACTAACAGGATGTTTAACCAGCACATCCAGGGCTTCCCAGTCACCAAACAAAGGAAACTGCACAGTTGGGGCATGCAGTGAAGCTCAAGGCCGCCCTGAAATTGGGTACATCATACCCAGCACTTGGGTTTATGGCTTCAGGAGAATTCCCTGAATGAGAATGGTCATGATCACTAATTCAGAGCTACCCTTGAAGCTGAAAAGAGGAACTTTAAACAGGAGAATTCCCACATCCCATGGGACTCTGAGCACTGGATTTTTACCCTGTAGAGTGTCAGATGCCCAAAATGCCTGTATTTTGGATAAAAACCCATCAGTGGTTTCATGGCAGCTCATGAAACGTGTCAGTCATGTTTCTGACATGACCTGTACTGGTTGGAAATTGCCTCCATCACTGGAAGTGTTCAAGGCCAGGCTGGATGGGGCTCTGAGCAGCCTGGTCTGGTGGAAGGTGTCCCTGCCCATGGCAGAGAGTGGAACTGGATGAGCTGTAAGGTCCCTTCCACCCCAAACCGTTCTTGATTCCACAATGAAATGTTCACAGCAGCCTTGAAATGAAAGGGTTGTGCTCAGCTGTACCTCGATAAATCTGGGATGGTAACAGCAGTCTGTAACTGGGAAAGTTCATGGCATTTGAGGATCTTTAGGATTTGTAGGAAGCTGAGATTGCAAAGACATTGACAATTTTTTCTTGACACACATTCTTCTGTGTATTCTCTTTAATTGGGAAGTAATTGAGCAATTCTTTGTTGAGTTCCCACGCCACTTCATTAATTCAGCAGTTTCACAGGAAAACAATGTCTGTGGGATGTTTTTGGTGTGTCTCAACCTACCAGACATGGTTTGACTGATGATGGGTTTAGTCATGATGCCAACATGCTCCTTCATTGTGGTTCTAATTGTTTTTTTAGAATGAATTGTGCTTAATTAGCAAGCTGCTTGCAGCTCAGCCAGCTTGTAGCAATATCAACAGTTGTGGTGTAAGGTGCAAACAACTGGGGCTTTGCTGAGCCTTTTGAACCATCAGGAAAGTTATTTGTCATAGCCAAAATATTTACATGTTCAACTGAAATGAGATAGAAAATCTTTAGTTTGACCAACCGTTTGACTTGTCATTAGACTTCCATGTAAAATCCATGTCAGAAAAAGGGGATTGGAGATGCAGAGAGGCTGTGGTTGGGTGACTCCTCTTTTGTCTGCTGGGCTGTGTGGTGTAACACTCACCCTGAGTGCAGGAAACCAAGTTTAAATCCCTCTGCTGCCTTAAAAGAGTTGAATAGCTAATACCCAGCTCAAAGGTTAATTACTAATTGCTGGTTATTTGCTATATTTAGTATCCTTCATACTCTTTTTTCTTGCTGAGCTGTGTAACAGAATACAAGTTAATTACCACGGGGTTTTTTCGTGCTTTTAAGCACCATCTTTGCTCCATTCTCTGAGATGACAAAACCATGTTTTGTGAGATGCTACTTTTATCATCTTGTTTGCAAAAGTACAGCAGTATTAAGCAGGTTTTCTCATGCCATATGTCAGCGTAGATCCCTTGCTGCTGGTGAAAAACAGACTGAGTAGCAGAAGTTGGATATTCTGTCTTGGTATGTGTATGGGAATGAAAGAAGAAGGTGCTTCACACTCATGTGAGCACAAGAGCCCTGTTTTTAGATTTCCCTTCTAAATTCTGAACTTCTGTGTTGCTTAGAAAAGATGTTTTTCAGAGGACTTGGTGATCAGAGGGAGTACTGCAGTGGAAGTGGGTCAGTTTTATGTGGTTTATGAAAGCTGCAGTTCACTTGTCTCTTATCCTTATGGGTGCCTCCCAGCTCAGGATATTCTGTGATTCTGTGATTACCACTGCTTGTACTCTCTGGAGTTTTCTCCAGCTCCTGGATAAGTTATTTTTTAGTGAATAGTGAAAAGTTCCAGAAGGAATTCCGCTACCGGCTTGGAGTGCTTTAAAACTGCTCCAGGCTTGGAGTGGTGCTGCTGCTTTAAGGAGCCAGATTTGCATATTTCATGTTTGAAAGATTTACAGGATGTCTCAGGTGCCTGTATAGGAAGATGGAGCTTTCATGACAGGTTTAATGTCACTGGGATACAAGGATTAATTCTCCTTCCTCCGCCCCGGCCTGCGCGGCCGCTGGTGACAGCCTGCTGAGCTGCTGTGGCTGAGCTGCAGGGGGGTTCACATCCAGCACCCTGCCTTTCTGAGGAATTAAACCAAGCTTTTACATCACTCTGTGCAGGAATCCTCATGTGGAGAAAGACCAAAGAGCTGCAGCATCTCTCCGGGCTTCTGGTGCTGGAGGGTGGGGGGCACACAAGGGGGCTGTCAGAGCACAAAGGGATGAACTGCTGGCCAAAAGTGGGCCCTCTGAAAGCCTTCTGCTTTCATTTAAAGAGCATTTTTCAAAATCTCTGGAATTCTTTTAGTAAATGGACGCAGCTTTTCTCACACTTTCCTCACCTGGGGCTGGGGGAACACAGGGTCAACCTGTGAACCTCCAAGAAGGTGCAGGGCTGTGTCTGTTCCTGATTGTGCACAGTGACATTATGTTACTTTGCCTTTTCCCACTCTTTTTTTTTCCTTTTCTCTCTTCAGCTCTGTGATGAGATGAGGGGGGGAAGAAGCATTCTAGGCTGTTGGTGAGATTTTTAAGTGACATGGAATTACTGGCTGGTAACTTGTATGAAGCTTCTCAGTCATCTGAGGCTTGATTTTCGACAGCCTGCTGTTGTTTGTGTCTGCAGAAATGAAGTCTCCAACACTACAATAAATGTTACCTGAAAGTTGGCATTCTGAAGTGATAATATGTGCTAAGTGTGTGGGTGGATACACAGAGGTACAGATGTGAGGGCAATATATTGCCACATATATTTACATACACACAAACTATAGATTTAAATGTAACTTGAATTGACTCATGTGATTTTCAAAATCACTGTGGAAAGAAAAGAATTATCTTAATTATGCTTACATTGACATTGTAGTTTCCCTAGTTAGCGAAATGTGTGGTTTTATCTGAAGATACTTGGTTTTAGAGCTCTTGTCATCCAAAACTCAATCATTATTTTTTCCCCTGAGGATGTTAAATCCCTTCTTTCACCAAGCCAGGGAAAAGGTATGCTCACTGCTGAATTAATAAATATTTAGGAAAATAAATAGGTGTGTCACAAGTGGTAAAATTGCTTTATACACCAGAAGAAGAGATTTAGCACAAATGAAATGTTTGTTTGCCCCACATCCCAGCAGCATTCAGACTCACTGTTTTGCCTGCCTGATTTCATGTCTGTGCTCACAGCAAGATGGAAAGGGTTTTCATTTCAATGCTGAAGTCAATAATTATGGAGGTTATCATTTTCATGCTCAGAAATTCATGTCATTTTCATAAATCATTCATCTCATTTCATAAATCATGCTTTACAGCTGGAGAATGGAAACTTATTGCTGGACATTGATGAAAATCTTGTTTCAGTCACTCAGGTAAGGTTGTGACACTAAAAAATATTTTAAGGAAATACAGCTGAAATCCTCTATAGGAATAGTGCAATTGGAAAATGTTCAGCTTGGGATTAACTTCACTGGAACGTAGCCAATATCAGATGTGAATGATCTTAATGAAGCATAAGGGGTGAAATCAGTTCTGTAGTGACAGTGAAATCACAGAAATAAAAGATAAGTGCTCGGCATCCAGGATCTCATGTGCTGCAAGTAGATAAAGGCAGCTCTGTGTCAGAGAAGATGCATTCATTTATTCAGGCTGGGTTATAGAAAAAAGGCTCCTGAACCATTGGGGACTTTAAAATCCACCTCCAAGGGTTGCTGTTTAAAGCTGCCTCCAGTCAGTAAATGAAGGTGTTGTGTTCCCACTAAATTTGGGTTTACATTCTCTGATGGGATTCTGTAGCTCCTGTTGCATATGAGGTTGCTATTCTGTAAAAAAAATAATTCCCCTGTAAATGTATTTCTTTTTCCTGGGGAATATTGTGGGTGAGGGTTTATTATAACAAAGTGCTGTTGACTTTCCTATCACTCTCTGCAGCTGCCTGTTTAGAAATGTGTCTGCAGAGCTTTAACAGAATTATATCTGTGAAGAGTATCCAAAGATCCATCACCTCGAAGCACTCTGAAAAGTATTACTATTCCCATTATCCAGGAGTATGGAGGCACAGGGATCTGAGTTACCACCTTTCAAATGCATGTCATATAATCCAGAGTTCAAAAGTATACTGGCTATCAATTTCCAGTGTTCCTGTGAAACCCAGACTACTTTTTCCACAAAAAATAATGTGTATCTGTGCACTCAGCTGTGTGTCCCCTGCCCTTTCCCATCCCTGGCTTGCTCATCTGTTCCCTCACGTGGGCTGGAGGCACAGGGGAGCTTTTGCTCATGGAAAGGACACAGGTGAAGAGTTCACGAGGGGGGAAGGAGAAGGGCAGGTTTGGGGTGCTGCTAAACAAGCAGTTGGGAGAGATGAAGAGAAACTGGCTCTTGGAGTATTTCAATGTCACCTGACACCTCTTGAGTCAGTAGTGCCTATAGGAGGCTTGAAGTGATTCCCAAAGAGTGCTGCTGTTGTCATTATTCCCACTTTCCTGGGTGTTTTAACAACCCTTATCTAATGTGTTTGTGCACACTGCAGAAGGGACTTAGGCTGGGTTTGTTGCTTGTTTGAGGGTTGGTTTTTTTTCAAAAGCTACTCCTGGCAATATTTTAGTACAGGGCATTAGAATTGGTGCATCCTGAAGAAAATGTGGCTTTCCCTCTTTTTCCCTTCTGCATTTCCATGCAGATACTTAGAGGGATATACAAGCCCCTAAGAAGAAAATGCATTTTCATAGCACTAAAGCAATGTGATCTTTTAAATATAATATATATTATATTAATGT